>CM030362.1:286622977-287115789 GCA_017893485.1 Hemerocallis citrina
GGCACACTATTGGCACATGTTGGGATCTCACCCCTGACTTCAGAATTGTCGTATGTTGTGGAAGGAAGTGGCGTACTATTGGCACATGTTAGGATTTCACCCCTGACTTGAGAATGTCATATGTTGTGGAAGGAAGTGGCACCTCTGACTTGAGAATTATCCCTGAATTGAGAATTGTGATGATGTTGATATCTCCCCCTCTCAAACTCGGCGTGAGTTTGCTGACGATGACTACAGAGACTGAAGACCTGAAATTTTTTTTATTTAAAAAAAACATAAACGGGTGTCGGGTAGGTTAGGATTTTGGGTCTGGATTTTTGGGTTACTGGGTTAAACGGGTCGGGTTTGAGGGTTGTGGATAGGAAAGGAGGGTTTAGGTATTGAGTTAAATGGGTTTGAGGGTATTGGGTATTGGGATGTAGAATGTAGGGTTTGAGTATATGGGGAAAGTGGTGGCTAGATGGGTTGAGGGTTGAGGGCGTCGAGTCGGCGGCGAACGCCACGCTAGCAAGGGAGCAGAGAGGCGACGGCAAAAAGAGCGATCGATTCGAGGTCTTTCTATCTGTTTATGGAGTTGGTGGTGGTTGTTGTTGATAGAGTTGGTGGTAGTGTCGCCGGAGTAGTTGGAGGTGATGGTGCCGCTGGGATTGGTGGTTGTTGCCGACGGTGGTTGAGTTGATGTCGGGATGGGATGTTGTCGAGGAGGTTGAGGAGGGTCGACAAAGAGGATCTGAGGAGGGTCAACAAATTGTGGGTCAACTAGAGGGGGTCGAAGAGGTTGGGATGTTTTCGACGAAGAGGAAGACGGGAGGTTGCCGACGGGGAAGGTGCTGCTTCGGTTGTTCGTGGTTTGATGTCAGGATCTAATGAGGAGGGATGGATTTGGGTTTGGATCTAGGACTGGATAGTAGCGGCGGCGGGAGTTGACGACAATGGAGGTCGGGGTTATTGGAGTTGATGGCGACGGAGGTCGGGGTTTTGATCTGTGTTGTCGCTGCTGTTGTTGAAGGCAGTCGAATTTGGGTTGAGAGGTTGCCGAAGTTGGAGGTGATGTTGTTGATGTTGTTGGAGATGGCGTTGTTGATTGGTTGTTGCCAAAGTTGTTGGTGTAGCTACTCTTGTTGATGGTGGCTAGGGTTTTGGATCTTATTGTTTAATGATGGCTAGGATTTTGGATCTTATTGTTTAATGATGGCTAGGGTTTTGGAGATTTGATTGAGAGATATATGTTGGGAGGTGGAGTGATTCCGATGAGACGAGAATCACTCCACCTCCATGACGAGGATAGAAAATAGTATATGCCTTATAGGATTATAGGCTCTGATACCAAGATAGAATTATTGGATTTATTATCGATTATTGAATTGATTGAATAAACTGAGTACAATGTGTCTCCTATATATAGGAGAGAAGGAAATATTAAACTGATACATAATCAATGTGGGACTAAACTAATCTCTCTCATAATATAATACCTAATATAATATCTAACACCTCCGGTCGAGTGAAGGTGCCGGCATTTGCTGGAACAGATTGAGTTGAACCAATTGACAAGCAATTCCTTCCTGTTTCTCACCTCTTACATAAAGAACCGTTCGTTCTCCTTTCGTGTGAAAGCCTCATTCACAAAAAGCTGGTGGCATCGTAGACTTCCCTACTCGTTGATGCATATTTGCTACTTCCTTTCATTTCGGGTTTGAACTCAAAGATTCATGTTGTACTAATGATATCTGTCTCTTGGCGGATGAAGTTTGTATTCCAAGAGGGCTGCTTTGATTTCGCTTATTTCAAAGTGCACGGAATAGACAAACTAAACGTCACTAAATTTTTAACTGACCCTGCCTACCTCCCTTCGTCTAGTTCATTGCGAGCAAGGACAATGACCTTCAGCATTCGCTTACACTGTGTTAGATTGGGGATAGGTACCATGTCAATTTCCCTCTTGAATGTGGCTCACTAATGATACGAGATAGCTAATGAAAGAAGGGTTGATGAATGCGACACAAATAGAAAGATGTTACGAGGACATGATTTGCACCTATAACCTTAAAGTGTAGAGCTTGACGAGCTAACCAACGGAAGATGCTTTTCGTACGAACTAATGAGTGGACCAGTGTCTCTTTTGTCTTGGCTAGGAAGAATAGTTTATAAACAGATGTGTGTGAAACTCATTCAATTGATATTGATCACAGATCTATTATTAAACAATATTGATCTCTTTCTTTGATCACAAATCTATTATTAAACAATAGTGATCTCTTTCTTTGTTCACATCGGCTATCATGTTGGAACTTCAAGCTATTGGGATGGGAAAGGAGATGAAGCAACATCAGTTGTATCAGTTACAAAATCCAACTTAGGTGAGGCTACAAGCCTATCTTTGACTTTCGTCATTCATTCTTCATGATGTAAAGTGGCATTTCCGCTCCCCAACGAAAGAAGTAGGAAATTACTAACTAGTCTAGTTGTCATTTCATTTTTTACCATCTAATGGAGACAAACAAGTATTAGTTCCTCAACCGGGTGACGACCATGATCAATCATTCAACTCTGCAGGTGAGTTTTCCATTGAAAATCATCTCATTGCCCTTCGTAGAGGACAACGTGTTCGGCGTCCTTGTCTAAGACATACTATTGATCAATTTTTTTCTTATCATGCATTGAGTTCTTCACTTTGTACATAATTGGCATCAGTCTATTCAGTTCCTATTCCATCCCATGTGTTTGAGGCTATGTCTAATCCTGAATGGAAAGGTGCTACGGATAATGAATGGATGCTTTGACTAGACAAAAAACTTGGGAAATTGGTGTTCTTCCTGAAGGAAAACAAGTTGTTGGTTGTCGCTGGGTGTTTGCTGTTAAATTTAAATCTAACAGGTTAGTTGAAAGAATAATTGGAGATTTTTGGACTTAAGCAAAAAGGTCTATCCCGGTGTTTTTGAATCAAAATGTCGGGATAGATCCTCTTTATCCCAACATTTTCAAAAATGCTGGAAAAAATGGCGGGATAGACCAAGCGGGGTTTAGTCCCGGGTCCATTCTGACATTTCATCCAAATGCTGGCAAAAAAATGCTGGGGAAAATGACATTTTCGGTAGTGGTGAAATGTTTATATTAAAGCTTGCACACACCACTTCCCACATTTGTTTAGATCTATCTAGCACATGAAATGAAAAGATGTTGTAAGTCCTCTCAATCAAATCCACACTTAACACACATTAGGTTGATATTAATATTACGATTGATTAGATTATCGTGCGTAAGAATAGCATTATTGGAACGAAGAGTAAGAAATGCTTTTACTTATGCGGCGGACACGATTTCCAAATTATCTTCTTACTCACACTATAATTCCCCCATCATTAAGAATGCTATACATGGATTTAACCGAGAAAGCCTCAGTTGCCTCCCCTCACCATACTCGCTCATCCTCTCTCTCACTAATGTCAACTCCATTCTATCTCACCATCTCCCTAAGCTCATTAAGGTTCATCTCTTGTTTAGGATTTAGGATTTAGAGCATCCTAAAACCTTAATCTCACATTCCCACCCCTCAAAATCTCACTTACTAGTGCATGAAGGAAAGAAGAAATGCTAATGAATTTTCACCACACCACTTATTATGTCCCAATCTAGTGTTTTTGCCATTCCCAACTCTACACACCGTGTTTGCATGTTTGATGAATCCTAATCTTGATATACTCAACCACACATAAGATGATCTTCCATTAGCAATAACCCCTCCAAATCTCACTTTCTTACGCTTGCGGTGATATCCAGACCATCGCACCCAAACTGCATTTGGATGGTGATGAATTTTCCACCACCAAGATTAGAAAGTACAGAATTAATAAGGGTTATTCTTCATCCTTAAGACAAAATTTTCCTTTCCACCCTGCGAGTCTCTTTTGAAACCGTTCAATTAACGGCAACTAGTCCGACCTCTTAAGCTTCCTATCTTTAATATGCATACCCAGATACTTCATTGAAAACCCTTTTACCTCACATCCAGGGTGTATGTTGAGCCATGGCTGAAAGCATCTATCTATAGGTGAAGAGATGATAGAGGGCTATTGTCGTACACCTCAACTTACAATAAACTGAAGCTTAGAACGTAGTTAGCAACCTTGCAAGTTTGCAGCCCCAGTTACAAAATTGGATAGCATGTTCACAGACTAAAAGCAGTCATAAGAGTATAATTATATTAGATGTATGTGTGGTAAAACTAGGAAGGATAGAATTAGAAACGAGCATATACGAGACATGCTAAAGGTAGCTCCTATTCAAGATAAGTTATGAGAGAATCGCCTCAGGTGGTTTGGACATGTCACACGTAAACCTAGTAGTGTTCCCGTTAGAAAGAGAGATTTGATAAGCATTGAGAGTAGAGTTACGGGTAGGGGAAGACCTAAACTTACATGGGTGGATACGGTGAGAAAAGATATAATAACTTGTGACATTACAGAAGATATTGCGCTAAACAGAGCAGAATGGAAAACTATGATTCATGTAGCTAACCTCAACTAGTTGGCTAAAGGGCTTTGTTGTTGTTATTGTTGTATTGCTTTTCAATAATTGTCTAGTTATCTTCAGTTTTGTTTTGTTTTTTGTTTTTTTTTTTTTTTGTTTTTTTTTTGTTTTTTTTTGTTTTTTTTTTTAGATTAAAATGACCGACTTTCGGTCACCTGTTTCATTAAAGAGGGTTTAAAGAAACCAAATATTACAAACATCATAAGTTCCATCGATATTTGTACATCTAGAAATCAAAACACATCCAAGTACACAAGGATCAAAATACAATGTTACCATCCATACATTAAATAAACCAAACCAGCCTCGAGCCCAAGTGCTGGTCATTCTAATTGCCATCCTCTCAGCTAACCTGCCCCCCATCGCAAGCCTATAGTAGGATGATCCCCCCCAACCCCTCCAAGCTACTCTGCACCCTCCAGATGCATTTTCTTTCTTGCCCCTATTTGACCTGCCCACGCAATAATAAGGATCATTGTTTTATGCAAAGTCACTTTAAATGTACAACTATTGTTACGAAAGCATGCATCATTACTATCTAGCCACAGATTCCACATAGTCGCAGCTACAGTAATATCCCACATTAACCGAAATTCTTTCCTAATGTTAGTTGTTCTCCAAATCCCCCATAGGTCCACTATATAGTTCGGAAGCGATAAGGTACCAAAACTTAAACTCATAACTTCCCATAATAGTTTCGCTTTAGGGCAACGAAGGAAAATATGCACAGTATCCTCCTCTCCCTCACTACATCTAGGGCACTGAGTATCGATCTGGATATTACGGCTCTTAAAATTCGCCTTGGATAGTATCGCGTTATTCAGAACCAACCAAAGGAACTCCTTGATCTTGTTAGGGACCTTGGACCTCCAAATAATGTTCGCCTCTTCGTGTAACACCCCTGCCCCGAGCTCAGACAATTTATACAATTTATAAGACAAATTAAATACTATGTAGTACAACTGCCCACCACAGGCTGCCTCTTAAAAGGTGGTTAACCGAATTGGTGACTCTTGATCCTTGGCATTTATTATTTATACTATATTTTATCATTTGAAACTATCGATATGGGATTAAATCCCTTCTCCTTACGACACCCGTGCACACCCCAGGGAGTAATCCCCCCTAGGTGCCACGTCACCCATGTAGAAGCACAGCACTCAAGTGCTGTTCTTCTTCCATACAAGCCGGTGGGTCCCCCCACCTCTTCACACAAACCGGATTCAAAGAATCCTATTCATTTCAAATCCAAATAATTCTTATAAATCCCTCCTATAGAGTATTTCTATAGGACAAGTCTCAAATTCCTTTTTATTATATATTTCAAACCATATATATATTTCAGAAATACGGGGTATTACATACACCCCCCTTCAGAAATCAGCGTCCTCGCTGATGAGCACGGGGCATGCACAATCTAGTGCAGGATCTACTTTCTAGCCGATGTAGAGCATTTCTGTGAGCGTCACTCTCGTCTTTGGAATTCTGGAGACCAATCCCACTCTGCGGATCATTCTGTGGATCTCTGTCCATCGTCCCAGACTTCTGGGGATTGTCTGTCTCACTCCGCCGATCATCCTGGAGTCCATAACTCACTGCTCTCACACACTCGGTGTCGAAAACCTGGCTCTGATACCATTTGTAACACCCCTGCCCCGAGCTCAGACAATTTATACAATTTATAAGACAAATTAAATACTATGTAGTACAACTGCCCACTACAGGCTGCCTCTCAAAAGGTGGTTAACCGAATTGGTGACTCTTGATCCTTGGCATTTATTATTTATACTATATTTTATCATTTGAAACTATCGATATGGGATTAAATCCCTTCTCCTTACGACACCCGTGCACACCCCAGGGAGTAATCCCCCCTAGGTGCCACGTCACCCATGTAGAAGCACAACACTCAAGTGCTGTTCTTCTTCCATACAAGCCGGTGGGTCCCCCCACCTCTTCACACAAACCGGATTCAAAGAATCCTATTCATTTCAAATCCAAATAATTCTTATAAATCCCTCCTATAGAGTATTTCTATAGGACAAGTCTCAAATTCCTTTTTATTATATATTTCAAACCATATATATATTTCAGAAATACGGGGTATTACACTTCGTTTCTAACACCCCCATCATTGTAGAAGTTGTACTTGGATCTAACCGAGAACAATCCAGAAAATTATAACTTCCAAGACCTGTCATCTTCTATCCCCCTATTCATTCTCACCCCTTCCTCCAGGAGCTCTTTTAGTTGTTGAAGTTGGTGTTGACTTTCATCCGATAGACCTCCCTCTTGCTTGAGTCTTAGTGACCCATATTTCCAAATCTCCACTACTAAAGCGTTTTCCTCTTTTGATTCTTTAGCCAACTGTGGAAACAGTGCTTGCAGTGTATTCTCTCCATCGCATTTGTCCTTCCAGAATCTGATGCTATTTCCATTATCCAGTTTACACCTTGTGTTAGCATGAAAATCTTCTCCCACCTTCGTGGAAACAGTGCTTGCAGTTATCTTCAGTGTTAGGCATTGATGTTTTGTAAATATGTTGCATTTTATATTATTTTATTTTATTTTATTTTTTATTTCTTTCAGATAAAGAGATACAAATTGTAGTTTGGTTTAGAACGTGAGAACTTCTTTACCCATCAAGTCCTTTATTTACTTTTTGTACATTTCCAATTGAATGGATGTGAATGTGCTAGCTGTGATATTTTTAGTCACATTTTCTAGTTTTGTAGACAATATGGACAAGAAAAAATAACATAGCCTCTAAATTTTAGACCACTAGATTCAGCTTAGTGCATCAATCTACCAGAAAATTTATAGAGTACATAGAATACTGATAACCCACAAATCCATTGAATCACTTCATTCTAAACCCATGCCATAAATTGAATATCCCAAACATATCACCATTGCCAATTGCAACAAGTTTTTCATGCAACTCTCCTTGTTTTTTCACTTAAAAGATTCGAGCTGCATCGATGATCAAGAATGAACACAACGCCACACGCGTTAATTCAGTAGTTGCAGAACTAGAAGAAACAAAGCAGAGCATTGAGGAAGTGCGGGAAGAACGGGAAATGATGGCAAACTACCTCAGTTCACTCGAAGAAGACTTGGAGAAGACCAAGATGGTGCACAAGCAAATGAAAGCTAGACAACAAGCAGAGAAGCAGATCATAGATTCCAAGACTGAACAACTCAAGTTCATCGGGAATGCGACTGAGGCAGATATCAAGGTCGAAGAATTAACGAGGAAGAACCCCGGGAAAGAATTTCAGAAGAAAAGGTCCGTAAAGTTTGCGAATCCACCATCGCTAACACAGGTAATAAATCCCAAAGAGGAAGAACTTTTCGAGAGGCAGTTCTCTGTTGATAGTGATAGAGAGAATTTTCGAGAGAAGGGGAGGAAGATGAAGAAAAAGAAGTCATTGCCTTTGATCACAGCGGTGTTTAGTAAGAAGGGTTCAGCATCGAAAACTTCTGGTTCAAATGCATTAGCACAGGAGGTTTGATATACAGAGTATCGAATACTAATTATCGATTAAGCTCTTCTTCTCATTTTCTTCTTCTGGTTCTTTTGCAGGGCAGAGTTCGTGTAATTTTCGAGTGTTGGTTTGTATTAGATTGGAGAGGAGAAGGAAATGAGGTTTATTGATAAAAGAAAGAAAATTCATATTGGTTATAGGTTAGACGTCTATTTAGGGGGGTGGCATGCCAGTCTAGCCCGGGACCAGTCCGGCCCACCCTAAGAGCGGGCTGACCTGGCCTCGAACCGCCAAAATACCCGGTCCGTTCAGGGCCAAGAAAATGGCCATCGAAACTCACGCCGACCCGGCCCAAGAGCAGGCCGATTCGGTCCAAGCTTACCCGAGGGCCGCCATTTTTTTTAATTTAAAAAAAAAAATTTTTTTTTGGGGCAAAATTGCGTATAGAAGTATATATATACTACAAAATATATGTAGAGAAATTTTCGGTTGCACACTACTTTGGTGAGCACTCACGAAATAGAGCACCTATGACAAATCTGAACCGCTCATATTATTCTATATACCTAAGATAGCCGAACAATAAAAAATGAATTAATTTGAAATTCATTTGTCCATGATTTACATCATCACAAAATTGTATGGCCGAAAATTCTAACAACATGATGGGTGGGCAAATGAACTTCAAATTACTTGATTTTTTTTTTGTTAGGCCATCTTAGGCATATAGAACAATATGAGCGGTTCGTATTTTTCATAGAGTCTTTATTTCATGAGTGCTCACGGAGTGCTGACCAAAAATAGTGTGCAACCGAAGGGAACTCTATATATGTATACATGTATATATGCATATAGATAGATACTCTCAAACATTTCCAAATTTATAAAAAATGAGTGTGGACATCAAAATTAATTGATCCCTACTCATTACTCAATTTGTCTACCCCCACCCTAGCTATTAATAGCCAACTCCACCTCCTCACTTCTCTCATCTCACCAATGTGGGACTAAAAGTTTTCTACTTCAAATGGTCTTAGTTATATATATCTATACTATCAATTTTTTTATGAAATATATTTTCATGTTGGATTTCTTGGCAAACACTTGCAAATTAATGCGTTAAGTTCGGGTTGGTCGCAAGTTCGATCTTGAAAGGGCTTAGTTGATTTTATTTTTGAATGAATTAATCACTTTTCTTGACCAAATTGATTTTTAGCTGCTAGTTCTTTCTTTTATTTCTATTTTTATTTTTATATTGTAATTTGATAAGATTTGTACGAAATATTATTCATCAATTTGATTTTATATTTGAAATTTTGTAATTCATTAAAACAATTTAATTTATGAATCTCTCTTTTATCTATATGTTTTTATAATTGTTGTCTTAATTCACCATTTCCTTTTATCTTTATACTCTTAAAACATATTTTCTTTAAAAAATAACAAGTGAAAACCCGCCTAACCTTTGAGCTTTGAGTTTGCCTCCAATAAAAAAAAATTAAAGGATTGATGCAGTATATGATTGTTTTTGTATTATACTTGATTTCAATTTCACTGTTCACTTCATGTTCTTCCATCTTTATACTATATTCAAAATTAATAATAATGATAAATTAATTAATTAATTAAATTTAAGTTAAGTATCTTTTATCTATATGTTCTTATAATTGTTTTCTTAATTATTCACCATCTTCCTTTATACTCTAACAACAACAACAACAACAACCACCAAGTGAAAACACGTGAACCCGCGAACCCGTGACGACCCAACTCGGCCCCCGAGCCAGGGGCCAGGTCTGGGATGCCCTTTCTGCTCCTCGACCCGGACCATGAATGTAGAACCCCGTATTTTCAAATATTATTTTAATATTTGAAAATGAATTAAAATGTTTTACTAGAAATTTAATAAATATTTTCTAGAAGATTTATCTTTTTACACGTGCGAAACGCGTGCAAATAATTTTGGTACAAATATACAATTTTATATTTTTAATAAGTTCTCATACTTATTATGGAGTGTATTCTAAATTTTGGGATTTTTCTGAATAAAGAAACTATTTTTACAAATATCTCGAAAGAGAGGGGCTTTTATGTAAAAAGTCGTTTGGATCTTAGATAAACTATGAAAATTCGTTTTTATTGATATTTTGGTTTCCCATGGTTAGCATTTAAATTTAAATATATTTATATTTTATTTAAAGTCGATTTGGTAAAGATTTAAACAAATATGGTGTTTTTGCAAATATGAAATTTATGTTGGATCTTGTGCAAATGTTTTCTGGAAAGTAAAAGTCAAATATTTTGATTGGAAAATATAATATGTATTATTAGATATTATTTCGGATTTTGGTGGATTTTTATGAATATTTTATGATGTAATTGCAAATATTACAAAAGGGAGGACTTTTGTGCAAAATCGCCACCCTGAGTTGTAAATCCAAATTTTCTTATTTACTGGGCTGCTCTGGGTTGTTGGACAACTCAGTGATAAAATATTTGATTTGGTTTTGATTTAGTTAATCTATTTTAACTAAGGAAAGGTTATATGAGTAAAGTTATATTTTTGGGAGGACTATTTTGCAAATATATTTCTAAAATCCTAAATCTTATTTCCGGCCTGTATAAAAAAGGGTGTGCAGCCGTCATTCGCTGCACAACTCCAGATTTATTATATTATTATTTTCTTGGTGATCAAGAGGAGAATTTTTGGATCTCGCAAAAAGAAAGGCTTTTCGTTGGATCTTTTCAATTCAAAGGTGAGTGATATAAATTTGTTTGTTGTTTGATTTATGTGAGTGACATCGTTTTTTTTTGTTTGATTTTGTGATGTGATATGAACCATGTATTGCGGTATGATTTATGTGAATAATTGTTATACTATTGGTTGACATGAATGTTATTTGGTATTTTGTATGAGAACGATGCAAAGGATTGTTGTTTGTACCATGTTGTGAAATCTATGAATGATTAGTAGATCTTTGTTTATAAAATTGTATTGCTAAAGGCATGATTAAGATTTAAGCATGGTTATGATCGGATGATGAGCATCTGGATCTTATATTTGTAAATCAAATTTTTATTAAGAGTTGTGAAAGAAATTTAGAATTGAGGAACCCTAATAGAAGAATTAGAATTTAGAACATGCGAACTTGAGTTTTGACATATTTGATGTTTTGAGTAATGTATCCATAATGAGGAATTGTTGAGATTTGTCATTTTTCCTGAATACGAATTATTTCATGAACAAAGAATCCTTAGAAAAACTTCAGTTTTAATTTTTGTATTCAGACCTAAATTATGAAAACTGTAGGCCGACAGTCGACTGATCTACGATTAATTCGACTGGTACGACCCTGCTGTTGTATCTTCAGTTCTTTTGAAATCCCCTCTGGACAGTCGACTAGGCTCTTATGCAATCGACTGGTGTCCTGAGATCTTTATTTTGTAAAATTATGTCAGTCCTTTCTGGACAGTCAACCATGACCTCTTTAAGTCGACTTATGTACTTAAAATATTTTTAGTGAAAATTATTGGAATTTGTCTCCGGTAAGTCGACTGGTAGCTTTTCAAGTCGACTTATATGACTTAGTTTATTTTCTTAAAAATCTTGGATATTGTCCTCTGGACAGTCGACTTACCACAGTATGAGTCGACTGGTACTGATGGATTTTTGTAACTTGAGTGTTCTTTCGAATGCTTGGCTTTCAGATAATTCAGTCTATACCTTGCCTTCAGTTAAGCATTTGATTTGAGATATTCAGTTGAGCTAATTTTGTTTAGTGGAAAGTTGATTAAGACTTTTGAGTTTGAGTCTCTAGAGGCGTGTGACCCTAGTATACTGGTGTTGAGTTATTTGTTGAGGCCCGTGAGGCATTTCAGTTAGTCAGTTTTGAATTTAGGCCAGTAGGGTACACCAACTCTAGGAGATTCATTAAGTAATTAAATAACCCAAAAATGATAAGGACAGGAACTAGTGGTGATATGATGAACGGGACCATGGGTTATGCACCTCAGTATGGCTTTCGGTGTGGGATTTAATCTCCGGAATTATCCAAGTATCTTACTTAGGGTGTGGGATTCATCTCCGGAATTATCTCAGGTAAATTACCTGCGGTGTGGGATGTATCTCCGGAATTATCCAAGTAGTTACTTCGGGTGTGGGATTGATCTCCGGAATTATCGGAGTCGAGGCGACGCACATGGGGTATTCATGTGATGAGGGTCATTATTTCGGTGTGGGATTTAATCTCCGGAATTATCGAAGTAACTTACCTTGGGTGTGGGAGTTATCTCCGGAATTATCTCAGGTAAATTACCTGCGGTGTGGGATGTATCTCCGGAATTATCCAAGTATTACTTACGGTGTGGGATTGATCTCCGAAATTATCGGGGCAAGGGCTAGTACTCACAGTTTATCTTTATCTCGTAGTAGTCATCGTGTTAGGAATAGTTGCATAGCGGGGATTGAACCCTATAATGTGAAGACGTTAAGGGCTTGCACCGAACCTATGTAGAATGAGATGCATAGACTTCGACAAGTATGCATTAGAGAGTCTGCATATAGAATTCGTGTTGTATTGACTTGGTTTTATGCATGTGTTTTCCAGTTTTCCTACACTTGACACTTAGACTAGATGCACTTGTTGATTTCATTCTATGATGTTTCTGTGCTTTACATCTTCGTTATTCCTCATTCATTTAGCATTGTGGTTAATACATGTTGTTGATGACTTTATGTTTTACGATTAAATTATGTTGATTGTTTTCATGTCACTCACACCATTTATGGCTGACCCCTTTAGTTTTGGGGATTAGGGATCATCTCTAGCCTCATGTATTACAGGTTGTTATTTAGAGTTTGGAGGCTTGGATGTTTGAGTTAGTTTTGAGATAAGTAGATGAAATAGAGCTTTGTGTAAATTTGTGTAAAAAGAAGTATTGTGAAAAGAAAGTTGTAATTCAAGGTGTTTGTAATTCCGCTGTGTTTGAAAAAGATGGTTGTAATAAAAGTAAGCAATAAAATTATTTGTGTTTTGAGCTATGTGTACTATTACATTGAAGTTGATGATGGGATTGTGCCACGTATTTTCTAAGTTATTATGTTAGAAATTCGGGGCGCTACAGATTGGTATCAGAGCCTGCTTCACTAGTAATAATAGACATAGTATGAAAACCAACCTAGGTGTGGACACTAGAGCGTGAGTACTTAGGTGGACATTAGAAGTGTGAGTACCCTGGTGGACATCTGACGTGTGTGATTTGATTGTTTGGTCATGAAGACCTGTAATGAGATTTAGGCTATTTGTATGCTTAGACTTGAATGAAATCTCTTTATCGCAAGTGTAATGATTATTTTTGTATAAAGCAAATATTTTCTCACTAGTTATTTTTGAAATCTTTTGTTCGCTTTGTGTATTTGATATTTATTTATGTAAGGTATTACCCTTTCAACTTATATAATTTCTATTTTACATATTCATGATCTACTATATATTTTGCTATCTTACCCACTGTATATAATTTCTGGATTATATGATTTTCGCCAAAGTTAATTTTCATTTATTTATTTATCCCTAGTTATAAAATTTAATTATCTTCCGCTAGATTCTTTTAATTATTTGCTCTCTTGTATATTTTGTGCACCTCAATTTTGTGATCACCCTTATATCCAATCACTTTTACTGTTTTATATTTGTTAGCTTACTAAATAACTTTTGTGTAATTAACTTATTTTACTTTTATTCGGTTTCTTTTAGTGTCAGCAATTGAATTTATTTTTAGTTTCTATATCTCCAACCGAGTTTATATTATTTCTATTCATTAGTGCAAACATTAAAATTTTATTAATCGTCTTGTTTTTCTTTTAAAACTGTTTCTTTGACCTTACTATTGGTTTTTACTTCTTATTCTTTTGTCCAAGTTATTATTTGGCAACTTTTGCTGTAATTCAATAGTGCATCCTTTAGCATATCACAAGCTCATTTTATTTTGCGACTCTTACCCATTTCTTTCTTGACGTCTTATTTATCTTACTTTCATGTGCTTTTTCGTTACTCGTATACTTCGATATTACTTTTACATATTACATTAAAGTTTTGAATTTCTATGCGTTAAGTTATTATTGCTACTTCTATTTCCTTTCATTATTGATTTGCTATACTATAAATTTTGTTTTGCATATTTACTTTCATTTTATTATATATACTTGGATTTTTCGATACTATATTTTCCATTATTTTGTATTGTCTTATTTATTTTTGGAGCATTTAAACTTGATTGCAATATTTTACTCATATAAATATGATATGTTTCTGCACATTTAAATCTTTATTATTAATTATGTTTTTGCGCCTTATATTCGATACCCTTATTATTACTTATAGTTGACCGCTTTTGTTATAATTTCTTTCCACTATTTAAAAGCGACTTATTAAAATTGTTGCTTCACACTTTTCGAATGTACTATGTGCACCCACTACTTATACTTAAATTTTATTATCATTACATTCTTGATTTCTACATATACTTCCTACAAATTTCTATATATGTACCACATATTTCAACATACTTACTATGCATATCATTTTACATTTGTTTAGTTCCTACATTATTGTATATCTTATGATATATTCATTATGTAAATTTGCTATACTACATATGTATTTACTCATTCACATTTGTATTTGTGCTTAGGCATATATTTCATTCCGTTTGAAACATGATGTTTTGGTTTGGGGTATGGTTATGGTTTTGCCATAGGGTATGGATGTGAATGTGAAATGTGTGTGTGATGCTCTAACTTTACCCTCGTTTTGTAGTGTTCAGTATGGTTGCATCCAGACCCAGGAACGAGGACAACAATGAGGATGGATCTGGTAGTTCTCGAGGAACTGGAATTGACCTTGAGGTTGAATTCGCCAAGGTGCATCAGACTCTGGATGCGTTGATGGCAGTTAATTTGGCACAGATTCGGAACCAGAATCGAAACCATAGGATTGGACCAGTGTTTATTAATGCCGATCCTATCAAGCAGGACGAGTCTTTCAAGAGGAGAAGGCCAGCATCAGATCAGGATGGGAAGGAATTTCCAGTGAAGCAGGGCAAGTTCAGTGATCCAGTGCAGGAGGCACCTGCAACTCAGAAAGTGACTTGTTATTTCTGCAAGGAGGCAGGTCATTATAGGTCAACATGTCCGAAGTTGGCGAAGCAAACCTGTTTCAATTGTGGAGAGACAGGACATCATCGAGCAGCATGCACCGAACCTCGGAAGGCATGTTATCATTGTGGTCGTGAAGGGCATATTCGACCGAACTGTCCGCAGCTGAAGAAAGGTGGTGCCGGGAAGGGCAAGGATCTGAAGAGGGGTGAGAGTCTGCATTGACTGATGAGGATACTCAGGAATGTGACTCGTGTGTGCAAGAACTTTGAAATTTATTCTTCTGTATTAAGTAAAACTTTTATTTGGGGAATAATTGAAGATTGAGTATTTTTCTTCATGTAACAAGATTTATTTGGATTAATGGAATAAAAACAAAAGTTTTTTTTGATACTGTTTTCTTGCATATAAGTGTGTCGCCATTTATTGATAGTCTTAAGTGTGGAGCTTAAGGTGTTTCCAGACAAGGTCTTGAGGTGGTTATCCTTAGTCATGTCCTTTCTAAGGAGGGAGTGACCACTGATTCTCGGAAGAATGAAGCAGGTGTGGAAGGACAGAATTGGATGCATGAGTTCAGAGGTTGTTGCAGCATGGCTTCCGATGGCAAGTTATCAGAGTTGCGCAGCGGAAGGTTGATTTTCTGAATTCTTTGCATGATTGTGCTTCTTCGGTATGTTGTATTTCTTTTGTTGAAATGCATTCCCTTGTGTGATTGTATTTCTTTAAATTATGTTTCTATCCATAAGTTTTCATTCCTTCTTGATGTGTTTGTTTGGACCCCATTAGCAGTAGTTCTGAGGACAGAACTCTTCTAAGGAGGGAGTGATGTAGAACCCCGTATTTTCAAATATTATTTTAATATTTGAAAATGAATTAAAATGATTTACTAGAAATTTAATAAATATTTTCTAGAAGATTTATCTTTTTACACGTGCGAAACACGTGCAAATAATTTTGGTGTAAATATACAATTTTATATTTTTAATAAGTTCTCATACTTATTATGGAGTGTATTCTAAATTTTGGGATTTTTCTGAATAAAGAAACTATTTTTACAAATATCTCGAAAGAGAGGGGCTTATGTAAAAAGTCGTTTGGATCTTAGATAAACTATGAAAATTCGTTTTCATTGATATTTTGGTTTCCCATGGTTAGCATTTAAATTTAAATATATTTAGATTTTATTTAAAGTCGATTTGGTAAAGATTTAAACAAATATGGTGTTTTTGCAAATATGAAATTTATGTTGGATCTTGTGCAAATGTTTTCTGGAAAGTAAAAGTCAAATATTTTGATTGGAAAATATAATATGTATTATTAGATATTATTTCGGATTTTGGTGGATTTTTATGAATATTTTATGATGTAATTGCAAATATTACAAAAGGGAGGACTTTTGTGCAAAATCGCCACCCTGAGTTGTAAATCCGAATTTTCTTATTTACTGGGCTGCTCTGGGTTGTTGGACAACTCAGTGATAAAATATTTGATTTGGTTTTGATTTAGTTAATCTATTTTAACTAAGGAAAGGTTATATGAGTAAAGTTATATTTTTGGGAGGACTATTTTGCAAATACATTTCTAAAACCCTAAATCTTATTTCCGGCCTGTATAAAAGAGGGTGTGCAGCCGTCATTCGCTGCACAACTCCAGATTTATTATATTATTATTTTCTTGGTGATCAAGAGGAGAATTTTTGGATCTCGCAAAAAGGAAGGCTTTTCGTTAGATCTTTTCAATTCAAAGGTGAGTGATATAAATTTGTTTTGTTGTTTGATTTATGTGAGTGACATCGTTTTGTTTTGTTTGATTTTGTAATGTGATATGAACCATGTATTGCGGTATGATTTATGTGAATAATTGTTATACTATTGGTTGACATGAATGTTATTTGGTATTTTGTATGAGAACGATGCAAAGGATTGTTGTTTGTACCATGTTGTGAAATCTATGAATGATTAGTAGATCTTTGTTTATAAAATTGTATTGCTAAAGGCATGATTAAGATTTGAGCATGGTTATGATCGGATGATGAGCATCTGGATCTTATATTTGTAAATCAAATTTTTATTAAGAGTTGTGAAAGAAATTTAGAATTGAGGAACTCTAATAGAAGAATTAGAATTTAGAACATGAGAACTTGAGTTTTGACATATTTGATGTTTTGAGTAATGTATCCATAATGAGGAATTGTTGAAATTTATCATTTTTCCTGAATACGAATTATTTCATGAACAAAGAATCCTTAGAAAAACTTCAGTTTTGATTTTTGTATTCAGACCTAAATTATGAAAACTGTAGGCCGACAGTCGACTGGTCTACGATTAAGTCGACTGGTACGACCCTGCTGTTGTATCTTCAGTTCTTTTGAAATCCCCTCTGGACAGTCGACTAGACTCTTATGCAATCGACTGGTGTCCTGAGATCTTTATTTTGTAAAATTATTTCAGTCCTTTCTGGACAGTCGACCATGACCTCTTTAAGTCGACTTATGTACTTAAAATATTTTTAGTGAAAATTATTGGAATTTGTCTCGGGTAAGTCGACTGGTAGCTTTTCAAGTCAACTTATATGACTTAGTTTATTTTCTTAAAAATCTTGGATATTATCCTCTGGACAGTCGACTTACCACAGTATGAGTCGACTGGTACTGATGGATTTTTGTAACTTGAGTGTTCTTTCGAATGCTTGGCTTTCAGATAATTCAGTCTATACCTTGCCTTCAGTTAAGCATTTGATTTGAGATATTCAGTTGAGCTAATTTTGTTTAGTGGAACGTTGATTAAGACTTTTGAGTTTGAGTCTCTAGAGGTGTGTGACCTTAGTATACCGGTGTTGAGTTATTTGTTGAGGCCCGTGAGGCATTTCAGTTAGTCAGTTTTGAATTTAGGCCGGTAGGGTACACCAACTCTAGGAGATTCATTAAGTAATTAAATAACCCAAAAATGATAAGGACAGGCACTAGTGGTGATATGATGAATGGGAACATGGGTTATGCACCTCAGTATGGCTTTCGGTGTGGGATTTAATCTCCGGAATTATCCAAGTATCTTACTTTGGGTGTGGGATTCATCTCCGGAATTATCTCAGGTAAATTACCTGCGGTGTGGGATGTATCTCCGGAATTATCCAAGTAGTTACTTCGGGTGTGGGATTGATCTCCGGAATTATCGGAGTCGAGGCGACGCACATGGGGTATTCATGTGATGAGGGTCATTGTTTCGGTGTGGGATTTAATCTCCGGAATTATTGAAGTAACTTACCTTGGGTGTGGGACTCATCTCCGGAATTATCTCAGGTGAATTACCTGCGGTGTGGGATGTATCTCCGGAATTATCCAAGTAATTACTTACGGTGTGGGATTGATCTCTGGAATTATCGGGGCAAGGGCTAGTACTCACAGTTTATCTTTATCTCGTAGTAGTCATCGTGTTAGGAATAGTTGCATAGCGGGGATTGAACCCTATAATGTGAAGACGTTAAGGGCTTGCACCGAACCTATGTAGAATGGGATGCATAGACTTCGACAAGTATGCATTAGAGAGTCCGCATATAGAATTCGTGTTGTCTTGACTTGGTTTTATGCATGTGTTTTCCAGTTTTCCTACACTTGACACTTAGACTAGATGCACTTGTTGATTTCATTCTATGATGTTTCTGTGCTTTACATCTTCGTTATTCCTCATTCATTTAGCATTGTGGTTAATACATGTTGTTGATGACTTTATGTTTTACGATTAAATTATGTTGATTGTTTTCATGTCACTCACACCATTTATGGTTGACCCCTTTAGTTTTGGGGGTTAGGGATCATCTCTAGCCTCATGTGTTACAGGTTGTTGCTTAGAGTTTGGAGGCTTGGATGTTTGAGTTAGTTTTGAGATAAGCAGATGAAATAGAGCTTTGTGTAAATTTGTGTAAAAAGAAGTATTGTGAAAAGAAAGTTGTAATTCAAGGTGTTTGTAATTCTGCTGTGTTTGAAAAAGATGGTTGTAATAAAAGTAAGCAATAAAATTATTTGTGTTTTGAGCTATGTGTACTATTACATTGAAGTTGATGCTGGGATTGTGCCACGTATTTTCTAAGTTATTATATTAGAAATTCGGGGCGCTACAATGAATCAGCTCAACCCGGCCCGCAAAATCCCGGACCGGGTCAAACCCGCAGGGTTTCGACCCGATCCGACCCGGTGGAATCGAATGCCACCCCTACGTTTATTCTCTATTGAGGACAATTTTACTCATGTGCTGATGTAACCTTAGTTCCCATTTATATGGATTTGTATTTCTTTTTTATTTGTATTCTTTTATTCCAATCTTTTTAAAAATTATTTCTTCTGAATTCTGTAATATACATCTCATATTTGATCGATCCCAAAACCCGTATATAAATTCTTTTATTCTGTTGAACCAAATTGCATTTTTTTATTTTGTCAAAGCCCAATTTTAATTCATACTATTATTATTATTATTTGATCTCTTTTTGAATGTGAAGCCCAACTCAAGCCCACCCTATAATTGTTTATTTCTTCAATGTATCGTGAGCCCAACATAAAACTCAAATCCTACTCTAACCTGAAACCCGTTAGCCCTACCCTACCCAAAATTCCAGTAACTGCATCTCCCCCAATATATCCATAATTCCCTAATTATCTCCTAATCTCTCCTACAAATTACATATCTCCCCTAACTGAACCCCTCTCTTCTTCATCTCCTTCCTCCTCGCACCCCACCACTCGACCTCCTCTCGCTCCTCCACCACCCATGCCTTCACCTCTCGCGAGCACGCGACCGCCAACAACCCGAAACCCCTTTACTATCTTCTTCCTCCACCACTACACCCACTGCCTCCCACCACACTTCTCACGAGCGCTCCCAGCCTCGCCGCTCGAGCCACCATCGACAGCACCCCAGTAGCTCCCCCCGCTGCACTCATCCCGCCATTGCTACCACCTTCACAACCTCTCCCGACTGTTGACTTCTAGTTTGGTGGGCACAAAACGTGCTCACTCATACTAATAAGTTTGAATTTAGTGTGTCAAA
This sequence comes from Hemerocallis citrina, assembly GCA_017893485.1. Taxonomy (NCBI): domain Eukaryota; kingdom Viridiplantae; phylum Streptophyta; class Magnoliopsida; order Asparagales; family Asphodelaceae; genus Hemerocallis; species Hemerocallis citrina. The sequence goes on from CM030362.1 coordinate 286,643,194, forward strand.
TTTTCAAGATCAAAGAATATCAAAAAGAGATCCAAAAGAGATTCAAAAATATACAAACAAGGAAAGCAACAAAGAATAATGGCAAACACAAGCAAAAGAGGAAAATATTCAAAAGGAATTCTTGATTAATTGGTTCACAAGAAAAAGATGAAGATATCAAATTCTGAGTTTTTTCTTTCTATTTTCGTGAGATTATAATTGTATAAGATTGATTAAAGAGGGATTAATTTATGGCAAGAAAAACAGAGTGGATTCGGAATAAACAGTGCATGACCGGTCGACCGCACTCAGTGACCGGTCGACCGCATTGCAGTCGCCCGCAACTTGTGTTGTTCGAGGAGCAGTCGACCTTTCACCTCTATACTTTACGTCAGAGAGCTGAACGATCGACTGCACAAATATGACGGTCGACCGCACACTGCGCTATGTATATTCTTGGAAAGTATCGTTTCCTTTTTTGGATTGATACTCTTCCCCGTCTATTAATATTGACGAATCCATTCTGTCTTGCTCACCTAATTACTTCTGAAAAAAACTCTTGAGAACTAATCCTTCAGTAAATCATTCTGAGTGTGAGCGTTTATTTGGTTGTATTCTTCAGTCAAGATCATTAAAGATCTTGATGTTTTTCTTTTCATTTCTTTTCAACTTCGGTGAGATTGACGGGACTTGGATTAGAACTCTTGTGGGTGTAATAGGTCTCTCGGCCTGAATCCGAGAATCACTATACAAGAGATTTGAGTATAGTGGAACGCTTGTGGCGGAGAATTGCTAAAAGTAGGTGGTGTGGACGTAGACCTGGAGATCGAACCATGTTATATCGCTGCGTCATCTGTGTTTGCTTTTCTTATCACTCTTGCATTTACTTTACTTTATTTGTTAATTTTTAAAATTTTGCACGATCACCCTATTCACCCCCCTAGGGTGATTTACAGTGGTATCAAAGCAAGGTGCTTATAAAAAGCTTAAAAACTTAAGCAAAAGATCCAATAGCCGAAATCCCTCCTCCCCAAAACTTGTACTCATCGGAGCCTTTCGCCTCCAATGGGACAAGTCTTACACGATCACCATTCTTTGATAGAAAATGCTATGACGTCTGGAAAGTTCGTATGTCTCATTTTTTACAAATGCTCGGAGAAGAGGTATGGAATGTATGTATCAACAAAACATAAATTCCAGTTAGCGATGGAAAGAAGGCATTCACACTGGCGGAGTTGTCCCTCAAAATAGCAAATTCCAAAGCCATGATAGCTCTTTATGCAGGGTTGAACAATGAAAAGCTAATGCGATGCGGGCGTAACTGTAAAACAGCCTACGAGATCTGGAACAACATGCTGAAACGGCATGAAGGAACCGCTTCCGAGGTAAAAGCTAAAGTGAATTTGTGTTTTTATAAATTTTATGTGTTCAGCATGTTGTCAGGTGAAAATGTGGACCAAATGCTCGTCCGTTTCGATATTATTGCCCACGAGCTTGAGAGCTTGGGTAAGGGGCTTGATGATGGCCGAAAGGTCGGAAAGCTCATAAGCTGTCTCACACCAGAGTGGGACATTAAGGCCACAGCAATGAGAGAGACTCTCGAAGAGAAGGAATTTGACTACTATACATTTCAAGGAAAGCTAAAAACTTACGAGATGGAAATGATGAAGACAAAAAGATACAGGCAGAATATCGGGATTGAACCAAAGACTCAGGAGAAAACCATTGCACTAAAGGCAGAAAAGACCCGACCATCAAAAGCTGATTCATATCATGAGGAGTCAGACGAGGACATTGCTCTATTAACAAGAAAATTTCGTAAGTACCTCAAAAACAAAAAATATGGCAGGTATCAAGAAGAAAGGAAAAAGGAGAAGGAGGATGTGTGCTACAAGTGCAAGAAGCCCGGACACATCCATGCAAACTGCCCAGGTCAACAAGACAGGAACAGGGAATACTATCACTCAAAGCCAAGTCAGAAAAAGAAGGCGCTAAAAGCAACTTGGCTAGAATCAGACTCAAGTGAGGGAGAGCAAGACTACGACGACATCGGCTTCATGGCTCTTGGGAGTGGTAAGGTGCAATCACCCTCTCAAGAAGAAGTAATCGAACAACCAACTTATGATGAACTTGTAGATATGTGTAATGATTTGAAAGACTATGCCAAGAAACTAAGTCGTGAACTTAGACAATATAAACAAAATTCTAATGAAATACATGATGCTTGCATAACAAAAAATTACAAACTGAAAAATAAGAATGCCCTAATTTTGGAAAAACTTGAGTCATGTCAAAAATATCATGATATTTTGCTAGAAGAAAATGAGATTTTAAAACAACAAATTTGTGAATCGCTAGCAAAGTATGATGATCACTTAAAAGAGATTCAGGAGAAATCTGTTTATATTGCCAAGCTCACAAATGATTTAGATGAATGTAAAAGAAAATTTGATGAAGTAGTGGAAGGATGTAATGAAGCCCTTGAACAAAATAGGATTCTTGATGTCATACTAGATACTCTTCGTTGAAACACAAAAGATGATGAGATTACTAGAAAAAAATTGTGTAAAAAGGTAATTGAGCTTGAAAAGATTATTGAAAAACATGAAGGGCCCAGTTACTTTATTACAAAAGATTCAAGATCCTATCATGATAATCGAGGGCATAGTTATGAAGAGCCAATACATCATCAAAAATGTAAATCATCAAGTCATACACACTTGCATAAAATCCAACTAAAACATCAACCAATCCAAAGCTATGCAAGTGTGCATGACCCAAGGCATAGTCAAATCACATGTAATTTCTACTGTAGACTGGGGCATATTTCTTATAACTGTTCGCTAAAAAGGAATACTAATCTTGTGTGGATGAGAAAAGATACAAATGCCGTTCAAAACAAATTTGGGCACGCAAAATTATACCTACTATCCCTCAAGACTAAAGATCGGTGGTACCTTGATAATGGATGTTTAAATCACATGACTAGTGACAACAGATATTTTTCTTCACTATCAAGGAAAAAGAGGAAGGACATCATCTTTGGAGATAATAGCACTGGTTAAACCATTGGTAAAGGTAAAATTAATTTTGGTTCCTCATGCTCCATTGAGGATGTTCTATTGGTAAGAGGTCTAAAGCATAACTTAATTAGTATTAGCCAACTATGTGATAAAGGGTACACTGTCACTTTTGATAAAAATACATGCACTGTACTAGATGACAATAAATCTTGTTTACTTCTTGCTAACAGATGCAATAATGTATATGTCATAAATTCAACTGAATTAGCACAGGAAAGTATGAGATGCTTTGTCGCACGAAATGAGGATGGATGACTATGGCATCGAAGGCTTGGTCACACGGCTATGGACAATCTCAACAAACTTGTAAGCAAGGAGCTTGTGAGAGGAATTCCCAAAATCAAATTCGAAAAAGAAAAACCGTGTGAATCTTGCCAATTTGGTAAGCAAACGAAAAGCTCTCATAAACCAAAAAAAATGGTATCTACTTCTAGACCCCTTGAACTCTTACACATGTATCTTTTGGTCCATCACGAACACGTAGTAATGGTGGTGCACGATATGCTTTTGTAATTGTTGATGATTATAGTAGATTTACTTGGATTGCCTTTTCACCACAAAAAGATGATACAGTGTATGTATTTCAAAAATTCTATCGTAGAGTGGAAAATGAGAAAAGCCTCACCATTGTCACTATTCGTAGTGATCATGGTGGGGAATTTCAAAACGAACTCTTCACATCCTTTTGTTACAAAAAGAAAATAAAACATGAGTTCGCATGTCCTCGCACTCCCCAACAAAATGGGGTTATTGAAAGGAAGAATCGATTTCTTCAAGAAATGGCTCGTACCATGCTTAGTGAAAAAGATTTACCCAAATCATTTTGGGCAGAGGCTATCAATACAGCATGTTATACCATAAACCAAGTAATCATTAGAAAATATCTTGAGAAAAATCCTTTTGATCTATATTATGGCAAAACTCCCAACATAAGCTACTTTCGTGTCTTCGGATGCAAAGCATTCATTATAAATACTAAAATACTCTTGATAACTTGGGAAAGTTTGATCGTAAAAGTGATGAAGGTGTTTTCCTAGGATATTCTCTTAGTAGCAAAGCATATCGTATATTCAACAAAAGAAGATGCACAATTCAGGAATCTATTGATGTTATTTTTGATGAAACAAATCCCTACTCCAAAAAAATATTACATGTTGTTATTGATGATGAGACAAGAGTTTGTGTTGAAAAGAAACAGGTTCATATTGAAGAAAAACCACAAGCAAATGATCAAAACCAAGTGGTGCTTAAAGACAAAGATGAACCCAAAAATCAAATCAATGAAATTCGTACACAACAAATTGATGCCATGGAAGATGAAAATATACAACATCAAGGTTCAACAAGTGAGAGACGTCTCACATGGAAAATCATGTCTAGTCATCCTTCATCTCTTATACGAAGTGATATGTCCAAAGGGGTAACTAATCGCACTCAAACTCAAAATTTTATGTGTTTTACCGCTTTCGTTTCCATACTTGAACCTAAGAATATTAAGGAGGCCTTGCAAGATAATGATTGGATCATTGCAATGCAAGAAAAACTTAATCAATTCGAACGGAATCTAGTATGGAGACTTGTTCCTCGACCTCACAATAGGACTATACTTGGCACTAAGTGGGTATTTATGAACAAGTTAGACGAATCCAGCTCCATCACTAGGAATAAGGCCCGTCTTGTTGCACAAGGGTATAATCAACAAGAAGGTGTAGATTTTGATGAAAATTTTGCACCAGTTGCTAGGCTTGAAGCCATTCGTATTTTACTTGCTTTTGCTGCATATATGGATTTTACTCTCTTTCAAATGGATGTTAAAAGTGCATTTTTAAATGGATTTATTTCGGAAGAAGTTTATGTGGCACAACCACCGGGATTCACTGATCCCACACACCCAAACCATATTTTTCGGCTTGATATTGCTCTTTATGGTTTGAAGCAAGCCCCTCGTACTTGGTATGAACGGCTGAGTTCGTTTCTTCTTCACATAGGGTTTTCTAAAGGAAAAGTAGACACTACACTAATTATAAAGCATGTTTTTGAGACATTTTAATCGTTCAAATTTATGTTGATGATATTATATTTGGATCCACTAATGAAAATCTTTGTGAGGAGTTTTCAAAGCAAAGCAAGATGAGTTCGAAATGAGTATGATGGGAGAACTAACGTACTTTCTTCGTCTTCAAATACAACAAAGAAATGATGTCATATTTATAAACCAATCCAAGTACGCAAAGGATCTTGTCAAGAAGTTCGGACTTGAAAATGCTAATGCTTACAAAACTCCGATGGCCACTACCACTAAGCTATCCAAAGACGAATCTGGTAACAATGTTGTTATTTGTACTTACAGAGGTATGATCGGTAGTTTACTTTACATTACTACATCTCGTCCTGATATTATGTTTAGCATCTGTTTATGTGCATGTTTTCAATCGTGTCCCAAAGAGTTACATTTGGTTGCCGTTAAGCGTATCATTCGATATCTTAAAGGCACACCAAACACATGTCGTTGGTACCCAAAAAATAGAAATTTTTCTCTTGTAGGATACTCTGATGCAGATTATGCCAGGAGCTTGACAGATAGAAAGAGCAGGAGTGGTACATGTCATTTTTTGGACGACTGCCTTGTCTCGTGGGCATCCAAGAAGCAAAATTCTGTTACTCTCTCTACTGCCGAAGTTGAGTACATTGCGGCAGGAGCCTGTTGTGCACAAGTATTATGGATGAAACATACTCTCGATGATTATAAGGTATTCTTTGATCATATTCCAATTAAATGTGACAACACTAGCACCGTGCATATGACCAAAAATTCTGACCAATACAGTCGCACGAAACACATTGATATCAGGTATCATTTCATTAAAGATCACTTTCAAAAGGGGGACATTTTACTTGATTATATTTCTACTGAATCACAACTGGCCGATATTTTTACAAAACCTTTAGACAAAAAATACTTTTATTTCTTGAGAGGAGCACTAAATATTATTGATCTTTCTGCCTAAACATTTTTTTTGTCGGCCGACTGTACGATCGACCGGCATGCTCTCGGCTTTTTGATTACTTTTCATCTAAAATAACGTTTGCTTATTGCGGTCGACTGGTTCGCCCACTATGGGTTCTATTGGTTTTGCGGTCGACCGTATGGTCGAACGGTATGCTCTCTGGAACTCTTTTGAAGAACCGCAGAGTACGGTCGACCGGTTCTCTCTCTGGCATATATTTTTCAAGTTTTCTAAAATTACTGTTCCTCTCTCAAATGTTTGTTTTTCATTTTGTTGCTTTCATGTGTATTTGGGAGAATCTCGAATCTATGATATTATGAAGAGCTCTCATTGTATAGCAAAGAGTCTCGCTATCAACGGTATCATGTAAGAAGATTCTCTTCCATTGTTTTTACAAGATTGTATTCATTGATAATATCATAATATGTTTTCTCTTTGGTGTTTTCATTGATAATTGATTCTACGAACTTTCCAAGGCTTATTTTCTTTATATCTTCTCCACTAATCCCCTCTTGGTGTGTTCCAAAAAGGGGGAGAATTATTGCATGTTTTCAATATATTGAATGTTCTCAATATGCTTTCTTCAAATTTCATAAATCTTCAAATTATTTAAATGAAAATCTGTATTACAGGATGTGCTAAATTTAGAGGGAGTATTCATATGTTGTGCTTTAAATTTTCAAACATTCATGCATGTTTTGTTCACACCAAAAGGGGGAGATTGTTGACTTATAGTTTGGTGTGCACAAAACGTGCTCACTCATACTAATAAGTTTGAATTTAGTGTGTCAGATTTTCAAGATCAAAGAATATCAAAAAGAGATCCAAGAGAGATTCACAAATATACAAACAAGGAAAGCAACAAAGAATAATGGCAAACACAAGCAAAAGAGGAAGATATTCCAAAGGAATTCTTGATTAATTGGTTCACAAGCAAAAGAGGAAGATATCAAGATCTGAATTTTTTCTTTCTATTTTCGTGAGATTATAATTGTATAAGATTGATTAAAGAGGGATTAGTTTATGGTAAGAAAAACAGAATGGATTCGAAATAAACAGCTCATGACCGGTTGACCACACTCAGCGACCGGTCGACCGCAACTTGAGTTGTTCGAGGAGCAGTCGACCTTTCACCTCTCTACTTTACGTCAGAGAGCTGAACGGTCGACCGCACCAATATGACGGTCGACCGCGCACTGCGCTGTGTATATTCTTGGAAAGTATCGTTTCCATTTTTGGATTGATACTCTTCCCTGTTTATTAATATTGAGGAATCCATTCTGTCTTGCTCACCTAATTACTTCTGAAAAAAACTCTTAAGAACTAATCCTTCTGTAAATCTATCCGAGTGTGAGCGTTTATTTGGTTGTATTCTACAGTCAAGATCATTAAAGATCTTGAGGTTTTTCTTTTCATTTCTTTTCGACTTTGGTGAGATTGACGTGACTTGGATTAGAAGTCATGTGGGTGTAATAGGTCTCTCAGCCTGAATTCGAGAATCACTGTACAAAGGTTTTGAGTATAGTGGAATGCTTGTGGTGGATAATTGCTATAAGTAGGTGGAGTGGACGTAGACCTGGGGGTCGAACCACGTTATATCGCTGCGTCATCTTTGTTTTCTTTTCTTATCACTCTTGCATTTACTTTATTTGTTAATTTTTTTAATTCTGCACGATCACACTAATCATCCCCCTTAGGGTGATTTACACCGACCACCAAAGCCTGTAACTCGACCCCCAAATCCATCACCTTTCTCTCATCACCATCGAGTTCCTTCTTCTTCCTCCTCCAACTACACCCTTGCGCCGTAGGAGCACCCTCACCATCGCCAGCATCACCTCATCCCCAAGCTTCATCTCCATCGACAACCGTCGCCAGCATCATCAGTACCTTCCACCATTGTTGCCATGCCGCCCCCTACCTCGCACCTCGATGCTCCTCCTCCTCAGCCCCGCTCTCATCACCACCATACAGCCCTGCAGCCACCGCAACACTCCCCCAGTCTCCACGAACCCATCGACAGCACCACCCAACACGAGCACCAATGCAGCACCACCACGACCACCTCACAATCGACCCTTGCTACTCCGCCACCGACTGCCTGTACCCCGCAGCTCGCCAACCATCCCCTTCACCCTGCCACTGCCATCCCCTTATTTCTGTTGTCCCTGACCGCTGTTGCTGCTTCCTGTCTCCTCTGACAACCCTTCATCCACCATTGCTGCACCCCCGAGCATCACAACAACTCCAGCATCCCCGCACACCCACAACATCACCGAACGGCAATTCCACCACTGCACCCAACCTCCCTATCGTTCTTCTCATCAAACTGCAGCACCGAAGGTCCTTGGCCCTCTTCATCTTCTTCATGTCCCTTGCACCCCGACAGTAAGGCATCGACACCGTCTTTGCTGTAGTTGTTGTTTTGTTATAGTAGCCGTGCTTAGTGTTGCTGCCGCTCTCTCTTTGTTGTTGTGTAACGCATCTCAAGGCCTCACATCGCAGCCACCATCACCATCTTGATGTCCCCCGAGACCCGAAATCCCCTTGCTGTCACCTCTAGCTGCCTGCGATCAATTGTTGTCTTTCTCGCTGTCATTTGTGTCGATGTTGCTCGCCGTTGTGGCCGTGTTGTTACTATCTTGTCATTGCTCGCATCCATGTACTGGCATGCTCACACTCACCGTAACAGGCAAGCATCTCTTGTACACATTTTATTATTCTTGTGTAAATATTTTCTTGACGCCCGGCAAGTAGTTATTGATTTGAATGTCGTATCTAATTGAATTCCATTATTGATTCATTATTTTTCTTATCATACAATATTATTGATTCATAGTCTTCTTATCGTGCCATTGTTATTAATTAAATTTTGAACCGTTCATTTATCGTATTATTGGACATTCCACTTTGCTGCTCTATAAATTGCTTGACATTGTACTGAAGTTTTGACCCAGTTCCTGACACTGAAACTTAGAACTTTGTACATAGAAATTGTAGCACACTGAGTCCGAAATCCGGAACATCTTACGGATTCTCAATCCAATTTATAGATTGTAAGTTATTTTCGTTTTAGTACTTTCATGTTATAATTTTCAGAACCGATACTACACATGAAACCTGTAAAGAATGAATTTATATGTAAAGCTACTGTAACTATAATGTATCATGTGAATATGCGTTAGAACCGGAAGATAGTCTATTTTCTAGAATCTCTGACAGAATCGGATTATCATTTCCGTAGAAGCGGGAAAGTGAATTCGAGTACCAATAGGTGATGTTGTTCAGAACTTGTATTGTTACGTTTTTGCATATAAACCCGTTATTTTCTTTATTTAATGAATTGAACTATGTATATTTCATGTATTACATAGCCTTGATATTTTCTTGATATTGTATTAATACTATCGCTCGCATCGATTGTATCCATTGCATGATTCTTTATAGAACCGTTCTTATTGATCGTATTGATTACATGTTCATAACTGATTGTTAACAAAATAATAACAAGCCGGGATAATAAGGGTCGACTTGGTAGTGAATAACCGGAGACTGTACTCGGATGTGGGGCCCGTGTTTTCCTATATTATTATTGTTATCGTGCATCATATCGTGGACAAATTCTCGTTATTGATCGTTGATTGTGGATTCTCGTTATTGATTATCATTGCCGAGTACATGATAGCCTAAACGTTCACTTGATTGTATGCACCGAACCTGTGGTATGAGACACAGAATGACGTGCATTAAATAGGTTAATAAAAAATTGAGACCTAAAGATTGACACTATTAATTTATTGATTATTGATTATTGTTCATCGACTATTGATTTATTGATTATTGATTATTGTTTATCGACTATTGTTTATTGATCACTGTTATCGACTATTGACCCCATTGACTGTTGTTTATCGATCATTGATTATCAACCAATGCATCATTGACCATTGACTATTGATTCTATTATTAACTATTGTTTATCGATTATTATTTTACTGATTATTAACTATTATTTATCGACCATTGTACAATTGATTATCGACTTTGATCTTGTTATCATTTATCATTTATTGATATCTGATATCGTCACAATTTCTTATTTATTGTTATATTGTATTGTATTTTTTTCCACTGCTTGCTACTACTTGTCGCCCAAAGCTTGCTCTAATGGGTACTGTCCATCTTTCTTTTAAGTTATTGTTTATACAGGTACTGATGATGGATTACCGAAAGAGCTTGACGTACTGCTATTGCATTGTATATTCTCGGTATTTTGTAAGTTCTTGTATCTCAGATATTGGTTATTGTATTCTATTCTTGGTCCTGTGATTATTATTGTATTGTTGAGCTTACTGGTATTGTACAGCTTATGGATGGTATGAGTTGGTATACCTATATCATTGGCTGGGCCTCAGTTACGTGCCTGCATGCCCGTATTTTAGGAAGCGAGGCGTTAAAGTTGATAATTCATATTTTGTAGAAACAACCAAAATGGATACCCGTGACTCTTAATATTATCGTAAACAGCTTTGCCAATAATGGGGTGTTTGGTTGGTTGTAAAATATTTTCAAACTATGAAGATTACTGTAGAGAAAAAAAAATATGTACAAATGAGTTCTAGATGTAGCTTTATTGTAGTATGGGATAGAGAGAAGAAAGAAAGAAATTTAGTGTAGATGATTATGTTGAATTGTTTTATTGGATAGTGAAAATAAAATAGGAGAAAGAAACAATTTTAAAATAGCTACAGTAGCTTTCCGCTGTGTTCAGGGGTTTTTTTTTTTCCGGATTCCTTTTGGCGCTACAGTGTGAATCCAAATTCAAGCCAAGTCCATCCATCCAAACCCGTGAACAGTGCTTCTCCCCTGAATTTCTTTTCCTACAGTAAAACTTCTGTTAACCAAACAGCCCTAGGTGGTCTTTCTATCTTTCCAGGTTAGAAATAAGAGGAACACCTGATTCATTACCGTTACTGCTATAGTTTCTTTTTTTTCCTACTACACTTCAAAATCGCTGTATTTGCTTCTGCCAACTCGTCGTTGTGGATTTATTGTTGTAATTTCCCTTCTGTTTTTTGCTACATATATTGATGTAAAATTTCAACTGTACTTTTTTGGACTTTAACATGTTTATCTCTAACAAATATACTAATATCATATATACCTCTTACAAATGTGTATTTTCATGTATGCCCTCTAATTATTTGGACTTTATTCCATGTTTAACCGATGTTTGATATCCCCAAGTCAACTATGATTTAACCCTTTCTAAACCAATTAGAAATCATATTAAAAAATTTAATCAGAAAATCAAATGAGAAAAAAGTTAAGAATTTTAAAGGAAATAATTGAGAGAGCTTATAAGTTATCATTAAAAAAACAAGATTGATGACATATTTTGAAATGTAACATGAAGAAGAAAATATAGTTTTCAAAGATGTACCATTAGTTCGTCCATTTCTTGAAAAAAAAAAAATAAAGAAATTTTGAGAAGAGTTGATGAGTCTTGGTTGGAATAACAATTGTCGGGATTTATAAAGAGGAAAAAGTTAAACTTTGACTGGTACATAGGATGATATCTCGGTCATTTTTCATCAAGTCTACTAAAAAAATGAAAATTCTTCACTGTTTTGAATTCTATTAACTAAATTGGTAACTAAAAAATATGACACATATAGTTAGGGACAAATATGAAAACACATACATGTTGAAAACCCTTTCTTCTTTCTTTTTGTAAGCAGAATTACAACTGTTTTACTGGAGTGAACTATGCTGAGAATTTTGGCCTAATCTTTTTTATGGTAGGAAAGGAAATCTTAAGCCAATCAGTCTATGGGCTTTAGACTTAACGAGCCCATAACAAGACCAGTTTCAAATCCAAATTATATCTGACTATGAAATTCATTCCTAGCAGCCTGCTACATCAACGGTGTCATTTTTTAGTTTTTATTTTGTTACAAGTTTTTTATTATTTTTGAATTTGACAAAATAATCGAACTTCTCTATAGTATAGCTCAGATGGTAAAAGATTTAGATAAATAGAAAAAGGTCACATGTGACTGATGGTTGTTGCTATCCGTACACCTCCAAAAAGGAAAAGAGAAACGAACAAGTGCAAAGAAATGGAGGAACTATCCTGCACAAGTGCTGAGAGTTACAGTCTCGTTCCAAAATATGACCTAAGAGCATCCACAGTCGTCAATGTGTATATTATGCATATATGGATAAATGTATATAGCATTTGGCTATTTTGTTGCAGTCGTAGAATGTTATTTTTTAGCAATTTAATTTAAAATAATAAAAATCTCAGATCAGACGGAACTTAAAGTTGCATCGGAGGGAAAAAAAAATTTAAATGACAGACGGAAGATCATATTGCGTCGGAGGAGGCAAATAGGTAATTCAATTATATATATATTTTTAAAAAAAACCCAACCGCTAGGAGGAGGGACGCAACATCAAGCTGCGGCCGAGGGATTTTTTCCATTTTCGGTTTTTTTATTTGCAAAAATTAAAATTTTTTTGGAGCGACGAAACTCGAAGTTGCGTCCGACGATTTAAAAATAATATTTTTTTGAGCAACGCAACATGAAGTTGCGTCCTGTATAATATGCATAATTCTCATATCTTCTCTCATATATAGCAATCTACTGTCGCAGAATATGTATAATATGCATATTTAGCAGATGACTGCAGCGATTTTTTTGACAAAATATGCATAATATGCATATATATATATAGCAGACGACTACAGATGCTCTAAACGAAACGACGTTTAACCGGCTACAATGACCCATTGTGGGTGCTACTGTTAACGCATAACTAGCGATGGGCAGCAAACTCCAGCATTGACACATTTATTAACACTGATTCTTTAATATTGGTCGTGAACTAGCTGGATAATAGCGAGCCGGAGGAGATTGCCTAGCGTTTACATCACATCATCAATGAAGCGAAAAGGGTTTTGGCTAGTTTTACAATGCTCACTGTGAGTTATTATGTTAACAGGGTACTCTGTAAATAATCATGAGGCGCATGAGACAGCTGATCACGCTGAGTAATTTCAGTATATATGGAGATTGGGAAGCATTGTCAATTAGAGCATCTGTAGTTCGTTTGCTATATATCGATAATATCGATATTTGGTTTAAAAAGCAGCTGCAGTCGTTTGCTATATATCGATATTATCGATAAATCGCTACAGTAGATTGCTATAAATGAGAATCGATATAGCTTTTATCGATAAGTGAGGGACGGCACTTCAAGTGCCGTCCGTTTGAAAAAATTAATATTATAATCGTCGGACGGCACTTCAAGTGCCGTCCATTTAGAAAAATTATGATTTATCCGATTTATTAAACGCCAAAAAAGGAATTAAAAAACCCTGAAAAAACCCATCGGACGGCACTCTATGTGCCGTTTGTCAAAAGCCATTTTTCCCGGACGGCACTTGATGTGCCGTCCGTCGACTTTTAATTAAAAAAAAAATATCTGCTGCTAAGTATAGATAATTAGGGGTCATTTAATATCTCGGACGGCAATTAAGTAGCTAATTAGGTATTAAGTATAGATAATTAGGGGTCATTTAAGTAGCTATTAAGTATACATATGCTTGATACTGTATGAAATATATCTGCTGCTAATTATTATGTGCTTAAAGTAGCTAAGTGGGGGGCAATTAAGTAGACACACTGCCATAATTAGCAATTAAGTAGCTAATTATTATGTGCTTAAAAGGATATCTGCTGCTAATTATTAGTGTGTCGGACGGCACTTCATGTGCCGTCCTAGACATGCGGCTGCTATTTTTATTTTTTTTGAACGGACGGCACTTCATGTGCCGTCTGACGAATGGGACCCGTTTTTTGTGCGTTTTTTTCCTCCGACGGCACTTCATGTGCCGTCGCTTAATATTATATTATTGATTGCTATAAAATATCTTTCGACGAGTGCAGCGTAATCGAAAATCCTATTTCTATTTATCCATATATGGATAATTTTACCATAAACGACTACAGATGCTCTAAAACGTCTAATGTACTCTTACTTACTGGTCTTGAGTCTTAATAAAAAGAGAACATAAATACTAGACCCCCTCAATCCTTCTTAGAATTTCGCAGTTTGATCTATGGGTACTGTTATCATGTAAAAAGCTAACGTCTCTTTCCCTGATACAGATATACAAACCGTTTCCTTCGAAATCTAAACAATATGTAAACTAATTTATAAAAAGAAAACATCGATTTTGAAGACACAAAAACCAACTGGAACGATCCTGTTCACGACAGAATGCCAAAGGATCAGACAAAATGTCTGCCCCAAACCAAACCAAACCAAACCAACCCCTAGCTAGTTCTAAAGCTTGCAACACATGTTGAAATGTAGTAATATGTATATTCTCTTGCATATAGATTAGGTAACAAATTCTCTCAAATTTCTCATCTTCTTAATATTCTCCTCAATTTATTGTACCCCTTCTTCAAGAATGTAATATATATATATACAGAGGTACATAATAGATGAAAAAAAGAATAAGAAAAAATGATTTTCCCCCAAATCTGATTTCAATATAGTATCAGAGCCTAAAAAAATCCTAGGCTAGGTGAAGAAGAAGAAGAAGAAGGCCCGACTGCTCCACTTGCTCTTCCCGTTGATTCTGAAACCCGAAACCTGCTTCTCCGACACACCTGACCTCCACCTCGCACCCAAAACCACCACCCGACCGTTGCCATTATCCATCGCAAACGCCGACCACCACTGTTGTTTCGTCGTTGCTGCATCCATCATCGCAGCATCCCGAAGCCATTATACGTCGCCAATCAACCTGTACCACAACCTCGACACCGATCTACCCACACTCTTGTTGGGAAAGAGAAAAGAAATCGCCATTCAGTAGGATCTTGTTGTCGTCCATCACTGCCGTCCGTCGCCACCACCTTTCGTCGCTGCCCTTCATCGCCGTCGACAACCCGCCATCGTCGATAATCACTGCCGTCGTAAACGACTACAAACCGAGGCAAACACTTCTTCTTCTCCTTCGTTGTTTTGATTGGGTCTGTTTGTCAGATCCAATTCACTCAGAACCTGTACCCGACCCGCAAAGCGGTTCCTCCATTGGATTCGATTGCTGTTTGTTGTGTACTATCTTGCTGTGTGTGTTTGTTGTTTGGTCTGCCATTAGTGCTTGCTGTTTTGTGTGGGGTTTGTTTATTGGATCTAAACTCGAACCCTGATCTCATCTCGCTGACGCCTGCACACCCGGAAGACACTCTTTGTTGTTCATATCTACTACAAGTTGGGCTCATCAGCACTGCCTCAATAGTCCTCTCGATAGATCTCAGATCTAAGAAGAATCAGATCAAAAATTCATATTTTTTCCCATTGGCTGACTACGCTGTTTGGTGTTTAGGCATAGAT
Organism: Hemerocallis citrina; assembly: GCA_017893485.1. Classification (NCBI taxonomy): domain Eukaryota; kingdom Viridiplantae; phylum Streptophyta; class Magnoliopsida; order Asparagales; family Asphodelaceae; genus Hemerocallis; species Hemerocallis citrina. The sequence continues at coordinate 286,658,681 of CM030362.1, forward strand.
CTGTTCTCTTGATCTGCTGCAATTATATGCCAACCACTGATTTACCCGTGATCCGCCATTTGTTGACCAAATATTCATCTAACATGTCACAACAACACCATGGGACAAACTGATGAATCTTCGAACACTAAAGGTGTTGCACGCTCATCTAGAGGCTTCAACCAAGCTACTTATGAGCCGAGAAAGTGTACTCATTGAGAAAAGATCGGTCACACGGAAGCTCGTTGTTATGAGATTATCGGCTATCCGGAGAACTCGGATCGTAGCAGGGATCCTCGAAAGAAGAATTGCAACCAATCCACTATTGCCGTTGGAGCTGAGGAGAGTGTTGGACGAGCCTCTACATTAGTTACAGCTGCAGGTAATGATTGTAAGGTATTTAATATTTCTTCCTCTGTTATGAATAATCCATGGAATTGATTCGGATGCTACCGACCATATGAATTTTAATTTTAGACAAGTCCAAACCTTACAACCATTCGCCAAATTAAGTGTGTCCACTGCCAGTGGTGATCTTGCCATCGTTAGTGGCGAGGGTTCCATATCTCTCACAAAAAACCTAACCTTAGATACTATGCTAGTTGTGTCGACTTGAATTTTAATATGTTATCTGTTTCCCAAAAAACTACTGCTTTACATTGTATTGTGGTAAATGGCTCTCTCATTGTGTGTTTAAGGATATTTTGACTCGCAAGATGATTGGTTATGGGGTTAGATACGAGAAGCTCTACTACTTGGATTTGATATCTAAGACTTCAAACAAGTTGACTCAAGCTTTATTTGTGGAATAATCCGAGGGGAAAAAGCAGAAATCAAAGATTTAGCTTCGGCATCGACATCTAGGGCATGCTTCGTTTGGTTATTTGAATAAACTATTTCCAAGTTTATTTTCTAAGTTAGATGTTTCTCATTTTCGGTGTGATGTGTGTGAACTCGGAAAAAGTCACTGTGTCTCTTTTCCTCCAAATCTAAGTAAAAGCTCTCTCACATTTATGATTATTCATTCTGATGTTTGGGATCCATCCAAAAATACTACTTTCGGAGGAGCTAAATAGTTTGTGACATTTACTGATGACTATACTCGTATGACTTGGATTTGTTTGATGAAGTCTAAAAGTAAAGTTAGTGTTTTATTTCAGAAATTTCACAAATGAGTTATGACTCAGTATGAAGTGCAGATTCAAGTTCTTAGGAGTGAAAATGACGGCAAGTACCAGATCTGCAACAATATTTGGTAGATCACATGATTGTTCACCAGAGTACATTTTCGTATACACATCAACAAAATGGGGTTGCAGAAAGAAAAAACAGACACTTGCTCGAGGTGGTCCGTGCTTTTCCTTATTCATGGCAATATGCCACTCATGTTTTGGGGGAAAGCTCTTGCTTCTACTGCATACTTAATCAACCGAGATCCCTCTGGTATCATAAATTTCACACTACTAGAAATGTGCAGACTAGCGACAAAAAATTGCGACAAAAGAGCAATAATTGAGACGGAAAATTTGGATTTGCGACAAAAAAAGTTGGTCGCAAAAGCCTCGAAATTATAATCGCTATTTGACTCATCGCTACTTGTGACGATTTTATTAGCCAAAACGGTCGCAAATCGTGATGTTGTAGATTTTATGTCCCAACATTTTCTTTTTACTTAAACTTTGAAAAAAAAATTATGAAAATAATTTTAAAATTATTAATATACCGATGATTTTATTTGTATTTTGCGTCGCAAAGCGTATGTGACGAAAAAATTTGATTGCAAATTATTTTAGGTTAAAATTTAGAAGCATCGCAATTTTTCTCTTTCGTAGTTGCGACGTATTTCCAAAACTGTTGCAAGTAGTTTTTTAAATGCCTTCCCTTTTGGTTATTTTGTTCCCTTTTTAAAGTACATATGCAACATCACAATTCCAATAAACTCTAAATTGAATAGATACAATCCCATAAAACTAACTACAACACAATTTCAAGAAGAAGAAGTTTTAATTTCACTACAATCATCATCCATCACAAACTCCAAAATCCAAAATATTTTCAAATTCATCATCCATCACTAGAGTAACAAAATCCAAATGCAACTAAAGTAACAAAATATAAAGTAATGAACTTTAAGACATTCCAAAATATGAAATAATCAACTTTAAATCATTCCAAAATATGAAGTCTTATCCATGAATACATGGACAACAAATTTAGAAAGTTGAAAATAAAAACTTACACTAAGAATTTAACAGATCATCTGTGAAAAGGTACCTGACGCAGTTCAAATAACTTCTTCTCAATTTCCTTAACTGGTGACGTGCCTTTCTTGAATTACTTCCAAAGCGAAGCACCTAAATGCATGATTCAAGCATTCTTGGCGTAGTGGGGTTATAACCAAATACCCAACTATCATCAATAACCATATCATGCTTTAGCTTCCGTAATTGATATTAAGAAAATAAACATTTTTAGGAAGATACATTATATAGATATGAAGAAACCGAACATCTTGATAGATTATAGAATGGTATTAGATTCTAAAAGTTGCAGTCCTTTAGTAGCGGCTTAAAATTTATTGTAATTTATTAAGCGGAAGGGACTGCACTGGCGTTGATCTGATCCTTGGGTTGTACATTCGGTTCGGGAGTAGCAGGAGAGAGGTAGAGGCTGGGTGCTCGGCTCGGATCTTAGTGGCTCGGCTCGGATCTTTGTGGCTCAGCTCGGATCTTGATACCTGTAAAATGCTTAGAAACACTGGGAGAGATCCCGACGATAGGCCCTCTGACGATCTAGTCAGTCACTGGAATAGCAACAGTAGTTAGGGTTCAGTTGGGGAAAAGTTTATTACCTTCAGAAGGAAGGAGGGGGTCTGGTATTTATAGGCTCAAATGGGACATGATCTTCCGATCGTCGCTTTCTTAAATTGAAAAGCCAAATTTTGGATTTAAATGACTACAACCCACTTCTCCATTTCATATTTCTATTTGCCAAATACCCAAACTTTAACTTCCAACGACTACAAATGCTCTAAGATCGTTTGAAAACAATGTTGGCAGTCGAGTGTATCTTTATTGTATCTAGTACAGGATTACAGCATCATGCATGCTTTAAGAGGTAGTGCAATTTGCAACCTTATCATCAACAAAATATATTTGTTTCCCCAATTTGCTCCAGATGCAAGGTTTTAATCCTTTGATTGATATGACACCGAAATCATTCTTATTGCTAACAGAACTCAAACAAGAAAATGACTCCATATATTACATAAGAAGCAGAGTAACATAAAAACCATGCATACACATACGCCGAAAGTTACTGATAAATAGAGTTACACGCCATGGACTTTCAGGCAAAGTTCTTACTCATGGATGAAGGAGATAAAGTGAGGAGGAGGCCCCTCTTCACAACCGTGATTGGGCATGCACCATTGTTCATCACATAGTTGCTGACGCTGCCCATAATAACCCTGTAAAGAGCGGAAAAACAAAACAAAACAAAACACAAAGAAAGATTTCTTCATATTAGAAATTGGAAAGTGCATGTTTTAATTAGGCTCTGAATTTCCAGGTTACGCTTAAGTCTGTAGTTGAGCTTGATTGGTACTATTTGTACATTTAACACTTTAGATCAGATAGACTTTAGTTTCAGTTCATTCCGAATCTACTTAAACCTAATATGCAGATATTGCCGGCTAGTGTACATTTCAGAAGTTGTAGCTTTACCTTCAAGCCTTAATACTGATAATTTTGTCCGAAATAGATAAAACCCAACATTATACATGAATAACCCCAGTTTTTAGTAGATTAGAAAAAAATGTATTAGATTGAAATCGGGCATCTACATGAACACTTTGGCTTTATTGACGTAGGGCCAAATCACCATGTCTTGAAAAAACTATGGAGTTTGAAGGTTCGAGAATGAAGATGGTGCATGTTTGTAAATAATAATAGGCAGTGTATTTAACCTCTTGAGTTTGCCGAGGCCCCTATTGTCGACAGTGAGACAGCTCAAAGGAAACTTGTCGATGGCTTCGCAAATCTTTTCGCGTGCATTTCCCCAGTAGATTTCCATGATGACAACAATCTGCGAGAACAAAAATACGGTGAAGATAAATATTATTGGCAATTAAATAGTTGGCATTGAAATTTTGAAAGGTTAAGTGAATTTCAATAATAGACAACCTCCTTTTCCCTTGCAATGGTGTTCAATATATCAATCTCCATTTCAGTTGCATTATTGAAACTTTGATACCGAATATATATTTCGCTCTCCAGAGTAAAGGAAAAAACTGAGAAGAATAGTTAAAATTGAAGTTATTTGTTGTCTGATGAGTTTGTGTATTATTTGGATGAATAGTTAGATGGAAGTTTAGTTAACATGAGGATAGCTCGATGAAGTTTATTATCGTATTCATTTTACATGTTACAAACATTGCTTTCACAACATCTTGAGTTTGCAGTCTTGTTCTTTGTTGATGGTATTGCAAGATTATAATTCTTCCTTCCCCGCTTGTCGTGAGCTTACACAACATCAAGATTACAAAGACCAAATCTTTATATATATGAAGAAAAAAAATTCAAATATGAAGAAAGCGGGTTTGAGAGTGCGTTATGATTTTGATTTATAGAATTCCAAACTTATCAATATTCCATATATACGAATTTGTAATCTAATTTTAGTAGTTTCTTTATCTCTTTATTTAATCATATTAGGCACTAATGATATTATTACTCAAAATTTATGTCCTGGATTTGCCCATATATAGTTTTCCTGAATTTATAGAATTTTCAGATATTTAACGATATTTCGAATTTTGTGGAACTTTTTCAAAACAAAATTCACAACCGCATCCATGGCCACATATGCGGACAGGGAACACATAATTCTACATACCACCTTCTATAACATTGAAACCAATGCAAACACATGTTTGTACATGCGACCAAGTCACCGAACATGTACGCAAATTAAAATCTTCATGCATACAAATATTTTCCCCGTGAGGTCCATGTCTATTTTTCGTACTCATTCAAAATTGATGGCAATTTCTATGCCCTAAAAAACATAAATGATACTTTTTTGACTGTCAACACGAAGGTCAACTACACACCAATTACCTACAATACATAACCATACAGATAGTTTCTACATATCCAAAACACATCTATATAGTTAAACAAAACAATGCCTTTTTTCTATAAATCTTTCTGAACATTGTCATGTTAAAGGTATAACATCCATTAATCAAAAAATTCAACTAAAACCTACATGAAATAAAAATATTTAATCTCGAATTGATAATTAGATAGTCCTAATTCATACTTACCAAGAATCCAAAAATAACCTAAAAAATTCCCCCCTTCTTCCACGAATCCCAATTTCAGTTTCCACGATAAATTAGGTAACGAGAATTAGGATTTTGCAAATCCACTTCTCGAATTCTACATTATTAAATAAAAGCAAACCCTTCACGATCTAAACCAAATCAAACCGCCAAAAAAAGGCAAAAAATCATGAAAAAATGGTATCAAAGAAAAGAGTAGATACCTAAAAGGGATTGAAGAAGAAACCCAAATTTGCGTCGAAGAAGAAAGCAAGATTTTTGGGGGTGAATAGAAATATTAGGAGGAAAATGCGGGGTATTAGGAACCCTAAAATCTTACTCGAAACCGGATGCTTGTATTCTGCTCAAGTCTAATTAAGTTGATACATATATGCTCACTGCTACTATAGAAGCAAAACTCCATTACAGACCAACTAAAATACTACATAGTGCATTTAAAGTGCAGAGTAGCCAAATGGAGATATGTTTAATATAAATAATCACCATTAAACTACACTTACAAATATTTGCTAACCTGATATTAATGTCAAATTCCTTACCACATTTTGATTAACTACCCTAGTCGTCGAAGTAATCTAAAAAAGGGAAACATGATGCAACTTATTACATGATTAGGTTCAAAATTTTAGTAACTCTAAATTACTAAATGAAAAATCAAATGTTAAAATTTGCTTTATTTTACTCGCAAACACCATATTAATGAACTAATATACGAAATACAACAAAACCTAATCTCCAAATGTTCCAAATTACCAAAAGCCCAAATCTAGAACTATAAATAAAAAAATCATTATCAGTACAAAATCTACAAAATTAAGAGAATATAGAGGTTTATATGCAAAAAGGACCTTGTTGAAAGGACTTAATCGAGCAATGGCCGAAGATGAGATACCAGCATACCCGAATTCGAGATGGCGACTCCAATGGAAGAAGAGGACGATTGGTTCGAATCAAGAGCCCCAGATCCTTCGCCTTGTGCTTATTTCAAATCCTAATTGAGTCGAAGATTCTCTTTATTGACAGAGATTGTGAATTTTGGTGTTAGGGTTAGTGTTTGGGGGAACAGAGGAATTGGGGGTTTTGGACTGGCGAGGGATTTCAGGGAGAGATCGAGAGAGAGAAATTCGAGAAATATATGAGTATTTTGGATGGCTGAGATTTGATTTAGAAATACAAGATTTATGGTTCAAATCTGCTCTAGACATATTTATTTTGAATGGTTGAGATTTAATCTAGAAATATGAGATCTATGGTCCAGATCTACTCTGGACAGATTTATTGTGGCTTTTATAATCTATTTCCTATTATAAAAGCAAGAATAAGAAAGAAAAATCTGTCCAGACGCAATCCTAACCCTTCGTTCATTTTGTTGATCAAACCGGTCAAAGGCTATTATTAATTCGTGTTCGTTTATTAAGTTCTTATATCTAAAAACTAAATATATATCTAAAACCCGTCATCTCCATCTGTTCTCTCCCGATCTCTCCCCCACAAAATCCCGATCTCTCTAAATACCTCAAAACCCAAATCGTAACCCCAATTCCACTCCCAATCCCGACACCCCTACCCAATTCGAAACTCCCAATCCCTCCGATCCCCCAAACCCTAGCCCTTATCTCATCCCTCAGCCAGCGCCGTCGTCGTTCCTGCCATCTTTCCATCCCCTCGGAATCGGCCTCCCATCACCGGAGCACAGTCGATCTCAGCCTCCCCTCCCTCTTTGCCACGTCAGCCATCACCACCTTCGCCATCTTTCCATCCCCTCGGAATCGGCTTCCCATCACCGAAAATTTGAAGAGTCTGAGAAGTTGACTGAGATGAAGGTGGCAGCAGCTGCAGCTCAGGTAGAGGCACTCTTTGAAATATCATTGGAGAATCCTAGCTAGGCAAAATTCCAGTTCCTATCAAACCGTTACAGATATTTGTATTTGCCAATGTAGCATTAGCACTCAACGCAGCACCTGGTAAGTATGAAAAACTACTTTTGCTTATCTGTTTACTGGAAAACATGTTTCTTTGCTGTGAGATTACTGGAAATAGACTGGTTTTATTTTCATCATCATTCAACTATCCTAATATCTTGTAAATATGTTATTGTATAGCTTTGGCAATGTCAGCTAATCTTTTTAGATATGTTTGGTGAATGATCTGTGTAATGCATCAGTTTGGGTAATACCACTAGAAGTTTATAGCAGTAACTATGTGTTCCATTCCCATGATCCCTCGAGTACCTACTGTCAATGCTAAAAGATGTCTGCAGAATTTGTTTTGTGATGGTTGATGCATGGTTTATGAGTGTTCTCTTAATCTTATCTTCTGTTTCTTGGCCCTTAATTGACTCTGACGATTGTGAACCCAGTGATCTATCTGTATAAATAAGGCAATGAGAATGTTTGATTGTTGGATAAAAATAGATACCACCATTTTGTTATTGCATTTCACATTTTGTTATTATTGTTATGTTGATATGCTGAAAAGGCTTGACAAGGCTTAGATGACGTTAATGGTGTTAATGGTGTATTTCTATAATATCTATAATCTGAGTTCAGCTTTGCATGAAGATTGAAGATATGTGTGCTCATCTGAAATTAGACATATATCAATCATGTATCAGCAACTTTAAATAATTAAGAAGGGAAGATACATATATATGTATATCCTAAAATATGATAATTAAGAAGGTTATTTGATTATCTTTTTATAGTTTCGGCGTTATAAGTTTTTACACTTTAAAGTTTTTATTAATAAATAAAATAACAAATTTGAATTTGAATGAACTAACAATTTTACTAAAAAATTTGTTTTACTAATTTCAACAACTTTTTTTCTTACCAATTTACTCTCCTATAAAAGCAGCATAATATGATTAACTTAATTTGAATTTTAACAACTTTTCTTCTTGAACACACAACACAATATGATTAAATTAATTTGAATTTTACCTTGGAATCAAGAACAAATAATTATGATAAAAATTCAAATTAAGTTAATCATACAGCACATCTTCAATTGATAGGGTCATTGTATTTATTAAATAATTAGTTATAAGGGATATATATTCACCTAAAGTTAAGGTTTCCCTACAGGCTATAAATACCCAATAAAATTGCCAGACAAATTCATTGCAAGGTTACTTTTCTTCGTCTCATTATAAGTTCGCAAATTGAAAGACGTGGGTTCTTCGTGTAGCACTCAAAGGTAAAATTTACGAACAGAAATTTCAATTTTTCTACATATATTTTTATACATACTGTGATATTTTTCTGTTTTGTTTATACCTTTCAAATTCACATCTTAGACAACACCTTCCTGAATAACCTATCTCAAGTGGTTGTGTATATAAGTTTTAATATATAGTTATAATTACAGGAGCAGCAATATTAAAACATAAATATATCACATATCATATAATTATATCATGCTATTCTTGTGGATTTGTGTTTCGGAATGCATGCTCCATGTGTGGTACTTTAGCAATTTGAAACAATAGTTAACTTTTTGTTTTTTATACTTTTTTTTTTTTGTCTCTACCATTATAACCAGTGAGTTGTGGTTAGAGCAACAATTGATTTTTTTTTTAATTTTAATTTTTTAATTTCAATCAATTTGGGCCAAAAGCCACGTTCATAGTAATGTCTCTGTAAAGCTCATCTCAGCAGAAATCAAGGACTGGGATCAGAGAAAGTCGGCTCATTTCTTCCACAAAAATTGTTTTAAAAAATGTTTTTCCAATTGTTTTACTAAAAAAATTGTTTTACTATATAGCCCCGGTGGTAGTGGTTGTAGGCTGAAATGAACTATGGCTTCTTTAGATTTCCTGCAATATATAATTAGCTGCACGATACTACCACAAAAAAATTGAGAAATTTAAAAATATATATATTTGATACAAATAGCATGAAACCAAATGGATAGCCCAATAACATAGGTGGAAAGGACCAGAAACTGAAGCCGACGAACACCCAGAAAAAGCACACCGAGGCACCAAAATGCAGTAATCAATTCGGAATACCAAAGAAACGACAAGCGCAAGACGCATAATATAACAAGCAAAAGGACAAGCACAAGGGATGCTCAACGGTAAACACAGAAAATATCAAGAGAATAATGAAACCACCTGACATCCAACATCAGAAAGTAACATAAATAGAAATATTCATCTCACATAGTTTTAGTCCACCAAAATATACAAAAAGTATGCTATCAAAATAGGCCATATCCGTCTCACAGCCATCTCTATTTCCTCTCCAAATCATCTCAAGTTTACTCCCCAAATCATCTCTGCCATCTACTCCTCCCTAATGATGATGACACCTCTCTCAGCTTCGATGTCGATGCATCTTTATTTTGTGTGGCAATCCCTGCAAACATGAATTACATCCGTCATAATCACATTAAGTTTACAAGTAATGTTTTAAAAGCAAAGTTTGTTCCTTGAAAAGCCATAAAACCCACAGTCAACAAGCAATAAAGAGATCCTGACCACCAACATCCCACACTGTAGGAAACAATACTGGAAAAAAAAGTTTCTCTCTCTAGAAAATTCTAGCGAGAGAAACTAACCCCTAAAACTATTGTCATACACCATCTAATCTTAGTCATTTATTATAAATTGAGAGTTATATTAACCATTATTTACTAAAGTGTTGTTAGTTACCATATATATGGAGGATGAAACACTTTCTATTTTAATGAATTAAAATTAACTTATCAATAATTCTATTTTTTTCAGATTATCTACATCAATGGACAAATCCCACAATGAATACTCCTTTATTAATTCCTTGCAAGAAAATCAACAATTGTGGACTATTAAAGTATTGATTACAAAACATTATGGCGTGAAAGAATACAAAAATAGTAAAGGCACAGGAAAAATCTCAAAAGTTGCACTTATGGATGATGAGGTAAGATACTTTAAATATTGTTAAAATATTCATACATATACATACATATACATACATAAATAATTATTAATACTAAATTTTCATCTTTTATAGGGAACTAGAATACTGGCGATAATGTTTAATGAAGTGGTGGAAGCGTTTTGAAGTTGAAAAGTATTGTAGATGAAGTTGAAAAAGATCTTATCATTGATAAGGATAGGTACAAATTTGCAACCATAGATGAATTGCAAAGTACATCTTTTACTGTCTTTAAAGGTAAAAAATCATGTTACTCTCTCTCTCTATATATATATATATAATTGTCTATTACTAATAAAGGATATGAAGTACTAATTGCATTGAACTACAGATCTTTGTTTAGCAGTAATTAATGCAGGAGATGTAGATAAAGTAGACTCAAAATATGGTAATGAAGTAGAGAAGCGAAATCTTACGGTTGTAGAATTCAGATAATATCAATTAATTAAGTTATATAATAATTTACATAATGGTTTTGTAATTCATACATTTTGTCTTAATTTAAGGTCAAAACCAATCTTACATTATGGGGAGAACTAACAATCAAGGAAGGAAAAGCTCTGAAAGAATTATTATCCAACATGCCAATTATTGCAATTACCTCTATAAAAACCTCAAACTTTGGAGGTAATTATATACAATAACAATTAATAATGTTATTTATTATATATTTTATTTATTTATTTATTATTGACTTTTTTAAACAGGATTCTCTCTCACATCAACAAACAACACTACAATAGAGATAAATCCGAATGAACCAGAGGTATATAAAATTCGAGAATGGTATAATTTCTTTTGTATTTTAATCCTTTAATTGTTGCCTTTTGGAGTATCATTTAACATAATTTTGTTTGTTAGTTTCAAGATAAACTGTAACGAAATTTTGTTAAAAAGTAATTCCTTGCAAATAAACAAAAGAAAAGTAATGGATGTGGAAGAAGTGAAACTATCTGACATTCTCTATTGTGTAGACGAAAATTCTTCGGAGGTATTATGAATAATGAAATTATTTTTAAATATTCTGTTCAATTCTATATATGTCTATAAATACTTTGATGACTTTAAATTTTTTTTCATATTTCAAGGCAAAATACTACTATTGCAAAGTTTTGATCAAAAGTGCCAAAGAAGTTAGAGATCCATGGTACACTGCATGCAAAATCTGTTCAACAAAAGTCAATGTTGAAAATGATGAAGCTTATTGTCGAAAATGTAAAAAGAATAATGTTGAATATGAGCCAAGGTATACAAAACACCATATTGTTAGATTCCCATCTTTCCATTCTTTAATCAAATTATTAAAAAAAATACAATAAATTTAAAAAAAACTAAAAATAACCTGTTACAGATATGTATTCAAAATCACAATAAAAGATATATGTGCAGAGGCAGAATTGACTTTATTTAATGAGGGAGCAAGGTGCATCATTGGTTGTTCCGCAAAAGACCTGGAAGATATTAAGAATAAGGTATAATATGTTATTCTCATAGTGTTACAATTAATTAAGAGTTAATTTCATAATTCTATATATGTAGGAAAAAATGTTGAAGAATTTGATAGACGGGCCAAGAAATGCATTGGAGATGAGTATACGTTTTTTATCAAAGCACAGTATGTCCAATATAGAAGAACAACTACAAGAATATTGACAGGATGCAAAATTAAAAAGATGAACAAGAAATTACAAGCAATTTTAACCTCAAGAAAGTTAAAGTCGAAAGTGATGATTGATCTTCTGAAAAATACGATGATATCAGTTTCGGATTTACTAATTTGTTTTTTTTTAATAAGCTTTTTTATATCAGTTTTAAGTTTAAGAAAGTTAAAGTCGAAAATGATGATATAGCTTATAAAAAATACATTGATTATACTTGATTCAAATCTGATTTCGATGAGCTTGTTGCTGTTGGAGTAATTTTGAAATTCATGGTTTGCTTTTTAAAATGATTGACATTGTCGAATTTGTACTTTGATGAATATGGGTGTGCTAGATACAAGTATGTTTAGATAAATTTTTCACCATTTATGTGCACCAAGTCACGTGCACTTGGTGCACGGTACATTCCAACTAGTATATATATATATATATATATATTCTTTATATTACTTTTTAAAATTTTGTTCAAATACCTTTCAAAAAAGTTTGTGTTTAAGCATCAAGTACTTATAATACCGCTGACAAAACTTCTCAATTTTAAGTAAAATGCTACAGGTTCAATTCAGATTTTAGACGAAATTAATTATGGACGTTGAAAAATCACTATCTTCCTATTGTGGGAGGTCAAAAGACAAGGTAGAACAAGGAGCTACCCAAAGGTCAGATAAAATTGGTGAAACTAGCTAGTAACGACTGCCAAAAAAAAAATTGTGTTTAAACAGTAGCTACTTTTTTCTTTTATATTCAGTCGTAATGCTAACATGTAATCAGAAATCGATTCTTAGGAACCAAAGGAAAATACCAAAACTTTTAAAAAAAAACTTCTTTTAAAAAGAAATTGCTATCTCATATGCTCTTAACCAATTTTACCTCTTATAAGTTCTAATAAGCCATTTCATTATGTATAAGTGCTATCCAAAGATATATCAATGAAAATATCCTCTATTTTCTTTCTTTTTTTCTAAATATAAATGTTCGTTGGATGCTCGTGGCCAATTGATAGTTAGAGAATTTAACTTGATGAAACTACTTGCAGGAGAAGATCGAACACGTACTGGCTGCACAAGAAAAAACTAAGAGAAAAATATTTTCTATGTGACAGCAACAATTTATATATATTTTTTAATATAAAAGTGATCCACCAGTCACCTATTCCATTAATAAAAAATTAACGAAACAACTGTAAATCATCCTAGGAGGGGTGAATAGGGCGATTGTACGGAATTTAAAAATTAATAAAATAAAGTGCAAGGTAAGTAAAAGAGTTAAAAGCGGCAAATACAGAGGACGCAGCGATATAACGTGGTTCGACCCTCAGATCTATGTCCACACCACCTACTTGTAACAATTCTCCGTCACAAGCATTCCACTATACTTAAAGCCCTTTGTACAGTGATTCTCGAATTCAGGCCGAGAGACCTATTACACCCACAGGACTTCCAATACAAGTCCCGTCAATCTCACCGAAGTGGAAAAGAAAGAAAAACCAAAACTCAAGATCGGTTAATGATCCTAATTGAAGAATACAGAAAAACTATCGTTCATACTCGGATTGATTATCGAAAAATTAGTTCAGAAGAATTTTATCATAAGTAATAGGGTTCAGAATACATGGTGGATTCATTCAATATTAATACACCAGGAAGTGTATCGATCAAAAATAGAAATGATACTTTCCAAAAATATGCACCGCGCAAAGTGCGGTCAACCGTCATATTGGTGCGGTCGACCATTCATCTCTCTGACATAAAGTAAAGAGGTGAAAGGTCGACCGCTTCTCAACCAACTCAAGGTTGCGGTCGACTGTGATGTGGTCGATCGATGATGAAGTACGGTCGACCGGTATCGCGCTGTATATTCCGAATCCACCCTGTTTTCATACCACAAACTAATCAATGTTTAATCAATCTTATAAAATTAAAATATCACGGAAATAGAAGGAAAAATTTAGATCTTGATATCTTCCTCTTTTGCTTGTTGACCAATTAATCATGAACTCTTTTTGAATATCTTCCTCTTTTGCTTGTATTTGCAATCATTCTTTGTTGCTTTCCTTATTTGAATATTCTTGAATCTCTCTTGGATCTCTTGCTGATATTATTTGATCCTGAAGATCTGAACAACTAACTTTAAACTTATTAGTATTAGTGAGCACGTTTTGTGCACACCAAACTAAGAGTTAACAATCTCCCCCTTTTGGTGTGAACAAAACATGCTGGAATGTTTGAAAATTAAAATAGGCCACATAAATACTCTCTCTGAGTTTAGTATATCCTGTTACACAGATTTTCATAAGTAAGAGCCTTTAAGAGAGATGTAAATACTCCCCCTTAATTCAATGTCACCTGTTATACTGAACTACAACATATATGATTAGTGTAAGACTTTTGAAACCATATTTGTAGTTTAGAATATTCATAGAATCATTGCAAAGTATTTGTAAACATTTTATGAGAACATGTCATGAATACTTTAGACTTTATTAGAAAAATTTGAAAACATTCCAAAAGAACTCTCCCCCTTTTCGGAACACGCCAAGAGGGATTTAAGTAGATTAAAAGTGAAAGCACGTTAAGAAAATATTCTAGTGAAAACACGCTAGAAAAGTGAAAGCATGTGAAAAGAATGAAATGTTACTAAAAACGAGTGGAAGAGAATCTTCTTACATGATACCGTTGATAGCGAGACTCTTTGCTATACAGTGAGAGCTCTTCATAATATCACAGATTTGATATCCTCCCCAATACAAGTATAATAAAAAATTGAATTTCAAAAATCACAAAAAATAGTTTTAAAAAGAGTTTTTATCGAAGAGCAGAGAGGAGACCGGTCGACCGTACGGTCAACCGCAATAGGGATGATTCAAAAAAATTCCCAAGAGCATACCGGTCGACCGCACCTCTTTTGTCAAAAACACAATAGATCACAGAGGGCAAAGTGGTCGACTGCACGGTCGACCGTTTATTTTGTAAAGACAAAAAAAATTCTAGTGAATGAGCCGGTCGACCGCACGGTCAGAAACCAATTTTTTTAAAAAAATAGTGTAAAAAACCAATTTTAACCGAGAGGAAACCGGTCGACCGTCCAGTCGACCATACACCCTCACAGGCGTACAGTCGCCCGTTCAGTCGACCATAGAATGGAATTTCATGCTGAGATATCAATCACATTTAGTTCTCCTTTCAAAAAGTGAAATCATTTTTCATCTAAGGGTTTTGTAAAAATATTTGCAAGTTATGAATCAGTAGAAATATATTCAAGTAAAATATCCCCCTTTTGAAAGTGATCTTTAATAAAATGACACCTAATATCAATGTATTTTGTGCGACTGTGTTGGTCAGAATTTTTGGTTATATGAATAGTGCTAGTGTTGTCACATTTTATTGGAATATGATCAAAGAATACCTTGTAATCTTCGAGAGTATATTTCATCCATAATACCTACGCACAGCAGGATCCTGCTGTGATATATTCAGCTTCGGCAGTAGAGAGAGTTACAGAGTTTTGCTTCTTGGATGCCCACGAGACAAGGCAGTTTCCCAAGAAGTAACATGTACCACTAGTGCTCTTTCTATCGGTCAGGCTACCAGCATAATCTACATCAGAATATCCTAAAAGAGAGAAATGTCTATTTTTTGGATAACAAAGTCCAGTATTTGGTGTGCCTTTGAGATATCGGATGATACGCTTAACGGCAACCAAATATGATTCTTTGGGACACGATTGAAAGCGTGCACATAAACAAACACTAAACATAATATCTGGTCGAGATGCAGTAATATAGAGTATAACTACCAATCATACCTCGATGAGTGGGGATATCAACATTATTATCAGATTCATCTTTTGAAAGCTTGGTGGTAGTGTCCATAGGTGTTTTGTAAGCATTTGCAGTTTCAAGTCCAAACTTTTTGACTAATTCCTTTGCATACTTGGATTGATTGATAAAGATGTCATCCTTTCTTTGTTGTATTTGAAGCCCAAGAAAATAAGTTAGTTCTCACATCATGCTCATTTCGAATTCATCCTGCATTTGCTTTGAGAATTCCTTGCAAAAATTTTCATTAGTGGATCCAAATATAATATCATCAACATATATTTGAACGATTAAAATGTCTTTGGAAACATGTTTTATAAATAGTGTAGTGTCTACTTTTTCTTTAGAAAAACCTATGTGAAATAGAAATGAACTTAGTCATTCATACCAAGCATGAGAGGCTTGCTTCCAACCATACAATGATTTATCAAGAAGAAATACATGGTTTGGGTGTGTGGGATCAATGAATCCTGGTGGTTGTGCAACATAAACTTCTTCGGAAATAAAAACATTTAAAAATGCACTTTTAACATCCATTTGAAAGAGAGTAAAATTCATATAAGCAGCAAATGCAAGTAAAATGTGAATGGCTTCAAGTCGTGCAACAGGTACAAAAGTTTCATCAAAATCTACACCTTCTTGTTGATTATAACCTTGTGCAACAAGACGGACCTTATTTCTAGTGATTGATCCGGATTCATCTAACTTGTTCCTAAACACCCACTTAGTTCCAAGTATAGTTCTATTATGTGGTCTAAGAACAAGTCTCCATACATGATTCCTTTCGAATTGATTAAGTTCTTCTTGCACGGCAATGATCCAGTCATTATCTTGCAAAGCCTCCTTAATGTTCTTAGTTTCAAGTATGGAAACGAATGCAGAAAAACACATGAAATTTTGAGATTGTGTGCGAGTAGTTATCCCTTTTGACATGTCGCTTCATATAAGAGTTGGTGGATGGCTAGACAATGATTTTCCAAGCGGGGCGTCTTTCACCTGTGAAAATTTGATGTTGTACATGTTCATCTTCCATGGCATCAATTTGTTCTGCAGGCATCTCTTCTATTTGCGATTTGGATGTGATGATGGTAAAAACCACAACAGATCAGAGCCGTACGATCCCTGCACGGATCTCAAAGCATCTACAGGCAGATTAGCCATCACAGGCCTATTTTACAGATATGGGCCCACTCCGAAATATGGGCTTCTCTCAAGCCCATAAAAAGTGACAGACTAAGCCCACTAAGAGAGACACCCAGCCCATGATGGCTAAAAGTCAAATCTTTTATCCCCTCACAGGGATATCTTATCTCTTCAGGGGGGAGACATGAAAGATCCAACGGTCACGATTCGGCTACTAGAATGTCTCTCAGGCCTATAAATACTCCTCTCCCTCTTCAGTCTCCAGGTAATCAACAATTCACCAGTTTTCACTCTCTTACTCTCTCTCTTTCTGGTTCTGACTTGAGCGTCGGAGGGTCTGTCGCCGGAGGGCACCCCCCGATGTTTCAGGAATTTTGCAAGTCCATCGATGGCATCACCAACCGTCAAATTCAGATCACAGGAGGTCAATCAACGATCCAGATTCAATCACGGGAGCTCTAACCTCTTTTAACGGCTAAGGCACAGGTTTTACTTTTAGTAGTTTCCATCCATTATTAACTCACTATCTGTTTGCTCCTACACAAAAATAAGCAGCAATAGATTAGTGCCGTCTATGGGAAACTACACAAGTAAGACTTATCGCCATGCCACAAAGACTAAGAGGTAAATGGGCGGCCTCCAGCCGTCGCACTACCACTCTTCGTCAACCAGCTCCTCCTATGGAAGATCAGATTCCTCCTTATCAGTCACCCCGACAGCCTAATCACACTCCTTCCAACGGAGAGGCACCGGGGGGGCTTCTGAAAAAACTGTCCTGAACAACATCCTCAGTACGAATGCATCTCAGTCCAAAATGCTTCAACTGGACCGCAAAAGAAGGACAGCCAAGTCCTTCGACAAGTAGAAGATCACCTAGAACAAATGAAGAATGAGTGAAACTGATCCAACAGGGACTACCACCCAAATCAATGTCCCTTCAGCAAAACCATCCTCGATGCACCCGTTCCAAGGAACTTAAAATCCTACAACGGGGAATCAGACCCGATGTACCACATCGAGAGCTTTAAAACACTTATGATGTTCTATAACGTCACCGATGCAATCATGTGTCGGACATTTTCCGCCACACTGAAATGATCAGCTAGGGAATGGTATTTATGTCTGTAACCCGAATCCACATTTTCTTTTCGATCAGCTCGAGGAACTCTTCATTGCACACTTAGTTACTAGCCAGAGAACTGAAAAGACCAGTGTCTCCCTTCTAGAACTGAAGCAAGAAAATGGAGAACTGCCAAGGGACTTCGTCAAGCATTTAACAACTGAAGCAAGGTTAATTTTGCCTTGAACACTTCAGTCGCAACTGCAGCTCTTTCGCCACAACATCACTAACAAAGACCTGAAAGCTTCCCTCGCCAAAAAGCCACCCAAAAGTTTCACTGTGCTCCTTAAAAAAATTGACAAGTATATCAGGGTCGAGGGAGCTCTCTATCCTTAAGGCAAGAACGATTCATCTTCCGGGAACAAACGGAATAGCACAAGCAAGAAAAAACTCAGGAAGTTTTAGAAAACGGTGCAAGTTCACGCCGTCCAACTCTAGCGTCACGCTTAGACAAACTCACTCCTCTCAATGCAAGCATATCAGCCATCCTCATGTAAGTGGAGAAGGATGGAATAATCTGCCTTCCCCCCACGATGTCAACGTCTAGCAGAAGAAGAGACAAAAATAAGTAGTGCATATTTTACAGAGATCATGGACATACTACTGAAAACTGTTGAAACCTTAAAGAAGAATCAGAAGCCCTGATTCGCACGGGCTATCTCTCCAACTTCGTTCAGAAAGACGACGCTGAAAATCCTCCATCCCGGAGGGATAATAAGCATCAGCAGAGGTCATGCGAGTCGCAAGACTCTGAACACATGATCGTCCTCCACTCCATTCATGAAGAACTGATGGGGGAGATTCCAACTCCTCCTGCAAAGCTTTCGTCAGAAAAGTCAACGCCATAGATAACATTCCGCCTGCCAAACGCACCGGGATCCCGATATCTTACTCCGACAAGGACCTAGAAGGCATCCAAACACCTCATCGCGACGCATTGGTCATAAACCTTTGCATGCTAAATCATGAGGTACGCTGCATCCTGATGGACAATGGCAGCTCATTAAACATCCTCTTCATGTCTACATTTCAGGCTCTTAAGCTCTCTCAAGACCGAGTCAAGCCGGCCGGTTATATACTTCATGACTCCTCTGGTGCACCTATCCAAGTAGAGGGAATTGTCGCACTCGACGTAACAGCAGGGAAAGCCCCCGCTATTCAAACAGAAGCACTGGACTTTATGGTAATTGATGTCAAATCTGCATACAATGATATATTCGGCCATCCCGGCCTAGCGGCATTCCATGCAGTTGTCTCTATATTTCACATGAAAATGAAGTTCCCAACAACAGCTGGCATAGGCCAAACTGTAAGAAGCCAACAGGCGACACGAGCATGCTACACCGCTACAATGGGGGGCTCCATTCTCCCCCTCGATGCCGTAAAGTCACTGCCAAAAAGCAGTCACAATAATTCAAAAACTGTAAACGAGCTTGAAGCCTCTACCATAACAAACTCTACCAAGAACTTCCAAACCCGACACCTCATCTTTCACCAGGTCCAAACTAGTTCTCATCATGACACAATAATAAGCCTGAATCCCTTGCCCGAAGTCACTCCACTTATTCAACAGAGAAAAATAGTCATGCCTAAATACATTGGTGCATCAGAAGATTCCTTTTTCACTATGCAAAACAATGGGGGGCTCCCTCCAAAATAGGCAAGTCCAGGCAAGGTCTACCAAATTGTTCGCCTGACTGCTCATCAACTTGAAGACCGGGGGGCATGGAAATATCAGCAGAGACTTGGAAAGTAGAACACCTAGTGAAGTACAACGAGTTAGGTGCCAAACTTGTACACAAAATGGCACCAAAAAATCGTTAAAGCTTCCTACAAGATGGGTTCGGAGCCCACATCCATAGTGCGAATTTACTACAACAATTTACAATGAAACAGGTTCAGAGTGCTTCACCATTCGATCTACTCCTGCAACCTGTTAATTCATCAAAGCAAACAACGAGCTACACGCCCAACTTACATTTAAAGCGGCTCTAGGCACTCATTACAAGCTTTCCTCAAAGCAAGTTAGTAATCTAGAACTCGAGAGTTGCGGCGTGCAAACATGCACGCTTAGAACACAACTCACTGATCGATCTGTTCTTGCAACTTGTTGAACTTCCTTGGAGGCTTGGAAACAACAAGTTGAGTGCCACACTTAAACACTTAAGCAGCACCAAACACTCGTTGTGAGTCTCCCCGTAAGACAGATTCGGAGTCAATATGCATGGCTCGACAGAGACTTTAAAAATTTGCAATAAGGCAAGTTCATAGTGCACTTCATCATTCGATCTGCTCCTGCAATCCGTTAGCGCCTAGACGACCGGTTTGGAGTCCAGTTCATGGTTCAAAAGAGACTCTGTCAATTTGTGAAGCAAGTTCAGTGTGTGCTTTGCCATTCGAGCTGCTCCTACAACCTGTTAATACTTAAACTAACAAGTTCGAAATCCATGATCATGGTTTAGAGTTACTCTCGCAACCTGTAATGACACACGTTCAGGGTTCAACTCGCCATTCGATATGTTCCTGCAACTAGTTAAATTTCCTTAACAACAGATTAATAGGTCCAAAATCATGGATCAAAGTTACCCTAGCTTGGGGTTCAACTCTCCATTCGATGTGACTCTCACAATCTGTCAGAGGCCCCATACAGAAATTTTGGAAAATAGCTCTCCTTCAGAGTTGTCCCTACAAATAGCTGGGTTCAAGACGGAGCAATGCTACACTCTGTCATATACCATCGACAGCTCTCTGAGCTATACGCAACAGACTTGAGGCCCTGTTATTTAGCGACAGAGAACCAATTGATGACACCTCAACTATGGCAGCAAGGATCAAGCATGTGAAATGAATCTCGTAAGTCACAGAACTACCATAAACACATATGTTCAGATCCAGTAGCACTACAGACGTCTGCAAATACAAAATGGCCAGTCCAAAGTCTAACTCTCCCAAGAGCAGCTCATACAACTAGCCAACTCCCAAGACGATGTATCACAGGACAAGACACCGACATGTAGAAGACTTCTCATTCCAAAAACTACAAGTCTCATTACAACAGCAAAGTTACAATGGCTCCACGATTCACGTCTAAGAATCGCTACTGAAAGTCCTGTGAACCCTGTACAGCAAACTGTCATGAAAGCTGTTCTTCCAGCTATACACACTGGAGAGATGCTCTACCTAAGAGAAACCAAACTCCTCGCCGGCCTCCTACCAGCCTCCCCATACCTCGGCGATAATCCCGTAGCTCGGTGAGTGCTCAAACCTATAACTTGGCAAAATCCTGTAGCTCGGCGAAGTGCTCAATCTCGTAGCTCGGCGAAGGGCTCAATCCCGTAGTTCGGCGAAACCCATGATTTCGTAGCTCGGTAAACCTCAAGAGCTCTATAGCTTGGCGGGATCCTGTAGCTCGGCGAAGAGAATCCTTAGCTCGACAAAGTGCTTAATCCCATAGCTTAGCGAGAGCTCAATTCCATAGCTCACTCGAACAAACTCGACGGGAAAAAAGCTCTGGAGTCTCCAATCCGTAGCTCAACCAAGGTGATCAACCCCCATAGCTCTGCCATCGCTGAATGAGGCATCCACCGAGCTACGCGTCGAAGGAAAAGAGAGTAGCTCGACGAATTGGTTCGCCGAGCTAAGGGGTAGAAGAAGACGGACAACAGCCATTCGATCTCCATGATATTCCCGCCAGCCTATGATCAACGCTTCAGATGTTTTCGGCTTGATCAAAGCCTCACAGCCGCTCGATCTCCCTCAGCAAACGAGCTGCCATGTGATGAGTGCCCCCGATCACGCCACGTTGCCCCTATGGCTGGCGCTGAGATCACAATCGCTCGATCCCCTCACCGCACGAGCCCAACCATGATGGGTGCCCCAGATCGCTTCAAATATAGCGTCAGCTCCGATAAATTCAAAAATATATTTTAAAATCATTTAAAATTCGAAAAATCAATTAAAAAATTCAGAAATAATTATTTTAATTCGGAAAAATAATTTAAAATCCGAAAAGAAAATTAAATTGAATTTATTAATTATAAAATTCAAAAGAGCGATTTTTTTTATGAAATGGATAGAGTCTTACGACTCCAGCCAACACAAAAAATCATAAATAAAGGGAAACGTACAAGCATCCATTTTACAAGAAGTAAAACTAACGAACAAAAGAAAAAGAAGTCAACATAAAAACCGAAGAAAACAAAGCTATAGGAAGCTACAGCTGAAATGGGCGACCAAAGCAACTACAAACTCTAAAAAGATTGTATCCAATCGGGTCAGACAGCTAGATACTAGTCCAGGCCAACCCTCACAACCATAGCTGACCCAGCAAGAGAAAAGCCACCGACACCACAATCGCACTCCACCGAAGATGAACACACCTCGTGTAGAACCCCGTATTTTCAAATATTATTTTAATTATTTGAAAATGAATTTAAATGATTTTTGAGGATTTAATTGATGTTTTTCAAGAAATTTATCTTTTGTACACGTGCAAATGACTTTTCAGAAGTTTGGAAAATTCAGTTTTCTTTATGAAAAATCATTATTTATTATTTGAGAATTATTTAGTATTTTTCCAGAATTTTCTAAAATTTATTAGTACTATTTGCAATTTTTGAGAAAAGAGGGACTTATTTGCAAAACTGACATTTTGAGGGATTAAAATGCAAAATGTATTTGCTGGACATTACGATCAGTATTTTTGAGGTTTGGAAGTATATTCTTCTATTAGATCCTAATTTAAATGATATTTGATTGAATTTTCAAGACAAAACCGATGTATGTAAAATTGTATTCTTAAAAGGATTATTTTGCAAAGTGGGAATATAACCCTAATATTTTACCCCGGCATATTTAAGGGAAATTCTTTCCCAGCCGTCATTGAGTATATTCAGAATTTCTTGAGATTATTTTGGAAGAACAAAGGAAGGATTTTTGGATCTAGCAAGGAGAACGCTTTTGTGGATTTTTCTTCAAAACAAAGGTGAGTGGTTTGTTTTGTTGTTTTGGTTGCTTTGCTTGTTTTGTTTGTCTTGATTGATGGATGACGTAAGATCCTTGTTATGCTTGTTTGTGATCATTATGCCATTATTTGTTTGTCTCATTGTAAATATGATATGGATCTATTAGTTGATATGGAGGATGAGAACTCTTATTGATAATTGGGTCATGTATGAGGAATACTAAGATTTGTTGATGGAAAAGTTTGATTTATGAGATCGTATTGTTGGGAGACATATTAAGAATTGATTATGTCGTGATCAGATGATAAACATCTGGATCTTGTGAGTGTAGTACAGATTTTTGATTGAGTTGAGGAAGACATTTTGATGAGAAAAACCCTAATGAAAGGATTAAGAGTGTAGATCGTGAATATGTGAGATTTGAGAAATTGATTGATTGAGTAATGTAACTAGGATGGAGATTATTGAGAATTGTTTATTTGCCTGGATATAAGTTAAATTTTATGATCAGTGAATCTTTAGAAAACCCCTGTTTGATTTGTGTTCAGACCTATTTTTGGGAATCTGTAGCCGACAGTCGACTGGACTGCGAGCAGTCGACTGGCACGAGCCTACTGTGTATTTTCAGTCTTTGAGATTTGTTCGGAACAGTCGACCTAGACTGAGGTCAGTCGACTGGTCCTCTGTTTGTAATTTTGTTCAGTCCTTTCGGGACAGTCGACCTATGACCTTTCAGTCGACTCACATACTTAGATTATTTTGATGAGGATTATTTGAATTTGTCTCGGGGCAGTCGACTGATGACTTGTCAAGTCGACTGGTCATGCCTTAGATTATTTTTGTAAAATGTTGGGATATGTCCTCTGGACAGTCGACTGGTCCGTTATGCAGTCGACTGGTCCTGAAGGATCTTTGTATTTGAATTGAGATATTTTGTTTAGTGTTTGATTTTGAGACATTTGTTCAGTACTTGATGTTGAGATATTTGTTCAGTATTTGATTTTGAGATGTTCAGTTAAGAACATGATTTTGAGACATTTTGTTGAGCCACTTGTTAAGTGGAATTTGTTCAGATATTTGTTTTTGAGTCTCTAGAGGTAGGTGACCCTAGTATACCGGTGTTTGTTCAGTTATTTGTTGAGGCCCATCGAGGCAAATTTTCAGTTATTCAGATTTTTAGTCCGGTAGGGTACACTACTCTAGGAGATTTGTTCAGTAACCCAAATTAATAAGGACAGGCATTGGTAGTGTCATGACGAATGAGAACTTGAGTTATGCACCTCAGTAAGGCTTTTGATGTAGGATTTAATCTCCTGAATTATCCAAGTAGTTAACTTGTGATGTGTGGTTTATCTCCGGAATTATCCAAGTAGTTAACTTGTGATGTGAGGTATTTCTCCGGAATTATCCAAGTAATTACCTTGAGATGTGGGATTGACCTACGGAATGATCAGAGTCGAGGCGACACTTTTGGGGTATTATTGTGATGATGAGTCTATGTTTAGATGTGGGATGATCTCCTGAATTATCCAGGGAAAATACCTGTGATGTGGGATCAATCTCCGGAATGATCAAGCATGGGCAAATTATCATAGTTTATCTTCATCTCTTAGTAGTCATCGTTGTCAGCATGTAGTCATGATGTTTTTTTTGAATCACTTTTATGCATTTGGATTTCCTGTTTTTACACACACTTGGCTTTGGTTTTGGTAACACCCATTATTTTTCTGTTGTACTTCATACCTTAGTGTTTGATTGTTATTTGTTGGATATTATGTTTTAAGTTCATTTATGTTATTTGTTTGATTAGTTGCCACTCACACCATTTATGACTGACCCCGTAGTTTTGGGGTTAGGGTTCAACTCTAGCCTCACATGTTGCAGGTTATTGCTTAGATTGGAGGTTGGATGCTTGAGTGGGCAGTTTGAGATAATTGGATTATTTAGTGATTGGTGTAAAACTGTAAAGACATATTTGAATCATTATTGAGTTGTAAATAAAAGATTAATTTGTGTTGAGATGTTTAGACTTCCGCTGTAATTGTAAAATTTGTTGTAATAAGAGAAAGAAAAATTTTAGTGGTGTTGTTGGTGTTTATTGTTGTATTGAAGTGGATTGCTGGGATTTCACCACTTATTTTCTAAGCTCTCATATTAGAAATTTGGGGTGCTACAGAGATTGGTATCAGACCTCCGCTTCAATGTAATATTAGACTTAGTATGACAACCAACCTAGGTGTGGACACTAGAGAGTGAGTACCTAGGTGTGGACATCAGAGTGTGAGTATCACATAGAGCTAAAATATGATGTTTGGTTTGAAATTATGGTTTGGGGTATGGTTATGGCTTTGCCATAGGGTAATGATTTGAGTTTGAATTGTATGTGTGCTCTAACTTTACCCTCGTTTTGCAGTAATCACGATGGTTGCACCCAGAGGTAGAAATGGTGGTAACAATGAGGATGGATCGGGTAGTTCTCGAGGAGCAGGAATTGACCTAGAGGCTGAGTTTGCTAAGGTTTATCAGACCTTGAACACATTGATGGCACTCAATGTGGCGCAGCAGCAAGCGCAGCAGCAGAATCCGCAGCCAAATCATGGAGCTGGACATGGATTGGTGAATGCTGACCCCATCAAGCAGATTGAATCCTTTAAGAGGATGAGGCCGCCAGTCTTTGAGGGGCAAGCTGATCCAACAGCAGCAGACGATTGGATTCGGAAGATGGAAACGATCTTCGAAGTATCGGAGACTCCAGCAGCCAGCAAGGTGAAGTTGGCTTCTATGCAGCTCGAGAAAGACGCTGGTGTCTGGTGGGAGTCACTGAAGAGGACTCTGGGAGATCAGCCTTTGACATGGGAAGCTTTTCTGGAGGAATTCAGAGATCGTTTCTTTCCCCTTGATGTTCAGGAGAAGAAGGCGACTGAGTTCATGAACCTTCAGCAGGGGAGCATGACTGTTCGGGAGTATGAGATGAAGTTTGCTCAACTTTCAAGGTATGCACCAGAGTTGGTCATGGATGAAGCAAAGAAGGCCAAAAAGTTTGAGCAGGACTTGAGGCCGAACTTGAGGTCAAGGATGGTTCCGTTGAGTATCAGGAGATTCGAGAAGCTGGTCAGGAGGGAAGCGATGACTGAGGAGGATATGGAACTATTTCAGAAGAAGCAGGAATCATGGAACCGGAACAAGAGGCCAGCATCAGGCCAGAGTGGGAAGGGATTCCCCGCGAAGCAGGCGAAGTTCAGTGGACCGGTGCAGAAGGCATCTGGAGCTCAGGGAGTGACCTGCTACTACTGCAAGGAAGTAGGACATTACAGGTCAGCATGTCCGAAGTTGGCAGAGCATGTTTGTTCTCAGTGTGGGCAGACTGGACACTCAAAGCCCCATTGTCCACAACTGAAGAAAGATGGTTCGGGTGGAAGCAAAATCCCGAAGAGGCAAGGGCGAGTATTTGCATTGACCGAGGAGGATGCGAGAAACTCGGAAGATGTAATACAGGGTATGCAGGAATTTTGATTTCTTTCATTTTTTTTTGAATCAGTGTAATGAATAAAAGCTTTTATTTCAGAACAAATTAAGATTGAGCATCATTCTTATTGTAACAGGAGTTGTTTTAATAGATGGAATAAAAGCAAAGGTTTTGTTTGACACTGGATCATCGCATACATTTGTATCGCCAAGTTTTGCAAAGATCTTAGGTTTGGAACCTAAGTTATTTCCAGGCAGGGTTTTGTCGGTGGCAACGCCGTCAGGTGAAGAGCTAGTAGCGGATCGATATTACGAGGGCTGTGATATCGAGATTGGTGGAAGGATATTTGGCATCGACTTGATCGAGCTACAAGTGTTGGGAGTGGATGTCATCGTAGGCATCGATTGGATGGCTATATATGATGCCACAATTGATTGCAAGCAGAAGGAGGTGTTGGTGAAAGCACCAGGTGGACCTGCAGTAACTTTCCAAGGGAAGAAGAAGATCCCGCAGGTGGCTGCAATGGTATCTAAGAAGTCTATTGCAGATGAAGTCAAGGGCATTCCGGTGGTTCGAAAGTTCCCTCAGGTGTTCTTGGATGACTTTCCAGGATTACCGCCACAGAGAGATGTGGAGTTTTGCATCAATGTTCAGCCGGGGAGTGCGCCGATTTCCAAGGCTCCGTACAGGATGGCACCTGTAGAGCAGGATGAAGTGAAGAAGCAGATTGAGGAGCTTTTGAGCAAAGGGCTTATCAGACCGAGTTCTTCTCCGTGGGGAGCACCAGTGCTGTTAGTCAAGAAGAAGGATGGGTCGATGAGGATGTGCATTGACTACCGGAAGTTGAATAGGGTGACTGTTCAGAACAAGTATCCGTTGCCGCGGATAGATGATTTGTTCGACAGACTTCGAGGAGCAGCGGTATTTTCGAAGATTGACTTGAGGTCAGGATATCATCAGGTACGAGTCAAGGAGGAAGATGTGAGCAAGACAGCTTTCAGGACTCGTCATGGGTTGTATGAATTTTTGGTGATGCCATTCGGGTTGACGAATGCGCCAGCACTTTTCATGGACATGATGAATCGGGTGTTGAGGCCATTCATTGATTCCTTCGTGGTGGTCTTCATCGATGATATCTTGGTGTATTCGAAGTCAGAGGAGGATCATTCTAAGCACTTGACAACGGTATTACAGACATTGCAGGAGCACAGCTTGTATGCCAAATTGTCGAAGTGTGAATTTTGGAAGTCTGAGGTAGCTTTCCTTGGTCACATTCTTTCTAAGGAGGGAGTGGCTACTGATCCTCAGAAAGTGGAAGCAGTGAAGGATTGGCCCAGGCAGACGTCAGTGAAGGAAGTCAGAAGCTTCTTGGGATTAGCTGGTTACTACCGGAGGTTTATTCAGGGGTATTCTCAGATTGCAGTTCCATTGACAGGTTTGACCCGGAAGAGTGTGGCATTTGTGTGGACAGATAAGTGCGAGGAGAGTTTCCTTGAGTTAAAGGGAAGGTTGACTACTACACCCATACTAGCATTGCCGCAAGCAGGGAAGGATTATGACATCTACAGCGATGCATCCCTCAGAGGTTTGGGTTGTGTCTTGATGCAGGAAGGCAAGGTCATTGCGTATGGTTCGAGGCAGTTGCGTCCGCATGAGAAGAATTACCCGACGCATGACTTGGAGTTAGCAGCTATTATATATGCCTTGAAGCTATGGAGGCATTATGTCTATGGTGAGAAGGTCAATATGTGCACTGACCACAAGAGCCTGAAGTATATCTATCAGCAGAGGGATTTGAATCTTCGTCAGAGAAGATGGTTGGAGGTATTGGAAGACATTCGTCCTGAGATCAAGTATCATCCGGGCAAGGCGAATGTAGTGGCTGATGGACTTAGCAGGAAGAGTAGTTTGTCAAGGTTGATCACTACTCGAAGAGAGTTGGCAGCAGAGATCGATCAGGCAGGTATCGAGGTGGTACTGCGAGGTTTAGGGGCATCTTTGGCTCAGTTGAGACTGCAGCCGTCTTTGAGAGAGAAGATTGTGGAAGGTCAGAGGTCAGACTCAGAGATCCAGAAGATGTTGCAACAGGTTTCAGAAGGCAAGTTATCAGAATTTCGTGTCCAAGATGGAGTTCTTTGGTTGGGTGAGAGGTTGTGTGTTCCAGGTGATGCAGAGTTGAGAGAGAGTATCTTGCAGGAGGCACACAGCACATTGTTATCAGTTCATCCAGGAGGTACGAAGATGTACAGGGATATCAAACCCCACTTTTGGTGGTCTGGCATGAAGCGAGATGTAGCAGATTTTGTGGCAAGGTGTCTGACTTGTCAGCAGATCAAGGCAGAGAATCAGAGACCTGGAGGATTGTTACAGCCATTACCCATTCCGGAGTGGAAGTGGGAGAATATCAGCATGGACTTTATTACGGGTTTGCCGAAGAGTTCGAAGGGCAATGACTCGATTTGGGTTGTTGTAGACCGATTGACTAAGTCGGCACATTTTCTAGCCATGAAGATTACTTGGTCGATGGAGAAATTGGCTGAGTTATACATTGAAGAGATTGTGAGACTTCATGGAGTTCCTGTTTCGATTGTGTCTGACAGAGATCCGAGGTTTACTTCGAGGTTTTGGAAGAGCCTACAGGCAGCTTTGGGCACCAGGACTGATTTCAGTACAGCATTTCATCTGCAGACAGATGGTCAGACGGAGAGGGTGAATCGAGTGCTGGAAGATATGTTGCGAGCTTGTGTTATGGACTTTGGTGGTAGTTGGGAGAGATACTTGGCATTGGTTGAGTTTGCTTATAACAACAGTTACCATGCAAGTATTGGGATGGCACCGTATGAGGCTTAGTATGGGCGGAGGTGCAGGACACCTGTTTGTTGGTATGAGGTTGGCGAGAGGCAGATGTATGGTCCTGAGATCGTGCAGCAGACGTCAGAGCAGATTGAGTTGATTCGCAAGAGGTTAGTTGAGGCTCAGAGTCGGCAGAAGAGTTATGCTGACACTCGACGAAGGGAGTTGGAATTTGAGGTTGGGGATGCAGTTTTTCTCAAGGTTTCTCCGACCAAAGGAGTGATCAGATTTGGTAAGGGTGGCAAGTTGGTGCCGAGGTATATTGGACCGTACAAGATCGTGGAGAGGATTGGCAAGACCGCATACAGATTGAAACTTCCAGAGGAGTTAGCGCAAGTGCATGATGTGTTTCATGTATCATTATTGAGGAAGTATGTTGCCGACCAGAATCATCAGTTGGTGGAGGTTCCTGAAGATCTACAGGTGAACCTGAGTTACAAGGAACAACCTGTTGAGATCGTTGATCGTAGGGAGAAAGTCCTTAGAAGCAAGGTGATACCTATGGTCAAGGTATTGTGGAGGAATCAACAGTTCGAGGAGGCTACTTGGGAGCCAGAGGATCGCATGCTGAATGATTTTCCTGAATTGTTTGAATGAATGTATTTCTTGTATGTGAATGGAATTCTTTGAATGATTGAACTATTGATTGATACATGATGTAATCTTTAATGTGATTGTGATGTTATATGAAATTGTTTGGATTATGATCTATTTATGAAGTATTGTTTTCTTTTGTTGGTATGTGTTTGAACTCATTAATAGTAGTTCTGAGGACAGAACTCTTCTAAGGAGGGAGTGATGTAGAACCCCGTATTTTCAAATATTATTTTAATTATTTGAAAATGAATTTAAATGATTTTTGAGGATTTAATTGATGTTTTCCAAGAAATTTATCTTTTGTACACGTGCAAAACACGTGCAAATGACTTTTCAGAAGTTTGGAAAATTCAGTTTTCTTTATGAAAAATCATTATTTATTATTTGAGAATTATTTAGTATTTTTCCAGAATTTTCTAAAATTTATTAGTACTATTTGCAATTTTTGAGAAAAGAGGGACTTATTTGCAAAACTGACATTTTGAGGGATTAAAATGCAAAATGTATTTGCTGGACATTACGATCAGTATTTTTGAGGTTTGGAAGTATATTCTTCTATTAGATCCTAATTTAAATGATATTTGATTGAATTTTCAAGACAAAACCGATGTATGTAAAATTGTATTCTTAAAAGGATTATTTTGCAAAGTGGGAATATAACCCTAATATTTTACCCCGGCATATTTAAGGGAAATTCTTTCCCAGCCGTCATTGAGTATATTCAGAATTTCTTGAGATTATTTTGGAAGAACAAAGGAAGGATTTTTGGATCTAGCAAGGAGAACGCTTTTGTGGATTTTTCTTCAAAACAAAGGTGAGTGGTTTGTTTTGTTGTTTTGGTTGCTTTGCTTGTTTTGTTTGTCTTGATTGATGGATGACGTAAGATCCTTGTTATGCTTGTTTGTGATCATTATGCCATTATTTGTTTGTCTCATTGTAAATATGATATGGATCTATTAGTTGATATGGAGGATGAGAACTCTTATTGATAATTGGGTCATGTATGAGGAATACTAAGATTTGTTGATGGAAAAGTTTGATTTATGAGATCGTATTGTTGGGAGACATATTAAGAATTGATTATGTCGTGATCAGATGATAAACATCTGGATCTTGTGAGTGTAGTACAGATTTTTGATTGAGTTGAGGAAGACATTTTGATGAGAAAAACCCTAATGAAAGGATTAAGAGTGTAGATCGTGAATATGTGAGATTTGAGAAATTGATTGATTGAGTAATGTAACTAGGATGGAGATTATTGAGAATTGTTTATTTGCCTGGATATAAGTTAAATTTTATGATCAGTGAATCTTTAGAAAACCCCTGTTTGATTTGTGTTCAGACCTATTTTTGGGAATCTGTAGCCGACAGTCGACTGGACTGCGAAGCAGTCGACTGGCACGAGCCTACTGTGTATTTTCAGTCTTTGAGATTTGTTCGGAACAGTCGACCTAGACTGAGGTCAGTCGACTGGTCCTCTGTTTGTAATTTTGTTCAGTCCTTTCGGGACAGTCGACCTATGACCTTTCAGTCGACTCACATACTTAGATTATTTTGATGAGGATTATTTGAATTTGTCTCGGGGCAGTCGACTGATGACTTGTCAAGTCGACTGGTCATGCCTTAGATTATTTTTGTAAAATGTTGGGATATGTCCTTTGGACAGTCGACTGGTCCGTTATGCAGTCGACTGGTCCTGAAGGATCTTTGTATTTGAATTGAGATATTTTGTTTAGTGTTTGATTTTGAGACATTTGTTCAGTACTTGATGTTGAGATATTTGTTCAGTATTTGATTTTGAGATGTTCAGTTAAGAACATGATTTTGAGACATTTTGTTGAGCCACTTGTTAAGTGGAATTTGTTCAGATATTTGTTTTTGAGTCTCTAGAGGTAGGTGACCCTAGTATACCGGTGTTTGTTCAGTTATTTATTGAGGCCCATCGAGGCAAATTTTCAGTTATTCAGATTTTTAGTCCGGTAGGGTACACTACTCTAGGAGATTTGTTCAGTAACCCAAATTAATAAGGACAGGCATTGGTAGTGTCATGACGAATGAGAACTTGAGTTATGCACCTCAGTAAGGCTTTTGATGTAGGATTTAATCTCCTGAATTATCCAAGTAGTTAACTTGTGATGTGTGGTTTATCTCCGGAATTATCCAAGTAGTTAACTTGTGATGTGAGGTATTTCTCCGGAATTATCCAAGTAATTACCTTGAGATGTGGGATTGACCTACGGAATGATCAGAGTCGAGGCGACACTTTTGGGGTATTATTGTGATGATGAGTCTATGTTTAGATGTGGGATGATCTCCTGAATTATCCAGGGAAAATACCTGTGATGTGGGATCAATCTCCGGAATGATCAAGCATGGGCAAATTATCATAGTTTATCTTCATCTCTTAGTAGTCATCGTTGTCAGCATGTAGTCATGATGTTTTTTTTGAATCACTTTTATGCATTTGGATTTCCTGTTTTTACACACACTTGGCTTTGGTTTTGGTAACACCCATTATTTTTCTGTTGTACTTCATACCTTAGTGTTTGATTGTTATTTGTTGGATATTATGTTTTAAGTTCATTTATGTTATTTGTTTGATTAGTTGCCACTCACACTATTTATGGCTGACCCCGTAGTTTTGGGGTTAGGGTTCAACTCTAGCCTCACATGTTGCAGGTTATTGCTTAGATTGGAGGTTGGATGCTTGAGTGGGCAGTTTGAGATAATTGGATTATTTAGTGATTGGTGTAAAACTGTAAAGACATATTTGAATCATTATTGAGTTGTAAATAAAAGATTAATTTGTGTTGAGATGTTTAGACTTCCGCTGTAATTGTAAAATTTGTTGTAATAAGAGAAAGAAAAATTTTAGTGGTGTTGTTGGTGTTTATTGTTGTATTGAAGTGGATTGCTGGGATTTCGCCACTTATTTTCTAAGCTCTCATATTAGAAATTTGGGGCGCTACACCTCGGCAGGACAGCGAGAGGCCCACGCAGCGGCAGCAAAACTGCAGACGCAGAGAACCCACAATGGAACCGCATCCCAAAAAACCTTCCAGCCAACAGAACGAAAGAAATAAAGAAAAAGAACAGAAGCTCTGCATGGCCAGAACAGAAGGGGATGGACCCATCACAACGCTGATGTAATACCCTAAACTTTCATTTTAATAAAAATGTTGATTTTCACGTGTTGTGCATGTACAAAATTTCGTATGTATATTTATCTATTTTTATAAAAATTTCATTTTTGTAGTATGAACAAGCATTTCTTTCTTTTCCTTTATTTTTCTAAAAAGCCTATTTTGTAAAGCCTAAAATAATGTTTCCTTATTTTGAACCCACTTTAATTATTAAATATTTTATTATTTAGCCCATAAGCCTAAGCCCACTATTTGTGAAGCCCACAAACTTAATTAATCCTTTAAATTGTTACAACTTGTCATGTAGGCACAAATGGTAAACAATTGATTAATTAAATTTGTACAAATTTCAAATAGGAGGGGTACTAGAAGGGCACGTGCATGCACGTAGTGTGCTTTGCACACCTTGGAGGCCGGGTTATGCATAAGAGAGATGGGAGAGTGGGTGTGTGTGCATGGGTGGTTACTTGTTTATGGGTGGTTGCTACAACTTCCCATCCTATCCTAGCCATCCATCTCCAACCATCTAATGAAATCCTAGCCCTCCAATCCATCCTAGAACTAGTATAAATACCCCCTACCTTCATGTATACTACAAAAAAATTAATTGAAAGGAAGAAATTATATAGGAGAGAAATACATTAGGGAGTATAAGAGTGAGTGTGAGAATTGTGTGTCCCAAGCAAGGAGGCCGGCCATCATCAAGCACAAGGAGAGCATCGGGTTTGCACCAAGGAACAAGAAGGGGAGCTTTTGCAACACAATATAGGAGGAGAAGGCTACTCTCTTGCATTCTAGGAGACTCTAGGAGCTTTTATTTCGTTTTTCTCCAAAGAGATGGGTGTTTCTCATGCTTCTAAATTAGAAATCATGCTATGAATGAATTCAGCAATTATTAAAGAGCAACTAGTTGAAATTAAATTCATGTTTGCCTAATTAGAGATGAATTGATAATCTAGCAGATGTGTGTTAAAATAGTTTCTAGATTGATTAATTATGAATGGAAGTGGATGTTTCTCGTACTTCTAGAAGTAGACATAATGCTAGGTATGATTTTAATGAAATTATATGAATCAACTAGTGAGAAATGGGAACCATGCTTGTTTAATTGAAAAGTAGAGTGGTAATTTAGAGAATAGTTGATGGATTGATTGCTAATGAATAATTGTTAATTAATGTGTTAGAAATCTCCATGTTGTTGTGCTACATAAATGCTATGGTAAATAATAATAAAAAACAAAAAAGATTGTATTTGCAAACAATTGATTGAATACATCATGTGTAATTATTTGACAAAAAAATAGATTTTTTTTGTAGAAAAATGAGATTTTTTGTTCTAAAAATATGGTAGGATGTCAATAAGAAAGAGAACAAAAAAATGTAGTGATTTGTGGAAGCCTAACTCTAAATTTTGAAGAAATGTGCTATTGCTCTTAATGTCGAAATTATGGACATGGAACACAAATTAGGGCTATAATACATGTTTTATAAAGCAAATAATATTTATAAAATTACTGGTTTACTGTAGATTTATGTATAATAAATTCTGGAAAAATTTGCTTTCAAAAGAGAGGAAAAGGAAACAAATTGTTGTGAGAATTCATGAAATATGGATATGAACAGAAAGCTAGTTCAAACCTAATTAAATCCCTTTCAAAATGATATGGTCACTTAGACCAATCGGTCGGAGAGTTCCAATCGCTATAGTAGCGGTGGCCTAATCATTGGTCTCGGGTTCGATATTGAGAATGGAGCTTTCGTTTTTATTTTTTTTGGCTAAAGTCCGAAGTACCGAAAGTTGATACATAGGGATAATAACCCCTCTCATATCGCTTTGGTGACTTGGCAGTGGTCTTGGGCGCTGTTGTTTGGGCCGCTGGTTGTGGGTTCGAATCCGAATGGGGTTTTGGTTTTAAAAAATATTTTTTTTGGAAATTTAACATTATTTTGAGTTTTAAAATAGATTAAAATTCAAGAAAAATAGGGAAAAAATTACTGAAATTATTTGGACTTTATGAGAAAAATTTGTGTAACTTTTGATAAAGCGTAATTGAGAAATTAAGACTATTTGCAAGAAAGGACTTCTTTTTTTTAAATTAAATTTTCTTTTGAAATAAAGGAAAAATAAATGAGTTATTTTTTTTTAAGAGTTTTAAAATGAGAATTAGTAATGAGGAATTTTGAAATCTTTGATTTGTGTGATTGATAGAACTTATAAATCGTGATTTTAGTACGGATTGAAATGAGAATAAGAGATTCGATGAATAAATGAACTATTGAATACTACTAGTTGAAACTTATTATTTTTCGCATAAATTGTGTACGGAATTGAAATATCGAATGTGATGAGTTATGAAAGATGTGGATACATGAATACTATGCTTATGAAATGTGAATTGTGATTAATCATGAAAAGACCTTATGAGTATGAAAAGCTCGATGTTGTAATTATGAGTTGAAATTGAGAACTAGGGTGTAGCTAAGCCTTATACCGGCAATAAAAGAAATGTGAAAATGATATTTGAAGTGAAAAGACCAAGGTTTGGGTCATGTAAAATAAATGAATAAGACCGGTATAGTGGGAGTGCTAACCCTAAGGGATTGATTTTATTCATGATTCAATTAAACTAAGAATTAGATTCATAGTGAAGATGTGATGAAAGTAAGAGAAAAACATTGAGTATGAAGGCCATTAGATTGGCGGCGTGACAGTATTCACAGGATGTCCCATGATGCGTCATGATAGGGCGTGGATACTGCTCCAGAGTACAGTCCCAGTGGCGACGCTCGTGGGGTGTTTGACGACTGCGGGTGGTGTCATGTTTATGGTAGGAGCTGAATCACCACAGGATGCCTGCATGATGAGTCATGTGTTAGTGCGTTGGGATTCCCTCCAGGGCGTCTAGACATAAGTTCGTAAGTCATAAAACATCTAGGATACTTACCGTAGTTACAGTAGTAGATTAAGTCATGACGAGGGATTGAACCCTACAAGATGAAGAACGGTTAAGGGCTTGCCCTCGGACCTATGTAGTATGGGCTGCATAGACTCTGAACAAGTGCGCATTAGTGTCATGTAATATAAATAATTACATTAAGGACTAAGTGCACATTCACAACACGATATCAATAGGATAGTCCCTTTAGCTTTGTTTGTGAACAAGTTTGTGGTTTGCTAAGTATTGAGAATCGTTATACTGTTTCCGGCATAGAGAGGATGGCCGTGTATAATATTTCGTTAGTTGAATGAACTGACGCGCCCACAGTTTTACATGCAGAGTAAAAATGCTTGACAAATTAGAGTATACATGCTGCTCAATGATTGATTCAATTATTATTTTATGTAATTATTGTATAATTGCTTCTGCTGCAATAATGTAAAGGTGTAATGTAGATGTAAGAAATATTTTTATTTTCTGGTAAAATTGTACGAAAGAAGTGTAAAGATCCTGTGGGACTTCGAATTCAGTTGTATTTTGGAATTCGGGGTGTTACAGCTGAGCCACTGCAAAGAAACAAGATGGCCAAAGCAACAAAAAACCATATTCCAAAAATCATATTCCAACATACCAAACACATCAGATCCACCCCGAGGAGCAACATGAAATTGGAAACAAACCCCATACAACAAACACAATAAAATGAAACACTCCAGCCACAACAATACAAGGCCAAGAGCCGACAGCCCAAAGGGAAAGGCACATTCCGGCAAGATCACAGAAGCAATAACAGAACCTCCAGCACGACGAAAACCTAAGCATATCTGAGAAGGCAAAGTATAGAGCTACAAATGCTTAGAGAACCAGAGAACATAACCTCAGGAGAGTAAACACCAAAAAAAAAAAAAACAACAATAGCAGACCTAAAGAACTAACAAAGCCAGAAGAATAGAGAGCCACATAAAAAAAACCAGCACATCCGCCAAAGGAAAGAGCCAACATCTCAAAGAAACAACACCTCTAAGGAGAGCTGTAACTGAATCAAAAGCGAAGGCCCCTCACCGCTCGCCCAGCGACACAGGCATGCGACGTCAAAGGCCAAGGATTTACTCCTATGGACCGAAGAAGGGCGGGGGCAGAAGAGTCCACTAAAGATTCCTGAGACCCCGAACAGTCCAAGAGGAATTAATCATAAAAACGACGAGATTCTTTAGCTCTGGACACTTCTCGTCGACGGATGGAGTCAAAGTCCGAGAAATGACTGGGCTCAACTACGAATCCTATACTAGCAGCGAGAGAAAGCATGTCTGGGTTCGACAAAGAATTGAAATGCACTTGGTAGATAGAACCGAAGGAAGATGGCTCGGTACTATTGGGAGGGGGAGGTGGAATTTCCATATTACGAACTTGGGCCACTAAGGAGGCCTTCAACTTAGAGGAAAAATTAGCGCTGCTTTTTGCTTTAATATGAGCACTAGAACGACACGTGGGTATGGAGGGTTTACTCTTTGGTGAGGAGAACAGGCTACCTGTCACATCTAAGGGGAGGATAGCTTCTGTCCTAGGAGGAGAATTTAGATAGGGCAATCCCATCCCGGAAGCAGAATCCGAAGGGATTAGGAGGGGAGGGTGGGACCCCTCAGCCGAAGGGAGGGAGTCCGAAACAGAACAGACG
Organism: Hemerocallis citrina; assembly: GCA_017893485.1. Classification (NCBI taxonomy): domain Eukaryota; kingdom Viridiplantae; phylum Streptophyta; class Magnoliopsida; order Asparagales; family Asphodelaceae; genus Hemerocallis; species Hemerocallis citrina. The sequence continues at coordinate 286,696,310 of CM030362.1, forward strand.
TCACAAACAGGACAGGGAGGGAGGGATGGGCTAGGAAGCAAACTATGAGAGGAGGGAGGTAGAGGAATGGTAGAAGAAGAAAGCTCTTTTATGCCACGAGTAGGACGTTTATCCTTAATCAAATTAAGGACAAAAGCCTCAACCATTCGGCGAGCAATTGAGATAAATCTCACGAGAGAAGGAGAGCATAAAGTTAGAAGAGAATAGCCCAAAAGGTCTCAAATGAAGATTGATAAGAAAAATGGTAGAACCTTTAGAGACAGAGTAAACTTTAAGAGAAAAAGATTTAATGAGTAAAAGGATCTTGAGTTGCGTAGGAGGCTTAGCAAGCTCCGAAGCTTCCACATCTAGAAGATCGTCACTGTCTATTCGAGCAACAGAATTAGAAGGGGGAATGAACGATGAATTCTGAGGAACCAGACAGGAGTGCGACACCGTAGATGGAGAGCTTTGTACAGTTTTTTTGAATTTGCCCCCATCTGAAGAAAAATTAGGATTGATCTCCTAAACAGGCCAAGGAGCTTCAGCCGCATACGGCTGAGTATCAGGTGCTGGAGATGAAAGGCCTTCCGCCCTAGGGGGAACAACAGTGACCGTAGCCAAAGATGTAGAAGCAAGATGAATTGAAAGTGTAAGGCCAGCTGAGCGCGCCATGGAGGCGATGTTTTGTTTGGCATTAGAAACAACGGCAATGTCCGAATTGATCCAGACGAGGTAAGGAGGCTTCGAGGGTGAGAGGGTGGAGGTAGACAGTGCATGAACACTTTTGCGATGAAAGGAGCAGCTCTTTTTAGCATAGACTTTGTTCCTGGGCATGGGAGGATTGGCAGAAGAAATAGAAGAACTGCCCACATAGAATCGCTTGGGCGAAGAATCCAATGGTAGAGGAGCCTTGGGCACTCTATGCAGAAGAGAGGACTGGACCGGCTTGCTCGCAAGTATGTCGTGATAGCTGACAGAAATAGAGAAGATCGTCTGACCCACTCAAAGAAAGTAAGACCAAACTCTATCTTCTACAGGAGGGCAAAGAAACTCAGCTTCCACTAGAAGGCAACCGGAAGCCAAGAGAGAGGTGGAGGAAGTGCAAGTTAAGTCACCGATACATATAGTCATGTCGGCGACGAGGCGGGGGGAATCACAAAACGGAGGGAGACCCAAGATGGTAGCTTTGATGGGGGTTTGAACTAAAGTCGGAGGGGGTGAAATTGGATGGACCCATTTGCGAATGGAGAGTTTAGTGGAACCAATGGTAAGGGAATTAATAGCAGTCAGATCCTTAAGCGCTTTGGGAGAGGGACAATTGATAACCACATCTCCTTTAGAGCATGCATTAACCGCCCATGTCCAGTCTTAGACGTTACAGGTGTTGCACAGAAAGGAATCTAGGAAATAGTTAGAAAGAGTGATTTTGAGATCGTAGAAAATTCCATAAAATTCGGAGAAATCCGAAGAACTATGGAAAAATTCTGAGAAATTTCGGAAAAATCCGAAAAAAATATGAAAAATCCAGGAATATATTCACTGTCTTCAGAAGCCACATATCAGTTCCAGGTATCTCCGAACACTCTAACTGCTAAGATTATTCACCAGATTCTAAAAATAAGACGTACTACTTCCAAAAAGCCATGAAAATTGCCTTCCGGGAGTGGGGGGCTTATGATGGTGGTAAAAATCGCAGCAGATCAGAGCCGTACGATCCCTTCACGGATCTCAAAGCATCTACAGGCATATTAGCCATCACAGGCTTATTTTACAGGCCTGAGCCCACTCCGAGACATGGGTTTCTCTTAAGCCCATAAAAAGTGACAAACTAGGCCCACTAAGAGAGATACCCAACCCACAATGGCTAGAAGTCAAATATTTTACCCTCATAAGGATATCTTATCTCTTCAGGGGGGAGACATGAAAGATCCGACGATCACGATTCGGCTACTAGAATGTCTCTTAGGCCTATAAATACTCCTCCCCCTCTTCAGTCTCCAGGTAATCAACAATTCACCAGTTTTCACTCTCTTACTCTCTCTCTCTTTCTGGTTCTGACTTGAGCGTCGGAGGGTCAGTCGGAGGGGACCACCCACCGGTGTTTCAAGCATTTTGTAGGTCCATCGGTCGCATTGCCAACCGTCGAATTCAGATCACAGGAGGTCAATCAAACGATCCAGATTCAATCACGGGAGCTCAAACCTCTTTTAACGGCCAAGGAACAGGTTTGACTTTTAGTAGTTTCCATCCATTATTAACTCACTATCTGTTTTCTCCCACACCAAATAAGCAGCAACGGGATGCATTTTCATCTTGATGAGATTTTTTATTTTAATCATTCATATTTGGGTCTTCTTCACTGTGAACCTGTTTCTTTTCAACCCGAACACCAAATTGGCACGACTCACACTGTTTATTTTTCTCAAATTTAATTTTAGGAATCTCCCTTACAAGCTCCTTAGTTACGAGTTTGTTGAGATTGTCCATAGCTATGTGTCCAAGTCTTCTATGCCATAACAAACCATCCTCATTTCTTGTAACAAAGCATCTCATATTTTCATGTGCTAATTCATTAGAATTTATAACATAGACATTGTTACATCGGTTAGCTAGAAGTAAACAATATTTATTGCTATCTAGTACATTGCATGAATTTTTATCAAAAGTGACTGTAAAGCCTTTATCACATAATTGGCTAACACTAATTTGATTATGTTTCAAACCTCTTACCAATAGAACATCCTCAAAGGAGCATGAGGAACCAAAGTTTATTTTACCTTTACCAATGGTTTGTCCCGTGCTATTATCTCCAAAGATGATGTTCTTTCCTTTTTCCTTGATAGTGATGCAAAATATTTGCTGTCACCTATCATATGATTTGAGCATCCACTATCAAGGTACCACCGATCTTTAGTCTTGATACGTCGAAGTACCTACACCAAGATTAGTAGGTATAATTTTGCGTGCCCAATTTTGTTTTGAACCTGCATTTACATCCTTTCTTACCCACACATAATTAGTATTCCTTTTTAATGGAGAATTAAAAAAATGTGCCCTAGTCTATAACAATAATGACATGTGATACGACTATGTCTTGAGTCATGCACACTTGCATAGCTTTGGGTTGGTTTATGATTATGTTGGAGTTTGTGCAAGTGTGTATGAAATGATGATTTACATTTTTGATGGTGTATTGGCTCTTCGTAACCAAGCCCTCGATTATCATGATAAGATCTTGAATTTTTTTGTAATAAGGTAACTGGGCCCTTCATATTTTTCAATAATCTTTTCAAGCTTAGTTACTCTTTTACATAATCTTTTCCTAGTCATCTCATCGTCTTTTATATTCCAATGAAAAGTGTCTAGTGTAGCATCAAGAATCCTATTTTGTTCAAGAGCTTCATTACATCCTTCCACTACCTCATCAAATTTCTTTTTACATTCTTTTAAATCATCCGTGAGTTTGGCTATATAAACAGATTTCTCATAAATTTCTCTTAAGTGATCATCATGTGTTGCTAAAGATTCTCGAATTTGTTATTTTAAGATTTCATTTTTCTCTAGCAATACATCATAATCTTTTCTAAATGACTCAAATTTTTCCAAGATCAAGGCATTCTTATTTTTCAATTTTTGATTTTTTGTAATACAAGAGTCATGGGTATCGTTTGAAATTTGTTTTTATTTGCCTAAGTTCACTACTTAATTTCTTAGCATAATCTTTCAAAACATTACACATGTCTACTAGTTCATCATAAGTGGGTTCTTCGATTAACTCTTCTTGAGATGGTGATTGCACCTCACCATGCCCAAGAGCCATGAAACCGGCGTCATCGTAGCCTTGCTCTCCCTCACTTGAATCAGAATCTAACCATGTTGCCTTTAGCACCTTCTTTTTCAGACTTGGGTTTGAGCAGTAGTAGTCCCTGTTTCTGTCTTATGAGACGGGGCAATTTTGCCGAATGTTTCTAAGCTTCTTACACCTATAGCACACATCATCTTTATCCTTCTCCCTTTCTCCTTGGTACCCGCCATATTTCTTATGTTTGAGATACTTACAAAATTATTTTTTCAATAGAGCAATGTCCTCGTCTGACTCCTCATGATCTGAATCTGCTTTTGATGGTCGGGATTTTTCTGCTTTTAGTGCAATGTTCTTCTCTTCTTGCTTTGAGTCAATCCCGATATTTTTTCTGTATCTTTTGGTCTCCGACATTTCCATCTTGTATGTCTTCAGCTTTCCTTGGAATGTGTAGTAGTTGAATCCCTTCTCTTCAAGAGTCTCCCTCATTGTAGTGGCCTTTACATTCCATTCTAGCGTGAGACAGCTTATGAGCTTTCCGACCTTTCGGTAATCATCTAGCCCCTTACCTAAGCTCTCAAGTTCATGGGCAATGATATCGAACCGGGCGAGCATTTGATCCACATTTTCCCCTGGCAACATGCGAAACACATCAAACTTATAGAAACATAAATTAACTTTAGCTTTTACCTCAGAAGCGGATCCTTCATACCGCTTCAGCATGTTGTTCCATATCTCGTATGATGTTTTGCAATTACGCCCGCATCTCATTAGTTCTTCGTTATTCAACCTTGCATAGAGAGCCTTCATGGCTTTGGAATTTGCTGTCTTGAAGGCCAACTCTGCTTTTGTGAAGGATGCCTTCCCGTAACTAACTGGAATTTCTGTTTTATTGATACACACATTCCATACTTCTTCTCCGAGCATCTGTAAAAAATTAGACATACAAACTTTCCAGACATCATAGCATTTTCCATCACAAAATGGTGATCGTGTAAGGCTTGTCCCATTGGAGATAAATGGCTCCGATGAGTACAAGTTATCGGGGGGAGGGATTTCGGCCATTGGACCTTTTGCTTAAGCTTTTAAGCTTTTTGATAAGCACCTCGCTCTGATACCACTGTAAATCACCCTAGGGGGGGTGAATAGGGTGACTGTGCGGAATTTAAAAATTAATAAAATAAAGTGCAAGGTAAGTGAAAGAGTTAAGAGCAGCAAATACAGATGACGTAGCGATATAGTGTGGTTCGACCCCCAGGTCTACGTCCACACCACCTACTTGTAGTAATTCTCCGCCACAAGCATTCCATTATACTTAAAGCCCTTTGTACAGTGATTCTAGGATTCAGGCCCAGAGACCTATTACACCTACAGGACTTTCAATACAAGTTCCGTCAATCTCACCGAAGTGGAAAAGAAAGAAAAACCAAACTCAAGATCGTTTAATGATCCTGACTGAAGAATACAGAAAAATTATCGCTCACGCTTGGATTGATTATCGAAAAATTAGTTCAGAAGAATTTTATCAGAAGTAATAGGGTTCAGAATACATGGTGGATTCATTCAATATTAATAGACCAGGAAGTGTATCGATCAAAAATAGAAACGATACTTTCCAAGAATATACACAGCGCAAAGTGCGGTCGACCGTTCAGCTCTCTGACGTAAAGTAGAGAAGTGAAAGGTCAACCGCTTCTCAAACAACTCAAGGTTGCGGTCGACTGTGATGCGGTCGACCGGTCATGAAGTACGGTCGACCGGTATCACGCTGTATATTTCGAATCCACCCTGTTTTCTTACCATAAACTAATCAATCTTTAATCAATCTTATACAATTAAAATCTCACGAAAATAGAAGAAAAAATTCAGGTCTTGATATCTTCCTTTTTTGTTTGTAGACCAATTAATCATGAACTCTTTTTGAATATCTTCTTCTTTTGCTTGTATTTGCAATCATTCTTTGTTGCTTTCCTTGTTTGAATATTCTTGAATCTCTCTTGGATCTCTTGTTGATATTATTTGATCCTGAAGATCTGAACAACTAACTTTAAACTTATTAATATTAATGAGCACGTTTTGTGCACACCAAACTATGAGTCAACAACACCATACATAATATCACAAACCACATCAAGTTCGATCTAGAAAAAACATTCTAGACTTAAAATAGCCGAATATCCAAATACAATAAGCATAAAGCATAAAGCATAAAGCAAACATCCCAAAAATGCAATGTAGCTGGAGTCTCTACGACATAAAAGAGAACATTGTTATCCCCGATCTCCGCCTACTCCTCGGACTCCGTACGTAACATTTTTCCTGACCTCTGTTTTACCTGCCCATGCATTAATTAGACTCAAAATTTTGTATAACATCTTGTTAAATCTACAATTAATCGAGCGGAAACATGCATCATTTCTTTATAGTCATAGGATCCATACACTAGCCGCTACTGTGATATCCCACAAGATCCTACTCTCCGTCCTAATATGTGAGGGTCTCCAAGACCCCCAAAAATCCTTAACTTGTGTAGGAGTTTCAATAATATTAAAGCTCAAACTCATAATTTCCCACGTTAATTTAGCCTTATGGCACTCTATGAATATATGGTTGACATCCTCCTCTCCCAGATTACATCTAGGACACGTGCTATCGATGTGAATGTTACGTCTCTTGAGATCAACTTTTGACAGAATAGCATTGTTCATAACCAATCATAAGAATGCTTTCACTTTCGTACGTGTTTCCGTCTTTCAGATAATTTTGGCATTTTGAAATCTCAACCCCCCATCATTCAAGAGCCGATACATGGATGCACTGAAAAAGTTCTATTTGAGTTTAGGGCCGACTCCCTGATATCACTTTCTTCATTCGAGTATTGCCAGCTTTCAACCACCTAAGAATGTAGTCTCTAAAGTTCGTCATTATTAACTGTCGAAAGAATTCCTTTGAATTCAACCTGTAACCTATCATTTTTCCAGATATCTATCACCAGTAGATTCTCTTTAGTCATTTCATTTGCCATTTGTGGGAACAATGCTTGCAACGTGTTATCTTCACACCATTTATCCTTCCAAAATCTTATTTCCTTACCATTCCCAATCATGTACCTGGTGTTAGCATGAAAGACATCCCCGACCTTTGCGAGTCCTTTCGATAGAAATGAGGCCTTCCCCTGAGAGCTCCTCCCCTCATTACAAAATTTATTCCTTCTCCTATACAAATGAAATGATTTACTCTACCAAATCTTACGGTGCTTGTTCATCTTCCACCACCATTTGGTAAGAAGTACTATATTCACGTCTTTTAGGTTAACAATTTCAAACCTCCAATTTTTTCTTCTTATGTTAATATTATAAACAACTCTTAGTCATTCATATTTCGTTGTTAGGAAAAGATCAATCAAATTTGAGTCAGAAGAAACTTTAACCAGTCATACATCATAAAGTTCCAAGCCAAGCCTCAGCCACAACCAAACCAATTGAATACCTCCCTTTCTCTGGCTCTATATATTGCAATTGAGGAGACCCAAAAAGAGAACTAAAAACTCAGAGAAAGCAAAATGATGAAGATGAAGGACACAACAACTTGCATTCCAAGAAAGCTCAGCCCGAACAACCGGAACACTCTGGTCACTTCCCCAATGTCACTCCTGGAGCGTTTCCGAGAAGTTTTTTTTTGGCTCATCATGTTCTCGCCCATCTCCAAGGGCTCTAACAAGAGTAGTAGTACTAGACATAGTGACACAAATTCGAGTTTTTTGCCTACATAGGCCACTTTTTGAAAATATTTGCGTTTTTGGGACAGTTTCCCAACTATTAGCGCTTTTGGGCTACTTTGTGCCACGTCAGCAACGGCCGCTATTTCCAATAGCGGCATCTTCATTTCGAGGTCGCTAATGAGAATAGCGACCTATGTTTTAATTTTTTTGAATTTTTTGTTTACCGTCGCTATTCCCACTAGCGACCTGAGTATAATGGGTCGCTGATGGGATTAGCGACCTTTAATGAGCTGTATTCTAATACTTAGCAAAATCTAAAGAGTTTTTTCTCTCTGAAAAGTGACAATCAATTTATTTTTAAAACTAAGGTCGCTATTCGGAATAGAGGCCTTTATTAACTAAGGTCGCTATTCCGAATAGAGGCCTTAGTTGTATGACTATTTTGCAAATTTTACAAAGAATAAGGAGATTGTATTTCCTACTGAGGTCGCTATTGGGAATAGCGACCTTATTATACTAAGGTCGCTATTCCCAATAGCAACCTCAATTTTGAATTTTTGGAAAAAGTTCTTTAGGAATTACTAAGTGTCTTAATATATTCATTCGAGCTCACTAACCTCATTATACTAAGGTCGCTAGTAGGAATAGCGATGAAAAATTTAAAATTTAAAAAAAATTAAAACATAGGTCACTATTTCCATTAGCGACCTCGAAATGAAGAGACCGCTATTGGGAATAGCGGCCGCTGCTGACGTGGCACAAAGTAGCCTAAAAGCGCTAATAGGTGGGGAACTGACCTAAAAATGCAAATATTTTCAAAAAGTGGCCTATGACGGCAAAAAATTCCACAAATTCTCGGATGACAACTCGGGTTTATCCCCAGCATCATGATTTTTACAGGAACGAGGCAGTCGATGACTGCATTCAGGTGGTGGTGGTGACTGTGATGCCATCAAAACTTCGAGAGTGAGTGAGGATTCGATGGATGCGTTGACTGCTTTTGCACCAATGAGTCCAGTGGTCGGATTACTGTCAAATGGATGTTAATTTGAGGTATTAATTTCGACCATTTCTTCTCTTTTCCCTTATTTTATTTTTTTCTTTTATGTTTGAGTAGTGCTTAGGAAGCAAAGAAATTATATGGTTATATATAATTGACCTTTAGTTCTTGTCTGTTAGTGTGGTGGGTTTACATACTGGTGGCTTTGTAGAATGTTGATAGTTCTAGAGCTGTATGCTGCTTAATTTGTTTAGTTGCAATTAAGATTGATCAATGTGTTCATTAGTTGCTTGATTTGTGCCTTCATATGGTTTTCCAATTTGTATGTAATAATGATAAAAATCGCAGCAAATCAGGGTCATACGATTTTAGTACAGATATCAAAGCTTCTACAGGCAGGACGAGCCGCGTAACAATCCAGACCTTCTCCAGACTCCTCACAAGACATGGGCTGCTTTCAAGCCAATTAAAAGCGACAAATTAGCAAATCAGGGATATACGATTTCAGCACAGAACTTAAAGCTTCTACTAGCAGAACGGGCCTCTTAACAGGTTTGGGCCTTTTCCAGGAACTTGGCGATCAAACCTTCTAGAGGATTGAGTTAGATTTTGTTGCACTATTTTTTTTTTATGTTATTCCTCAGTCGTTACTTCATCTAGATAGGTGCAGCAATGGTTATTGAATTATTGTTATTTACGTACATTGTATTCTCAGGCGTTTTGACATGAAGTTTATGTTTTCTAGATGATGGTTATATTTGAGGATTATTTATTCTATTTCATATTCATGTGATTATTTCTATTGCATGTGTGGTTGTGCTCATAATTATATTGTTAAGTTATAATTGTACAGCTTAGGAAAGCGGGGCGTGATTGACAGCATCTCTGCATTCCTTATGGAAGTTGAGAAGGAAGGATTTCTTCGTTCTCCTCCTAAGATGATCACCTCAAACAAGAGAAGGGATGGAAACAAATAGTGTGCATTCCACAGGGACCTCGGACACCTCAACGATGATTGTCGAGCCCTCAAGGAGGAGCTTGAAGCTCTGATCTGACAGGTCTACCTCTCCAAGTTTACCCAAAGGAACGACATCGAGCATCCTCCTATCCAGGGAGCTAACAAACGCCCAGAAAAGCCTTCCGAGTCCTAAGACTCTGAACGTATGGTGGTCTTCCACTCCATCCACGGAGGACCAATGGGGGGAGAGTCTAACTCCTCCAGGAATGCCTCCTTCTAAGAAGTATACTCGGTACACAACATTCCCCCTCCTAAGGGCTATGGGCTTCCAATAAACTTCTTAAACAAGGATCTCGAAGGCGTTCGAACACCTCATTGCGACTTGGTCGTTATCAGCATCTGCATCAAAAATCATGAGGTGTCACGTCGTGGTAAACAATGAAAGCTCGGTGAACATCCTCTTCTTGGATGCATACGAAGGTATTAAGCTCTCCCGACCCCGTATCAAGCCTACCGGATACACTCTCCATGGATTCTTCGAGGGCCCCGTCAAGATGAAAGGGATAGTCACACTAGATATAACTGCGGGGAAAGCCCCAGCTTCCCGAACATAGGTCATGGACTTCATGGCTGTCAACATGAAGGCTGCCCATAATGCCATTCTCGGCTGCCCCAGCCTAACAACTCTCAATGCGGTACCTTCAACCTTCCACATGAAAATGAAGTTCACAACAACATCAGGGTTGGGCGAAGTTAAGGGAAGCCAAGAGGCAGCACGAGCATGTCATACAGCACGATGGGGGGGGGGGGGGGGCTTTGTCCTCTCCCTTGACGCCATAGGGCTCCCTCAAGAGATGGGTCAAGTTAACTCTGAACTCGTGGAAGAAGTAGAAGTGATACCCTTCTCCCTTAAAGGCCCGTACAATTGCTTCTGAGTTAGCCAAACCTCCCCCCACCAAATCTGATAATAACTTGTTACAACATATCCAAAGTCATCCTCGTTGAGGCTCATTGACGTGGAGTCCTGGGGGACACGGAGGTGTCAAGAGCGTGTGACGTGGTTAAACGAGGGCGCTTAGCACCCTCCTATAGATTTTCTTTTGATACTTTGTAATAATGTCGACCTCTCTAATGGATAATGCATGTAATAAAGGCTAGCAATCAAAGCAGCCACTTAATTTGATTTTTCAATAAATTCAGCATTTCTTTCGCAAAATTATTGTACTACAATGAGTTCGGTGTACCTCTTGCCGCTCGAGCTCCTCCAAAAACTCATTGGCGCCCTACAAAGAGTTCGGTGGTCAACTACTCCTCCGATATATGCCTCCTACTCATCAACCCAAGCAATGATTTATGTGCTCCAATCGCTAACCGAGCTACATTATCTCATCAACTCTAAGCAATGAGTTAGGTGCTCAGCTTCATTTCCGAGTTGTACCAAAAACTCATCTCCAAGCAATGAGTTAGGTGTTCAGCTCCTCTTCCGAGCTACACCAACAACTCATCAAACCAAGGCAATGAGTTAGGTGCTCCGCTCCTCTTCCGAGCTCCTCCAGTAATTCAATGCCTCTCTACAATGAGTTCGGTGTTATGCTCACTGCTTGAGCATCTCCAACAATTCATTTGCTCCCTACAATGAGTTCGGTGCTCAACTCCACCTCTAAACTATGCCTCTGACTCATCAACCCACACAATGAGTTAGGTGCTCCGTTCACCGACCGAGCTACACCAACAATTCATCAACTCTAAGCAATGAGTTAGGTGCTTATCTTCTCTTTCGAGTTGCACCAACAACTCATCAACTCCAAACAATGAGTTAGGTGATCAACTCATCTTCCGAGGTACACCAACAACTCACCAAACTATGGCAATGAGTTAGGTGTCAGCTCCCTTTCCAAAATCCTTCAACAACTCATATCCTCTCTACAATGAGTTTGGTGCTCCGCTTACCATTCGAACTCCTCTAACAACTCCTACAATGAGTTCAGTGCTAGTCTCCTCCTCCGAGATATGACTCTGACTCATCAACCCAAGCAATGAGTTAGGTGCTCAGCTCCTCTTCCGAGCTGCACCAACAACTCATCAACTCCAAGCAATGAGTTAGGTGCTCAGCACATCTTCCAAGCTACACCAACAACTCATTAAACCAACACAATGAGTTAGGTGTTCAACTCCTCTTCCGAGCTCCTCCATCAACTCATCACCTCTCTACAACGAGTTTGGTGCTCTGCTAGCCACTCGATCTCCTTTAACAACTCATTGGCTCCATAAAATTAGTTTAGTGCTCAACTCTTCCTTCATGGTACGCCTCCGACTCATCAACCTCAGCAATGAGTTAAGTGTTCCGCTCGCCCACCGATCTACACCAACAACTCATCAACTTCAAGCAATGAGTTAGATGTTCAACTCCTCTTCTGAGGCACACCAACAACTCACCAAACCAAGGCAATGAGTTAGGTGCTCAGTTCCCTTTCCGATCTCCTCCAACGACTCATTGCCTTTCTATAATTAGTTTGGTGCTCCACTCTCCCCTCGAGCTCCTCCTACAACTCATTGTTTCCCTACAATGAGTTTAGTGCTCAGCCCCTCCTCTGAGCTGCACCTCTGACTCATCAATCCAAGCAATGAGTTAGGTGCTCCGCTCTTCGACCGAGCTACACCATCAATTCATTAAATCCAAGCAATAAGTTAGATGCTCAACTCCTCTTTCCGGCTATACTAACAACTCATCAAACCATGGCAATGAGTTAGGTGCTCAGCTCCCTTTCGAAGCTCCTCCAGCAATTCATCACCTTTCTACAATAAGTTCGATGCCCCGCTCGCTGCTCAAGATCTCCAACAACTCATTGGCTCCTTACATTGAGTTCGGTGCTCAGTCCCACCTGACCTATGCCTCCGACTCATCAACCCTAGCAATGAATTAGGTGCTCCGCTCACTGACCAAGCTATACCAAAAACTCATCACCTCCAAGCAATGAGTTAGATGCTCAGCTCCTCTTCCGAGCTACACCAAAAACTCATAAAACCAAGGCAATGAGTTAGGTACTCAGCTCCCTTTCCGAGTTCCTCCAGCAACTCATCGCCTCCCTACAATGAGTTTGGTACTTCGCTCGCCGCTCGCGCTTCTCTAACAACTCATTGGCTCCCTACAATGAGTTCGGTGCTCAGCTCCTTCTCCGAGGTACGCTTCCGACTCAAAAACGCAAGCAATGAGTTAGGTGCTCAGATCCCTTTCCTAGCTCCTCCAACAACTCATCACCTCCTTCAATGAATTTGGTGCTCCGCTTGCAACTCAAGATCCTCCAACAACTCATTGGCTCCCTATAATGAGTTCGGTGTTTAGCTCCTCCTCCGAGCCATGCCTCTGACTCATCAACCTAAGTAATGAGTTAGGTACTCCGCTCACTGACCAATTTACACAAACAACTCATCAACTCTAAGCAATGAGTTAGGTGCTGAAGTCCTCTTCCGAGCTCTTCCAACATCTCATTGGCTCCAAGAAATGAATTAGGTGCTCAGATCATCCTCCGAGCTACACACTGCAAACTTATCCACTCCGAGCAAAGAGTTAGGCGCTCAGCTTTGCTAACTGAGTTGCACCAACAACCCATCAACTCCAAGCAATGAGTTAAGTTCTCATTTCCTCTTCCAAACTCCTCCTACAATTCATTACCTCTCTATAACGAGTTTGGTACTCCACTTGCCTATCAAGCTCCTCAAACAATTCTTTGGCTCCTACAGTGAGTTCGGTGCTCAACTCATCCTCCGATCTACGCCTCTGATACATCAACCCAAGCAATGAGTTTGGTGCTATTCTAGCTGACCGAGCTACACCAACAACTCATCAAATCCAAGTAATCAGTAAGGTGCTCAACTCCTCTTCTGACTCCTCCAACAACTCATTAGCTCCAAGCAATGTGTTAGGTGCTCAGCTCCTCCGCCGAGCTGCACACCGGCAACTCATCAACTCAAAGTAATAAGTTAGGTGCTCTGCTTGCTGCTCAAGCTCCTCCAGCAACTCATTATATCCCTACAATGAGTTTGGTGCTCAACTCCTCTTCCGGGCTACACTTCCAACTCATCTAACTAAGGCAATGAGTTAGGTGCTCAACTCTTCTTCCCAGCTCCTCCATCAACTCTTCTCTCTTTACATTGAGTTCGGTGCTCCGCTTTCCACTCAAGCTATGCCTCCAACTCATCAACTCCATGCAACAAGTTAGGTACTTAGCTCCTCTTCCGAGCTACACCAACAACCATCCACCCCGAATAATGAGTTAGGTGCCCAGCTCATCTTCTAAATTGCACCAATAACTCATCCACTCAAAGTAATGAGTTAGGTGCTCCTCTTCCAAGCTACTCCACTAACTCATCAATTCAAAGAAAACAACTAGGTGCAAATGTTGCTCAAGCTCCTATACCAACTCATCGCCTCTACAATGAGTTTGGTGCTCTACATGCTGCTCGAGCTCCTCCAACAACTCATTGGATCACTACAACAAGTTCGATGCGCAGCCCCTCCTCTGAGCTATGCCTCTAACTCATCAACCTAAGCAATGAGTTGAGTGTTCAACTCCTCCAAGCTATGCCACCCACTCATCAACTTCTAGTAGTGAGTGAGGTGTGCAGCTCATCCTCTGAGCTACACCAACAACTCATCAACTCAAAGCAATGAGTTAAGTGCTCTGCCCCTCTTCCAAGACTACACCAACAACTCATTAGCTCAAAGGCGGGTTCGGAGTCCAGCTAGAGCTGTTCCCACAACACATCAACTCTCAAAGGTGGGTTCGATGTCCAGCTAGAGCTGCTCTCACAACTCATTAACTCTCAAAGGTGGATTCGGAGTCTAGCTAGAGTGGCTCGGAGTTGCTCTAGCAACTTGCAAGCAAGCAGGTTCAGAGCTCAACTCACCACTCAATCTGCTCCTAAAATTTGTTAACACTCTAAAACAACATGTACGGAGTCCATACTCGTGGCTTGGACTCAGTAACTTGCAAGTAAGCAAGATCAGAGCTCAAGTCACCACTCGATCTACTTCTGAAACTCGTTAACACTCTAAAACAGAAAGTTGAGAGTCCATAATCGTGGCTTGGAGTTGCTTTAGAAACTTGCAAGCAAGCTCAGAGCTTAATTCGCTCGATCTGCTCCTAAAACTTGTTAACACTCTAAGACAACTTGTTCAGAGTTCATACTCATGGTTCGGAGTTGCTATAGTAACTTGCAAGTAGCAAGTTCAGAGCGCAACTCACCAATCAATCTGCTCCTGAAACTCGTTAACACTTTATAACAACAAGTTCGAAGTCCATACTCAGGGCCCAGAGTTGCTCTAGCAACTTGCAAGCAAGCAAGTTCAAAGCTCAACTCGCCACTCGAACTACTCCCATAACTCGTTAAACTCTCAAAAAAATAAATTTGGAGTCCATACTCAAGGATCGGAATTGCTCTACTAACTTGTAAGCAAGCAGGGACAGAGCGACTCATCACTTGAAATGGTTCTCACAACTTGTTGACTCCATTGACCAGCAATTGAGGAGTTCACCCCCTCCATAAGGCTACTACCGCAACTTACCAAGACGATGACACAAGGTCCAGCTCTCCACCAGAGCTGCCCTTACAACCTAACGACTCTATGAAAAAAGCTACAACTGAAAGGAAACATGACACAACACTTGAACACTTAGAAGCTTTTTCATTTCACATCAATGTCTCATTACAAATCCAAAGAGTACATCGAAAGCAAATTTCAACCAGTTTACAAGTCTCCCTTAGAGTCATTTTTACTTTCTCAAGGTAAAGGGATGTTCCAGTTGAGGGGCACAATCCGCATGCGGTTCCCTCTTGCCACGAAAGAGCCACCTCGGTTCTACTAAACTACCTGAGGAAAGTACCAGTCCTGCACATTGATAAGCAGACTTGACTAACTAGCTATCCTACTCTAGGCATCCCTCAGGTTCTTTGACATCCCTCGCAGACATAAGGCCAGTTCATGGAATGACTTCCCTTGATTTAATTCATCGTGAGAACAAGAGGTACTCCAGGTTGGTGTCCCCTCAAATAACAACTTCAGTCGATGGATCTCCACCTCCTGCTCCACAAGTTTCTTCTAGTGCTGAGCGTCATTGACCCTAATCCTCCAACGAACCATATGAGTGCAAGCCGGTAATTCAGATGAGTCTCGCTCGAGTTTTTGAGACTAGCCTCTCTCAAGTGGGAAACTTTCAAGCTTTTCTCAAAAGTGACATTGTTCAACTTGTCCCTCTCGGATGCGGCTGGATGCAAAAGCACGACGAAGATGCTCCACTTCAACATCCTTCTCAACTTGCATATCCCTCAGGTGAGCAAGCCCCGGCTCTGTCACGAGTAGCTTAGCACGGAGAAAGGCTATTTTCACGTCCCGAGGGTCCTCCTCCTTGAACATAACAATCTTCCAACAAAGAGAATGAGCAGAGTTACTATACCACTAAGAAAACACCAAGGACACAACTCTAATAAAATGAAGAGTTAAGAAGTTCAGCCGCACATACCCAAAGAATTTTTGGTCAACTAAAAACAGGAGAAAATTCTCGGCTACTTCATTTCCTTTCTCCCCTACCCTTCGCCTCAAGCTCCCCAATAACTCATTTATCCCCATACAACTATTCAGAGTTTTGACTTGAGATGGTCTTTTGTTGAGGAACACCTCGGTGCTTATACTTCTTGCAGGTTTCTTGGTACGATCTTAGCCGTCTAAATCAGATCCAAGCGTCTATAATCATCGAAAATCAGATTAATGAGTGGTTAATGGTGATTAATTTTGATCAAAGTAATATTAGATTTTGATCATTTTTATTACAGAATTCTCATTATCTGTTTGCTCCCACACAGAAAATAGCAGCAACACATTCTTATTGTTCCACTTCATGTGAGATGGAATGCAGATCTCCCCATTTAAGAACGGAAAGACTTATCATAGCATTATAAGTACTTAATTGGTCAATGAAAGTTATATTAGCCATTTTTGGCCTTACTTTAGTCAACTACTACTGCATCATATCTAGGGCTGCAAACGAACCGAACTATTCGCGAGCTACTCAGCTCGAGCTCAATAACGTAAACGAGCCGAGCCCGACCCTCATGGTACTTAGGTTGTTAGGCAAAAGCTCGCGAGTACTCGGCTCGAACTCGGTCAAAGCTGTTAGAACTCGAATTTTATAAATCTGAAAATTACTAACAATAATTGTGAAGAACTGAAATTACAAGAATAAAAGATAACAAATCAAAAGCTTTATACAGAGTCGAGATTAAAATCTCTCTCCTTAAAGCAAATTTGCCCCGTAGTGTGACGATGGCTGGCGAATTGCCTCCCAGGATACAGCTGTATACCTTTCCCTAAGAGCAGCATCCAAACTCCAGAGATTTCAGCGAACTGTGCTGTGATGTACTCTCAGTTTTTGACACAGAGGAGAAGAAGAAGAAGTATAATTCTCATTATCAAAATCTGTATATTCTGGCAGACAGGATACATTATTCTTATAGAAAAAATGGAGACTGTTGGGAGACCCATTACTCTGTAACAGCAGAGTAATGGTCCATTACTTTGCAACAGCAGAGTAGTGGTTCAGATCCGTAACTGGTGAGCCACTACTCTGCTGTTACAGAGTAATGGTATCAGTTATCGAATGTGAAGAGCCTCACCATTGTACTAGGGGAGAAAAAATTTGACTGGGGCAAAAAATAAATATAGGCCAGAGCCAAGCCAAGCCAAGCCAAGCCAGACCAGACCAGACCAAACCGAGCCGAGCCGAGCCGGAGCCGAAGCCGAGTCTGAGGCCGGGGTAGGGGCCGGGGCCGGGCGCGCGTGCGCGCACGTGTGTGTTTGTCACTTTGGCTAAGTCCTCTCTCCACTATACGTTAGTGGTAACCCCCGGGCCACGCCCTTTAGTCCAATTTTCTAGTATATATACTAGAAAAAATCTTTCCCAATTTTCGATATGGGACTATCCATTTTTTCTAAGTTTCCAAGTTAGCACATTTCAAGTACCCAACTTTGGACCAACATTTCTCATTCATACGGAATTCGTTTTTGGAAAATGAGTACACCACGGAATAGTACTCGACGAGAGGATCGTAATCCACTCATTTTCCGGTGCCGCCGGTGGCTGGAGCCCACCGGAATCCGGCCCGAAAAACTGCAAAAAATAATTTCAACAATCCCCCACATGAATGGAAATTACCAGACTATGTAATCCAGACACGACATAAAAAGACATGACAGAAAAGACATGACAGAAAAACACTGAGTGTACAATCGGAAAATTACTACATCAGGAATGGTAGTAATTTTTCAACTTTGAACCACCTTTAGTAAGTAGCTATCGGATTCACTTGACCAGGTAGTGAACATGATGTCTTGAACTACCCGGGCTTTGATGTGAACCTAGACAATAACTATCACACGGTTTCATCTCCTCACAGAATTAAGTTCTCTTATTGTGTTCATTTTGGCCTTGAACAGCCCTGGTTAATCATGAGTGAACTTGGAGAATGTTGCATCTCTTCATTCTCCTAGAAACGGCTCAAATGGAGTATCCTGCTATACCCCACTTTTATTTCAAAGCTATAGGAAACATTAAAAGCCAAGCTTATCCTAACTCTTTGTAGGTAGCACTGTTTTATCATCGTAAGAGTGGGTATGAGATTTTAATCTCTCAGTGCTCCCATCGATTCAACAAAATTTAGTTGTCCCTTTGAACCTAGATCTTGGGATCTCCAATTCCTATGTAGGGTTTCCATCAAATATCCTCTTTCGTCATAGGCTTTAAACTCATTCCTCTTGATGATCTCACAACCTGCTCTCGCGATAGACCTTTAGTAAATGGATCCGCTAGGTTGTCAGTCGATTTTATATACTCTATAGAGATTACTCCATTTGAGAGCAGTTGTCTAATGGTTTTGTGTTGCCTATATGACGAGACTTACCATTATACATACAACTCAGCGCCCGTGCTATAGCCGATTGGCTATCACAGTGTACACATAAAGTAGGCACTGGTTTTTCCCACATAGGAATATCCTCTAAAAAGTTTCGAAGCCATTCTGCTTCCTCTGCCGCTTTGTCTAAAGCAATAAACTCCAATTCCATGGTGGATCTAGCCAATAGAATTTGTTTAGAGGATTTTCATGGCACAGCTGCACCACCAAGTGTAAAGACATATCCACTTGTGGATTTTTAGTTCTTAGAGTCCGATATCCAGATGGCATCGCTGTAGCCTTCGAGTACTGCTGGGTATCTGGTATAATGCAGTGCATAACTCTAAGTATGTCGCAGGTAGTTCAATACTCTACTTATTCCTTTCCAGTGACTTCTTCCTGGATTACTTGTATAGCGGCTCAGTACATTTACTAAATGGGCCAAGTCCGGTCTTGTACAATTTGTTAAGTATATCAGACTACCGATTACACATGCATATTCCAATTGTGATATGATTTCACCTGTATTTTTGAATAAGTGAAGACTGTGATCCACAGGACTTTTGGCAGTTCCATTCGAGTAATTCTTGAACCTTTCAAGGACTTTCTTAGCATAATGAGCTTGAGACAAAGTAATTTCCTCAGACGTCCTGAAAACTTTGATTTCTAGTATGACGTCTACAACTTCTAAGTCTTTCATATCAAACTTACCACTAAGCATGCTCTTAGTTTGTTTGATAATGTCATTATTGCTTCCAATAATGAGCATGCCGTCTACATACAGACACACCAGAATGTATCCATTTAGAATATCTTTGATGTAAATACACTTATCACATTCATTTATTTTGTAGCCAATTGACATCATAACATTGTCAAGTTTTGCATGCCACTGCTTTGGATCTTGTTTTAGTCCGTACGGGGATTTTACAAGCCTGCGGACCTTATTTTCCTGTCCAGGAACTACGTAATCCTCAGGTTGTTTCATGTAGATTTCTTCTTCTAAGTCCCCATTTAGAAATGCAGTTTTAACATCCATTTAATATATTTCTAGCTTACGTAGAGCTGCAATAGCTATCAACATTCTTATGGAAGTTATTCTTGTAACTGGAGAATATGTATCGAAGAAGTCTAGGCCTTCCTTTTGCCTAAATTCTTGTACCACAAGTCTCGCCTTATGCTTCTCTATTGAACCATCTGGTTTCAATTTTGGTTTGAAAATCCATTTGCATCCTAGAGCTTTACATCTAGAATGCAAATCGACTAACTCTCATGTATGATTCTGCATAATAGAGTCTATTTCACTTTTGATTGCTTCCTTCCACATAGGAGAATCAGACATAGACATGGCTTTCTTGAAAGTTCTGGGCTCATTCTCTAGCAGAAAGGCCGTTACAAAGTCAGGACCAAATAATTTTGATGTTCTAGCCCTTTTACTTCGTCTAGGCTCATCATTATCATGTTCTGTTTCATCAACTGTAGTGCTTGCATTCCCTTGTTCACGTATACGTTTGGAATACGTAGTATCCTTGCACGGAAACACATGTTCAAAGAAGGAAGCATTCCTTGATTCCATTATTGTATTCACATGGATATCCGGTATATCTGATTTGTATACCAAGAACCGATATGCACTACTGTTGTGTACATAGCCTATGAATATGCAATCAATCGTCTTAGGTCCGATGATAACCTGTTTTGGGTTAGGTACTGTCGCTTTTGCTAGACACCCCCACACTTTAAGGTATTTATACGAAGGTTTGTTACCTCTCCACAGTTCGTATGGTGTCTTGTCGGTTTTCTTGTGAGGTATTTTATTGAGAATGTAGTTGGTAGTCAGCAACGCTTTCCCCCACATATTTTGGGGTAAGCCAGAATTCAACAATAAGGCATTCATCATCTCCTTTAGAGTTTGGTTCTTACACTCGGCAGTACTGTTTGATTCGGGTGAGTAAGGAACAGTTGTCTGATGAACTATTCCATATTCAGAGCAGAACATATTAAATGGTGCATCATATTCTCATCCTCTGTCACTCCTAACGATTTTAATCATTTTGCCAAGTTGATTCTCAAACTCAAGCTTTTATTCTTTGAATTTATCCAAAGCCTCATTCTTGCTATGTAACAAGTATACATAACAGAATTTTGTACAATCGTCTATGAATATCACAAAGTACTTTTTGCCACCTCTGGTCTGAACGTATTTTAAATCACACAGATTCGTGTGAATTAGACCTAGAGTTTCTGTGTTTCTTTCTACAGAACGTGATGGAGTTTTAGAGAGTTTGGCCTCCGTGCAAACTTCACATTTTTCGGAGTTATCTACTTTAAATTTTGGTAGCAAATTCATGTTAATTAATCTACGCATAGAATTGACATTAACATGGCCTAGTCTTTCATGCCAAACAGAAGAAAACTCAACAACATAGGCAATAGGAGTTATTTCATTAACATTGGGAACAGCAGGAACAGTAGTTTTAGGGATGACTGTCATTACATTAAACTTGAACAGACCATCCTTTACATATCCTTTACCCAAGTACACCCCATTCTTAGACAATACAAAATTATCAGAAAGAAGAACAACCTTAAATCCATTCTTGCTTAGCAAAGAACCTGATATCAAGTTCTTTCTAATATCTGGAACATGCAACACATTTGTGAGTGTTAGTTCCTTACCTGAAGTCATCTTTAGCACTATCTTTCCTGTTCCAGCAATTTTGGAGGTGGAAGAGTTACCCATGGACAGCTGTTCATCTTTGTTGCACTTCTAGTATGAAGTGAACATCTCCTTGTTCGAGCAGATGTGCTTGGTGGCCCCAGTGTCATACCACCATTCACAAGGATTGCTCCCCACAAGATTTACCTCTGATACTACAGCACAGATGTCCAGGTCAGAGAGACCAGTGGACAAGTTCTCAGCTATGTGTGCATGGGATTTTTCATTTCCTTTTGCATGTCCAGCTCCTGCACGATTGTTGTCCTTGCTGTGGCACTCAGAAATTTTGTGCCTCAGCTTACCACACTTGTGGCATTTTCAAACAAACCTCTTTGCAGGAGGTTTTTTGTTTGAGGCCTGTGGCAAAAAAATTCTCTTCTTACCCTTCTGTTCGTGCTCCACCACGTTGGTATTTTTTATGGATTGATTTTCATAGGACATGTCAGCCTTGCAATTCTCCTCTTCTATCCACAACCTGACAATGAGGTCTTTAAGAGACATCTCATTTCGCTTGTGCTTGAGGTAGTTCTTGAAGTCTTTCTATCCAGGTGGAAGCTTTTTGATGAACGCTGCAACCTGGAATGGTTCGCACAGCGTCATGTTCTCTGCAGCAATTTCATGCATTATGACGTGCAGTTCCTGGACTTGACTCACAACAGTTTTGGAGTCAATCATCTTGTAGTCCAGAAATTTGCCGACTACAAACTTCTTGGACCCGATGTCTTCTGTTTTGTACTTCTTTTCCAAAGACCCCCACAGGAGTTTGGACATCTTGAAGATATAGTAGACGTTGTACAGGGGGTCTACCAAGCCATTCAGGATGTAGTTCCTGCAAAGGTAGTCGCCCTGAGTCCACGCAACAACCGCAGCAACGGAGTGTGCATCCATCGGTGCCAGCATCGGGGCAGATTCAGTGAGAAACCTGTCCAGCTTCAAGGAGGTAGAACTGCATCTTCCCTTGCCACTTCTTGAATCAAGTTCTATTGAACTTCTCCGATTTTTCTTCCACGGTTATGTGCGTGGGCAGAACGATCGAATGTGCCGCAACCGATTGTCCAGTCATATTTTGGGTCACCGGTGTTTCGGTACTGATAAGCCCTCTGGCAATATCATTCTGTGTGTTCTCCATGTTCTTTCTAAAACAGTTGAAACAGAACTGTTAGTTGTTGATGTTTTTTCCGAATTGAAAACAGCTACTGTAAACAATCTTCACAAAAACTGTTTGAATCAGTGAGGAAAAAATTTGTTTTAAGATTGTTAGAACTTGAATTTTATAAATTTGAAAATTACTAACAATAATTGTGAAGAACAGAAATTACAGGAATAAAAGATAACTAACCAAAAGTTTTATACAGAGTCGAGATTAAAATCTCTCTCCTTAAAGCAAATTCGCCCCGCAGTGTGACGGTGGCTGGCGAATTGCCTCCCAGGATACAACTGTATACATTTCCCTGAAGAGCAGCACCCAAACTCCAGAGATTTCAGCAAACTGTGCTGTGATTTACTCTCAGTTTTTGACACAGAGGAGAAGAAGAAGAAGTATGATTCTGATTATCAAAATCTGTATATTCTGCTAGACAGGATACATTAGTCTTATAGGAGAAATGGAGACTGTTGGGAGGCCCATTACTTTGTAACAGCAGGATAATTGTCCATTACTCTATAATGGCAGAGTAGTGGTTCAGATCCGTAACTTATGAGTCATTACTCTGCTGTTACAGAGTAATGGTATCAGTTATCGAATGTGAAGAGTCCCATCATTGTACTGGAGGAGAAAAAATTTGATCCGGTCGGGCCGGGCCGGGCGCGCGTGTGTTTGTCACTTTGGCTAAGTCCTCTCTCCACTACACATTAGTGGTAACCCTCGGGGCACGCCCTTTAATCCAATTTTCTAGTATATATACTAAAAATGATATTTCCCAATTTTCGATATGGGACTATCCATTTTCTTCAAGTTTCCAAGTTAGTACATTTCAAGTACCCAAATTTGGACCAATATTTCTCATTCATACAGAATTTGTTTTTGGCAAATGAGTACACCACTGAATAGTACTCGACGAGAGGATCGCAATCCAGTCATTTTTCGGCGTCGCCGGTGGCCGGAGCCCGCCGGAATCCGGCCCGGAAAACTGCAAAAATTAATTCCAACAAAAGCTCGGTCAAAGCTCGACTCGTGTCGAACTCGAGCCGAGCTCAAGCTTGAAAGTGAGCTCGATAATGTAAACGAGCCAAGCTCGAGCCTCAAGATACTCAACTCGATTCGGATCGTTTGCAGTCCTAATCATATCCAGTTCTTTTAAGTTTTAATGGACTCTAAAAAGTGAAGTTGCTTTCCGGAAACTTTCAAGCCAAAACATGTTGCAAATATTTTATGTTCCATTTGAAAAGATAATAAATATATGAATTTTAGACACATTCTTTTCAAATTGTATTCAAGCATACATGTTTTCTTCTTCTTTTTTTATAAACGACTAAAATAAAACAAAAGGTTACACTCTCAAGAAATGAATCCCCAGGGCATCTGCATCAAGCAGACGTCGAAGTTCAACATCAAGATTAGTAACTAAAAAAAAATCTATTCTACGAGTCCTACCACTATTCGCAAACCAATCTAAACTCATGTTGCCTTCACCAAAAGTAAGTTGAATATCAGTTATAAGGTATCCCTGAATGAACCTCATGATGTCTTGGTGGATGACATCTGCACATTCATTTTGGTGGACTTGATTGATCACTATGAGACTAAGTTTTCGATTAATGGCTCAACAAACCAACATCATTACTATGGACCTTACTAAGCCATAAATGGATATATGATTAACTATGGGCCTTTGGTGTTTTAATGTCCAAGCTAGGAATTCGGCCTTCTATATCATTAGGACCAATATGTCGATTGGGCCCTCTGAACTGCTTGTTTCTATGTATATAGCTGTATCCAGCTCTCAACTTTTAATTGATTGGCCCAACTCTGATCCAGCAAAGGGCATCCGGGTCGGATTGGATGGGTCCAACTCGCTTGCAAGTTTAGATGAACCTTCAAAAGCCTAATCTAACAATTTGTCGGCAAGCTCATCTTGACAAGTTGGTCAGGATGCTCATAGAGTATTTTGTCTTTGTCAAATTTAGAGATAGAAAAAAAAAATACTTCTATTGAATTATTGGATTGATTTTAACTGAGTACAAAGTCTCATATATGTAGGAGATAATCAAATATTAAACTAATACATATTCCGATATGGGACTAAACTAAGTAATATAATACCTAATATCTAACATTCCCTGTCAAACTCACTGTGGGTCGAACAGTGTGAGTTTGCCCACAAAATATTGAAATCTATGGATAGTGTAGGATTTGAAAAAGAATTTTGTTGTTTGCAAGAGGTCACAGAATAAAGTGAAATGCTCTCTGCCTCAAAACGCTCTCGGACATAGTGGCAATCAATCTCTATGTCTTTGTCTGCTTATGAAAGACTGTGTAGCTTGCAATATGCAAGGCACTTCAGTTATCACAATAAAGAGGAAGATGCAGCAGCGGGGAAGTCGGTGAAGACAGGAACATACTAGCAAAACTGGGATTCCATTGGAGAAGTACTAGTACGTGCAATTTTTATTTTTTATTTTTTTGGATTTTTTTTGGGTGACGATTGACAATGGCGGCGGCTGGGAGGATAGAGAAGATAGGAGTTGGGTTTTGGGATTTGGAGTGGGTCGGGTTAGGATTTGAGTTTTGGATTGGGATCAGGTCTGTTTAGGATCAGGTTTTGGATTTTTTTTAAAAAAGATTTTGGGGAAAACGGCTCAGGTTTGGGGAAATAATTTTAAAAAAGAAGGAATGAATAAAGAGGGTTTAGGATTAGGTTTCGGGCCGGGTTTTTTTTAATTTTTAGAAGGTTTCAAATTCCTTCTAAAAGAAGAAAAAAAAGGTTTGATTAAATTATTTAAATTTTCTTCTTTTAGAAGATTTCAAATTCCTAATATTGTTATTAGGAACATATTCTTTAAAGGCGTTATAAATTTCTTTTTCTTCTTGTCATAGTATATAAATAAATTCTTCTAGTGTTACTATTTTTGTTCTTAAATAATCGGTTACGTCATCATACCAAAGTGGAATTTTAAGAATGACTAACAAAATTAGACTATAAATATGATGAATTTTTCAGAAGTGTAAAACTCCTACTTGGTACTTATTCCTTGCATATGTATTTTTTATGTCCCTAGTTTTTTTTTTGTTTTTTGTTTTTTTTTATTTTTATTTTTTATTTTTTATCTTTTTGGAGATTTAAGAAAGTCGGGTTAGGAAATTTAAAGGAAAAAAAAGAAAGAATAACGAGGGTTTGGGTTTAAGTATGTAGATATTTGGGTAAAGGTTAGTTGGTGGCTAAGGTTATCAAGAGCAGGAGTTTGGGATTTAGGTGTTAGGAGGTAGGGATGTCGAGATTTGGTTGAATGCAGGGTGATGGTTGTTGGGTTTGTGATGAAGATGAAGATGGAGATGGGCTGGTTATTGGGTAGTCGAGATTGAGAAGATGATGAGATGGGTTTTGATGGAGGCAGTGGAAGTGGAGGGAGGTCGGGGAGTTGGAGCCGCTATTGGAGCTGATGACGGGAGGATGGCAGTGGGTTGCTGATGCTGTTGGCAAAGTTGTTGCTGGTCCAAATGGATAGAGAGAGAATGGGGGGTCAGGTTGCTGTGTGATTGGAGAATAAGAAGATTTATGGATAATTAAGAGTTGATATTAGGAGGGAGAAGAAGATCAGGGACTATGGTTAGGGTTTAGAGATGGGAATAGGGATTAGGGTTTGAAATTAGAGCTCTGATACCATGTTAGATTCAGATATGGAAAAGAATACTTGTATTGGATTTTTGGATTGAATATAACTGAGTACAATATCTCTTATATATATGAAAGATTCAAAGATTAAATTAATACATATTTCGATATGGAACTAAACTAAGTAATATAACACCTAATATCTAACAGTCTTTGTCCACAGATTATTAGTTCGACATCAGATACTTTTCATCTAAAATTAGGTAACTTCTCTCATTTTATCAGTCATCGAACAAACTCTGTCCATTCTAATAAGAGATCACAGCATATGTAGCCCGACAAAATGTCTACTGCACCCCTATTTACGCAGGTAAGTTTCAAAAGTTGTATTAAAGAAATCATAGATTCATCCAACTACATGAGTATAGTTGCATCCATAATAGGAGTTGTTTAGCAACTTAAATCGATACATTAAAGTTAATAACTGGATCCATCAAAAAACAACTTAATTGTTACATTTGTAACTGTAACTTTACAACTACAATAAATTAGGCAGGTTGGTTTGAGTGTTGTATTGCTCTGTGATAATGGTAAAAATCGCAGCAAATCAGGGTCGTACGATTTCAGCACATATCCTAAATCTTCTATAGGCAAATTAACTATAACGGGCTTCTTTAAACAGGTCTGGGTCTTCTTCAGATTCTTCTATAAGACATGGGCGTCTTTCAAGCCCATTAAAAGATACTAGTCAAACTCTCTTTTTCTCTCTGGATCTAACTTGAGTATCAGAAGGTCTGTCACCGGGACCATCCCTGTTGTTTCAGACTTTTTGCAGGTTCATCGGTCGCATCAGCAACTGTCGAATTTAGATTAAGAAGTTCAATCAACGATCCAGATCCAATCCTGAGAGCTCTAACCACTTTTTACAGCAACGATAAAATATTAGATCTTCAGTAGTTTTCTTCAAATATAAACTCACTATCTGTTTACTCCCACACCAAAATAAGCAGCAACACTCCTCAATTTTGCCTGAACGGAAATCATAGATCCCAAGAACATTGTTGCATCCAAAACAGGAATTGTTTAGCAACTCAACTATTGCAATTAGATTTTCTTAAAATTAAAAATATTATTGCAATAAAATTATAACTGATTCCATAAAATTTATATTAAAAATAAAAAAATAAAAAATTAGTTATTGCATTTGTAAGTTGTAACTACAATTATGCAATGATAACAAGGCATGATTTCTTGGGTTCTCTAGCTAGACATAAATACCTTTATTTCCGCAATACTATTCCTTCTATCCATGGTAAACTCACTCAAATATTGCATTTGATTTCCTTATGTGCAGGGGGAGCAGCAGTCGAAGCGAGAGATTGCATCTCAGACAATTTCAGGGCCAGCACTATGATTATGACGATGTTCATATCGGCCCCACCCTTCCATAGTGTAGTGTAGTTACCCCCCATGGTTGTTGGGTCCTTTATATTATCTTGTTTTACTACTAGATAGGTATTTGAACCTTTAATACCCTAAATTTTCATTTTAATAAAAATGTTGATTTTCACGTGTTGTGCATGTGTAAATTTCATGTGTATATTTATTCATTTATTTTTTTTTATAAAATTTCATTTTTATAGTATGAACAATTATTTTCTTCCTTTATTTTTCTAAAAAACCTATTTTATAAAGCCTAAACACTATTTTCTTAGTTTGAGCCCACTTTAATAATTCTTTATTTTATTATTCTTTTGGCCCACAAGCCTAAGCCCACTAATTGTGAAGCCCACAAATTTAATTAATCAATTAAATTGTCACACTTGTCATATAGACACAAAATGTGAACAATTGATTAATTAAAAATTGTACAAACTTCAAATAGGAGGTACTAGGGGGCACGTGCATGCACGTAGTGTGCAATGCACACCATTGGTAGGTCGGGTATGCATGGGATCATGGAGAGTGGGTGTGGGTGTGCATGGGTAGTTTATTTGAGTGTGGGTGGTTGCTACAACTTCCCCTCCTATCCTAGCCATCCATCCTTTAACTATCTAATGAATCCTAGCCCTCCAATCCATCCTAGAATTAGTATAAATACCACCCCCTCCCCCCCCTCTATCTACATGTATTCTACACTAAGAAATCATTGAAAGATGAAACTATATAGGAGATATATATTAGTGTGAGTGTGAGTAGTGTGTGTGTCCCTACCATTGGAGGCCGGCCATCATTCCCCACACAAGGAGCTCTCGGTTTGGCAAGGAAGTAAGGAGAAGGAGGTTCTTTTGCATCGCAATCTAGGAGGAGAAAGCACTCTCTCGCATTCTAGGGAACTCTAGGGGCTTTAATTGGCTTTTTCTTTAAAGAGATTGGTGTTTCTCATGACTTCTAAGGTAGAAATCATGATAGGAATGAATTGAATTGTTATTAGAAAGTAACTAGTTGAAATGAAATCCATGCTTGCCTAATTAGAGGAGAATTGATAAACTAGTAGATATATGTTAATTTGATTGCTAGATTTATTTATTATGAGTAAAAGTGAATGTTCTCATTGCTTCTAATGATAGTATGCATGCTAGGTATGTTTTAATGCAATTATGTGAATTAACTAGTAAAAGGTTAGAACCATGTTTGTTGATTAAAGTATTAAAGTAGAACGATATATTAGAGATGAATTCATGGAATAATTTATTAAGAGATGATTGTTAATTATTGTAGTAGAATTCTCCATTGTTATATGTGCCATATGAGTATTAGAATGAATGAAAAGAATGTATTTTTGCAAACAAATGATTGAAGGCGTCATGTGTAAATTAGTGGATAAAAATATAAGTTTTATTCATTAAGAAAGATGATTTTGTGTTTTAAAAATATTATGAGAAAGAAAATATTTTTGTAGTGATTTTGTGAGAAACTATCTTTAATTATGAAATAGTATGCTTTAGTTTTCAAATGTCGAACTTTGTGTTTATGGAATACAAACTAAGGCTAAAATATATGTTTTTAAAGTGTTAAAAATACCCTTAAAAATACTGGTTACTGTAGAATTAAATGTATTTTAATTCTGGAAAATTTTGTTTTCAAAAGATAAGAAAAATAAGAAATTTTGTTTTGGGAATTTTTGAATTATAGTTATGAACAGAGAGCAAGATCAAAACCCATTTAATTATTCTCTAATCGATATGTCCACTTAGACCAATTGGTCGGCAGTACCTTTGGTCGCTACAGTAAGGGGGAGGTCTCGGGTTCGATAACTGAGGCTTTTGTTTTATTTTTTTGTTAAAAACCCAAATTGCCGAGAATGGATACATAGGGATTATAACCCATGGTTTAAACATTCGGCGGCTTTGGCGCGTTGGTCTTGTGCGCTATCTGTTTCACCGCTGGTTGTAGATTTGAATCTGGGTGGGGGTTTGAGTTTAGAAAAAAATATTTTTTTTTGTGGATCTTTGATTAAATTGAGTTTTTAAAAATAGAATAAAAATTGGAAAAATTGGGGATTAATTACTGAAAAATTATTAGAACTTTATAAGAAAATTTATATAGCTTTTGATAAAGTGTGATTAAAAAATTTGGGTTTTTGCAAGAAAGGACTTCTTTTTTAAATTAAATTGTCTTTTTAAATAAAAGAAAAATAAATAAAAATTTTGAGTTATAAAAGATGAAAAATTAGTAATGAGGAATTTTTGAAAGTGTGCTTGATGCGATTAATTGGACTTCTATTTTGTGCTTGTAGTAAGATTTGGAAATGAAAATAATAGTCTTGTGGAATACATGAATTATTGATTACTACTAGTTGAAATTTATTCTTACCTATAAATTGCACATAAAATTGAATTATTGTTTGTGATGAGTTATGAAAGATGTGAATACATGAATACTATGCTTATGAAATATGAATTGTGATTAATCATGAAAAGTCCTTATCAGTATGAAAAGCTCGATATTGAAATTATGAGTTGAAATTGAGAATTAGGATATAGCCAAGCCTTATACCGGCAATAAAGAAAATGTGGAAATGATATTTTGAAATGAGAAGATCAAGGTTTGGGTCATGTGAATTAAATCAATAAGACCAGTATAGTAGAAGTGCTACACTTTAAGGGTTGATTTTATTCATGATTCAATTAAACTAAGGATTAGATATATAGTGAAGATGTAATGAAAGTAAGAGAAAAACATTGAGTATGAGGGCCATTGGATTGGCGGCGTGAGAGTATTCACAGGATGTCCCATGAAGAGTCATGATAGTGCGTGGATACTGCTCCAGAGTACCGTCCCGGTGGCGACGCTCGTGGGGGTGTTTGACGATTGCGGGCGGTGTCATGTCTATGGTAGGAGCTAAATTACTATAGGATGCCTGCATGATGAGTCATGTGATAGTGCGTTGGGATTCCCTCCAGGACGCCTAGACATGAGTTTGTAGGTCAGAAAACAAATAGGATACTTACCGTAGTTACAGTAGTAGATTAAGTCATGACGAGGGATTGAACCCTACAAGATGAAGAACGGTTAAGGGTTTGCCCTCGGACCTATGTAGTATGGGCTGCATAGACTCTGAACAAGTGCGCATTAGTATCATATAATACAATAATTGCATTAAGGACTAAGTGCACATTCACAACACGACATCAATAGGATAGTCCCTTTAGCTTTGTTTGTGAACAAGTTTGTGGTTTGCTAAGTATTGAGAATCGTTATATTGTTTCCGGCATAGAGAGGATGGCCATGTATAATATTTCGTCAGTTGAATGAACTGACGCGCCCACAGTTTTATATGCAGGGGAAAGATGCTTGACACACTTGAAGTATACATGCTGCTCAAGATTGATTTAAATGTTGTTTCATATAAATTATTGTAAATTTGCTTCCGCTATGACAATGTACAAGTGTAATATAACTCTGATATAAGAAATGTTTTTATTTCCTTGTAAAATTGTACGAAAGAAGTGTAAAGATCCTGTGAAACTTCGAATTCAGTTGTATTTTGGAATTCGGGGTGTTGCAGAACCTACCCTCTAAGATTGTTGGAGGATCTTTTCCTTCTTTTCTTTCCATGTTCTGTTGTATTGTTTTCCCAGGTTTCTGTCTTGGTTTTGTAATTTATTAATAAAACATAGTGGTTATATTCTTTCTTTTTTTCTTTTTAAGAATATAAGGATATAGAGCTGGCACTCATCTCTGTAATTGGAAGATCGTTTGCTCGTCTAAGGTAGCTGGTGGGTTGGGTGTCCTAGATCTGAGGAACCAAAACCTACTCCTGCTGGGCAAATAGTTATGGAGAATGCTTAAAGAAGAAGAATTGCCTTGGGCCCGCTTAATTTCTAAAAAATGCCACTCTCGACACAAGGTTTGGGAGTTTCGCCCATCCCTATCTCAAGCAGCTTCTACTTTCTGGAAAGGTGTTTGGAAGATGTTTCCCCTTTCCTGTGCAGTCTTGTTAATGTGTGTGCTGATGGCTCTAAGACTAATTTCTGGTCTGACTTTTGGATTGGTAATTACAAGCTTGTGCATGCCTTCCCAGGTCTCTTTTGCATTGCCTCTAACCCTAATGCCTCAGTGGCCGATTATCATTCTAATCTCAATGGCCATAGGGATTGGCATATCTCTTTCTCTACTGTTCTCTCCCCACCCCTTATGCATGAATTCGCCATCCTTCTTGGATGTTTATCCAATTACTCTTTGCATCCTAAAGATGATTTTGTATGGAGATGGACCCCTTCAGGCGCTTTCTCTGTCAAATCTTTTTATAACTTTCTCAATCACGGGGGTGTCTATTCCCCCTTTGGTAAATTTGTCTGGGGATGCTGTGCGCCGTTGAAAGTTAAAGTTCTCACCTGGTTGGCTATTAACAACAAGCTTTTAACTATTGAGATTGTCAACAAAATGAACCTTGCCCTTGGCCAAGTGTGCTCCTTCTGTCTTATTACCGACAAAGATGTTAATCATTTGTTTGTTCACTGTGTTGCCATTCGTCCTCTATGGCAGATTTGTCTCTATGCGTGGCATGTTCAGTAGTTTCCTCCCTCCATTCTGTCTTGCTGGACAGATTGGAGGCGTGAATGTGTCAAGAAGAATTTTCGTTCCTCCTAGTATCTTTCCATTATGATCCTAATTTGGATCATTTGGAAAGAAAGAAACACACGTATTTTTTCCCACACTTCTCGTACCATGGATAGTCTTATAGATGATTTGATTTTCGTCTCTAAGTTTTGGTCCTCCTTTTTATCTCGAGACAAAGTTGAAGCGCTCAACCTTCAACTTCTTAATGAGGGAGCTACTTTTTATCGCCTTTATAATTTTCTACCTCCTTAATTCTACATCTTCTCTGTTGCTCGCTTATTATCTTTAGTGTTTTTTTCTTTTCAGGCTACAGTATAACACTTCTCCTTGGTCGCCTCCCCTCTTTTGTGCTCCCCACTCTAGCGGAGTCTGGCTTCGGCCTTTTGGATGCGTTTATTTGGGCTACTTGTTATTTTGGTTTTATTTCCTCTAATCAGTTGATGCTCTTACTTTCTTATGTGTGTTTGCTTACATGGATTTTATTCCTAGTGGAAATTTAGCGTTCTGATGCCAATATAGCTTCTTGTGTATAAGTACTCTTCTTTTGTTTTTGGCTAAGCTATAGGGATCATTCCCTTTTATGGTAGCTCTGTTTTGTCGGTCAACCTGTGTGCGATGCTTCTTTTCTGCTATTTCATGTTGGTGTGTGTTTGTCATGGACATTTCAGTTGTGAGGATTTTTGTTGTTTTTCACCCTATGGTGCTTCCTGCTTCTTCCTCTGGTTATGTTTGTATTTCTTTTCTATGGCTTTATTTGCATGGCCATGGCTGGCCTTAGCTTGTCTGGCTGCGTCCTCAGTGGACATTATTTGGCTCTGGCCTATTGCTGCTAACATTCTTGTTTTTTGACTCTACAGGTGATCTGTTCTCTACAGGTGATCTGTTCTTGGACCATTTGTGGACCTTTGGCGATGTTTTGGTATTGCATCGCGGTCTACTCATAAGTTACTGGTTGTCTTTTTTCTCTTATGCTCTTTTTTTCTTGCTTTTTATTCTCGGCCTTGCCAATCTGTGTTTGGATGCTATATTGGCATTTGAAGGTTATGTTCAACTCCTATGTGTTTGATACTACGCTATATTGCTTGGTTGCTTGGAGGTGTGTTTCTGTGTTTTGCTCTTTTTTTAGCTGTGTGGTTGGCCTGTGAAGGCTTTGGTAAAGTCTGTTGAGTTCCATCTTGGTTGATTGGGGAATGTTCTGCTCTGGTATTGCTGCTGCCTCCTACGGGTCTCCAGCGTCTTGGTGAAGGCTGTGCTGCTTCATCCTTTTTCGCAGCTCCTCTGTCTGTCTCTGCTTGATCTAGACGCTTCTAATCCTCTAGCTATCGCTAGCGTGTTTCCTGCCTTTGTTTCTGGTCTTCTGGCCACCGCTGGCGTGTTTCCTGTGTTTGTTTCCTTTGGCCTTAGTGGTTGGGCAATGACCTCCATTGCTTGATTTTTTTTGGGTTATTTGTTGATTTTTGACCCTCTTGTTGTATTTGGGCATATTTTACCCCTTGTAAAATTTGGGCTACATTTTGTTTATGTCTCTGTTTTGACTTATTTTTTTATATATCTATTGTTTGGGCTGGAGCCTTTTCACTCTATCCGATTCATATAAAAAAAAAAAGGAATATAAGGATATAAGTGTTGGACTGCTTCTCTATTTAAATAAAATTTGTTGCAACTGTTCTACAATTTTTAATCTCCACCTACCTCAGTCCGTACTTCCATTATTCCTTTTGTTGGGTTTTGTTGTGTCGAGTTGATAGCTAGATGCAACATTGCAACTGATCCATATGCTCTGTAGGGTTGGTGGGAATTTGTTTGCTCTCCTATGTCTATTATATTTTTGAATCTTTTCTGTTGAGGCATCCCTCTCCCAAACCCTCCCATTCCTAATTAGTTAATTATCAAGTGGTTTAGGAGAATTATTCATTATATATGTGACTTCTACCTCACATAGTGCACCATTATTTGCATCATGCATGTTAGTATATGGCCCAAAATTAACAATCAAAGATATATTTGAGAAAGGTGCAGGATTAGCTAATTAATTGTTCTTCCGGAAAAACAAAGAGTTACCAATATATTTTATTTAGAACTACGAGATGGCACCACTGAATTGTAGTTTATATGATGAAAGGTCGGGATTGTTAAAAGAAGATCTTAGGTCCACCAGATAATAACTATCGAACATCAAAGACATTGAATAAGATACATCACAAAACCATTTGCTGCTGGGAGATGATAACTCATTATTTGATAATCGTAAAAATAACAGCAAATTAGGGTCGTACATAACGGATCTCTTTAACAGGTCCGAACCTTCTTCAGGCTCTATAAGACATGGGGCTCTTTTAAGCCCATGGAAAGTGACAAAATATGACCACTACGGGAGACCCAGCCAATAAGGGTTGTTAGTCAAATCACTTATCCCCAAACAAGAGAGCTTATCTCTTGAGAGGGAGATTCGAATATGAGATATGGAATTCATAATCGACCTAATGGATTCGTATCAATTTCTTGTACTGTTTCTCAGGCATATAAATAGCCTCTCTCATCCTCAGTCAGAAGGTAATTGGCAATTTCTCTCTCAAACTCTCTCTCTCTCTTTCTGATTCTGACTTGAGCGTCAGAAGGTCTGTCGCCGGGGCCATCCCCGGTGTTTCAGGCTTTTTGCAGGTCTATCGGTCGCATCAGCAACCGTCGGATTCAAATCACGGTATTCAACCAATGATCCAAATTTACTCTCCGGAGCTCTAACTTCTTTTTACGGCAACTATCAAATGTAAGATTTTTAGTAGTTTCCTTCAAACATAAACTCGCCATCTGTTTACTCCCACACCAAAATAAGCAGCAACAGATTGGCATCATCTGTTGGAAACTACACAGATCAACATCAAAGATCAGACTTACCGCCATGCCACCAAGACTAAGTAAGAGAGCGGCAGCCTCAAGCTGTCGCACCAACTCTCTTCGTCAACCAGCTCCTCCTGTAGAGGACCCAATTCCTCCTCAACACCTGGATCCACCCCAATAGCCTAATCAAGCTCCTAGGCACCAGGGGTTCCTGATAAAGCCGTCATGAATCGTGACATGAACAACACCCTCTACACGACCATATCTCAGTCCACAATGCTTCCAGCGAATCAATGCCCTGGCGAGGTCCCCGAGGGTCAAAAGATCTCTGTCAAATCATCAATGCAAAACAATAGGGGATCGATCTAAGAATTCGTTTGAATGAGAAGTGTGCATAGGGCGAGGCCTCCCGCTCAGAACGTCAAGTGAACCGGAGAAGCGACTCTCTTCGAAGGCCAAATTCAAGACAATCCTCCTCTCATAAAGGGGCGCACTGCAAAAAAAAGTCCCACTCATGAGAGTCGAAAGCATCTTGAGAGAAACAAAGAGCAACAGGCCCCCGTCACTAGGGCCGAACTGGAAAACTTCAAGCTTGACATACTTCGCATTATCCTAGGCAGTCAAGATCAAGGTCATCCCTCCAGAGAAGAAGAATTTGGCTACTCGACTGGATCCACGGGGAAGGACGACCAAGTCCTTCGCCGCATCCGACAATTAGAAGATTTCTTGGAATAGATAAGGAATGAAGGTAACCACTCTAGTAGGGCCTCCCACTCCAGTCGAACTCCTTTCAGCAAATTCATCATCGATGCACTCATTCCAAAGAACTTCAAAGCTCCTCAAATCAAGTCATACAATGGTGAATCAAATCCGGCGGACCATATTGAGAGTTTTAAAACTTTCACGATGGTTTACAATGCCACCGATGTGCTCATGTGCAGAAAATTCCCCGCAACACTGAAAGGATCAGCAAAGGAATGGTACTCCCGCCTCACTCCGAAGACAATATTCACCTTCGACCAATTTGAGGAACTCTTCATAGCGCACTTCATTACTAGACGCAAGACTGAAAAAACAAGTGTCACCTTATTAAAGTTAAAGCAAAAGGATAGAGAACTACTGAAAGACTTTGTCAAGCGCTTCACAGCCGAAGCATGATCCATCTCCTCCCTAGAATCATCAGTGGCGGATGCCACCTTCCGCCACAACGTCACTAACAAAGACCTCAAAGTCCCCCTTGTGAAGAAGCCCCCTAAAGACTACATTGAGCTCCTAGAAAAGAGTGACAAATACATCAGAGTCGAAGAAGCTCTTTATCCTCAAGGCAAGAACACTTCATCTTACGGGAATAAACGAAAGAATACAAATGAGGAAGGACCCAGGAATTTCATAAAGACGACGACGGTAAACGCCATCCACCTCCAGCACCGCGCTTTGACAATTTCACTTCTCTCAACGCAAGCGTATCAGCCATTCTCATGAAAGTTGAGAAGGATTGAATATTCTGCCCTCCACCCAAAATGTCCATAGCTAGCAAAAGAAGAGACAAAAATAAGTGGTGTGCATTTCACAGAGATCATGGACACACTACTGATAATTGTTGAGCCCTCAAAGAAGAACTTGAAGGCCTAATTCGCCAGGGCTATTTCTCTCCATTTGTCCAACAAAACAACAATGCCAAAATTCATTTTGCACGAGGGTCTAATAAGCATCAAGAGAGGCCATCTGAATCACGACATATGACTATTCTCCACTCCATTAATAGAGGCCTGATGGGGGGGGGGGGGGGGGGGGGGATTCCAACTCTTCCCACAAGGCCTTTGTAAGGAAAGTCAACTTAGTACATAACATCCAACCTGCCAAGAGCACTGGGGTCTCGATATCTTTCTCCGGCAAGAACTTAGATGGTGTCCGAACACCTCATTGTGAAGCATTGGTAATAAACCTTTGCATGGTCAATCATGAGATACGTTGCATCCTGGTGAACAATGGAAACTCAGTAAACATCATTTTCATGAACACTTTCAATGGCTTCAAGCTCTCCCGGGACCGGCTCAAGCCAGCCGGCTATACACTCCACGAATTCTCCAGTGTTCCCGTTCAAGTAGAAGGAATCTTCACAGTCGATGTGACAGCAGGAAAAGCTCCCTCTATTCGAAGGGAGCACTGAATTTGATGGTAGTCGATGTCAAAGCTGCATACAATGCAATATTTGGATGTCCAGACCTGGCGGCCTTTCATGCAGTTGCTTCTGCCTTCAACATGAAAATGAATTTCCCAACAACAGCAGGTGTAGGTCAGTTGTAGGGAGCCAACAAGAAGCACGAGCATGCTACACCGCTACAATAGGGAGCTTGGTTCTCCCCTCCACACCACAGAGCTATCGCCGGAAAGCCATCACAATAACTCCAAGCCTGTAAACAAGCTTGAAGCCACGTCACAGAAAATCCTGCCAAAAACTTTCAAACCTGCCAAATCATCTCCCCCCAGGTCCAACTTCATTCTCATCAGAATACAGTAATAGACTTGAACCCATCGTCTGAAGACGTTCCTCTCATTCAACGGAAAGAAATAGCCTAAACACATTGGTGAATTTGAAGATCTCTCATTTTCTATGCAAAATAATAGGAGACGACTCCAAAATAGGTAAGTCCGGGCAAGGTTTACCAAGTTGTTCGCCTAATGGCTTATCAACATGAAGACCCAGGGGGCAAGGAGATATCAGCAGGGACTTGGTAAGTGGAACACCTCATGAACTTTAACATGGGCGCTTAACGCCCGCCTCCTCCATACATTTTCAATATTTTTTGTAATAAGAGCCATCTACTAAAGCAGCCATTCAGTTTTACTTTTTAATAAAGACTGCTTTTACATCACTACTGGTCACTGCATGTAATAACGGCCAGCCACTAAAACAGCCTCTTAGTTTTATTTTCCAATAAAATTTAGTATTATTTTTTGCAGAATTATTATACAACTCTATGGATGCATATAATGAATCAAATGTCAAGCTTACTCCTAAAAATGGCACCAAACTCCTAAAAACGGCACCAAAAACTCATTAAAAGCTCCTTATAAGACGAGTTCAGAGTCCATACCTATGACTCGTCACTCGATGTTACTCTAGCAACTAGCTGCAAAGCAACTTTAGAGTTTAACTCGCTATTCGATCTGCTCCTGCAACCTGTTAATACCTAAACTAACAAGTTCAAAATCCATATCCATGGTTCGAAGTTACTTTAGTAACCAACAAATAAGCACGTTCAGAGTTTAACTCGCCATTCGATATATTCTTGAAACCAGTTAAAATTTCTTAAAGATAGATTAAAGGTCCAAAATTGTGGATTGCAGTTACCCCAATAAAACTTGCAAAAGCGACATTTGGAGTTCAACTCGCCACTCGATGTAACTCTCACAATTTGTTGGAGGACCCATATAGCATGTTTGGAAAACAACTCTCCCTCAGAGTTACTCCTACAACTACCTAAACACCCATATAACAAGTTTGGAAAATGACTCCTCCTTAGAGTTGCTCTTACAACTAGCTGGGTACAAGACGGATAAGTTCTAAACTCCGTCAAACATTACAGGCCATCGACGGTTCGTTAGCTATATACAACAAATTTGTGGTCTTGTTCTTTAACTACAAAGAATCCAGTCGATGCCTCATCTATCTCAACGACAAGTTGCACAACAAGGATCCAACATATGAAAAGAATTCTTCAAATCGCGGAACTATTAAAAATACATCCATTCAGATCCAGCATCACTACAAGTCTTATTACAACTGCAGAATTACAATGAGTCTACGTTTCATGCCTAAAAATTGCTGCCAAAAGTTCATTAAATAATACACAACTAGCTGTCCTGCAAGTCGTTCTTCCAACTACACAATAGAGGGATGCTCTGCCTAAGAGACACAAACCTCTTCACAGGCCTCTTGCCAGCTAACAGCTCCCCAGGGCTACTTCAAACCTTGAATAAAATCCAAGACAATTCATCCTTAGGTGTAGCGCCCTAAATTTACAATAAATAAAATTAGAAATACATGGCACAATTTCCAAAATCAACTTTAATGTAATCATAAATATAGCAACCAAATACACGGAAAATTAAAACTTTTTATTACATCAATTATTTACAAAGCATAACAGAAAATTAAATACCTTGAATTGCAATTTCTTTCTTTTACAACACATTCTTTTACAATTTGCCTAAGCCATATTATCAATCTACCACACGCATCGAAATTCCAAGCTATAGGTACCTACCTGTAAAACATGAGGCTAGAGATAACCCTAACCCCCAAAACTACAGGGGTCAGCCATAACAGTGTGAGTGGCATCAAAAGAAATGCAACATAAATAAAGCATAAAGGATAAAGTCATAAACAACATATATCAATAGTAGTAACGAAACGAATATGAAATAACAATAAATAAAATACGAAAACATCGAGTGAAACTAGACTAAGTGTCAAGTGTAGAAAACAGTTAACAAACATGCATAAAACCAAGTTAAGAAAAACACAAATGCAGTATAATGACTCTCTAATGCATACTTTTTGGATTCTATGCATTCCATACTACATAGGTCAGGTGCAAGCCCTTATCGTTCTCCACTTTATAGGGTTATATCCCTCGTTATGCAACTAATCCTACTACGGTGATAGAAATAAAATCCAGAATACTTCGCGAATAGGTATCACAACCCTCGACGCGTAAGTATCATGTAAGAATAGCTCAAAAACTGGAGAATCACCTCCCTACCGTGTATCCCATGAATAGATTTACGAGACCCTCGACATGTAGATATAGAAGGTACATTTCGTGAATAGGCCCGCCAACCCTCGACACGTGAATGCACCCTGCATGCTCCGTGAATAGGCCTGCAGTTCCTCGACACGCGAACATACAAATGTCCTCTCGAGACAGAACAACACACATGTCCTGGAACGCCTCCGTTGGACCAAACCCCTAGAGCATATTCTCATGTTTCTCAAGTTCTATCACATCTTCAATAGTGTCTGTCCTTAAGTTGGTTATTATTAAAAAATACAAATCCCCCTTCTCTAGAGTTAATGTATCCTGCCGGACTTAATTCCATAATAAAAATCCCTAGACCCCACTGGTTCAAATCCACAAAATCTCATCTCCCGGTTCACATGACTCCCACTCAACTCCTAGAGATTCACAAAGCGAATATCAACACCAAAACTTCCAATAAAAACTCTTACGTTCATCAACGAAACGTTTATATCAATAAAACTTCTCAAGTCAACAAAATCTAAATCCATTTAATGTACTCGTAAATTCCATAACTAAAATAAAATATGAAATCCAATAAATAACTGAGAATCATATTTTAAAGTCATAGAAAATCATAAAACATCAATTTCTTCAAAAATCGTATGTATGTCACTTTATAAGGTCATAAGAATAAAGATTAAAATTTTATTATAATCAAAATATAACTCTCTATAAAATACTATAATCTGTAGTAAAAACATTATCTAAAATAGTAGATCAATAATCCATAAGTTCAGAGAAATAATCGTTCAGGAAAAATGACGAAAAACTTACAAAATAGCCAAAAACAATGATGTGGATTGACCTTCATTTTAGTTCAAAAAATGGACAGTCGACCGCTAGCTGCTATATAGCTAGTTTAAGGTTTGTGCACATATCGACTGATACATGACTCCACTTTGTAAAACCACAAATTTATAAAACCAAATTCCTGAGATGATTGAATATAACTTGTATAACATATAGGAATTTATAAAACAGATCAAAATCACATTAAGATCACAAAAGTGTAATTTTTCACAAATTCTTCAAAACAATGAAGTAGTATACACATATGTTTAAAGTATTTATGCATCAGTTATGGCACAAAAAATTCACCAAATAGAAGTAGTATAATGTTCATATTTAGTCTCAGTATCAAAATACATCAAATCCAATCGAAAACTCTCAAAACATCAATTTTTGACAATTCTTCAAAACAGTAACATATAAAATATGAGTGTATACATATGTGTGTGTGTGTCAGTTAAGCATCAAGAAATCCATCAATTAAGAGTAGTAAAAGGTTTCAAATCATTCCAGTATTGATCATCTCAGATCTAGTTGAAAACTTCACCCAAAAAAATCACAAAACCAAATTTCGGTTGTGTGCATCACAGACCCGAAAATCAACAACCCCTTGTTCACTTCAAAAATTAGTCTTTTGATCTAACAACCCTTCTTGTAACTCATCAACACATATACAACCCCTATACATCATTTTACCCATGAATAAAAGCAATCACAACATGTTTTTAATCAAGTTCTTATTCATCAAAAATCCAAACAGAGCATATACATTTATATGCACAGCAAAGGTCCACTTTTAAGCAATTTTATGCAATTCACATCATACAACTCTTTATATATGTTCAAATCACCG
This sequence comes from Hemerocallis citrina, assembly GCA_017893485.1. Taxonomy (NCBI): domain Eukaryota; kingdom Viridiplantae; phylum Streptophyta; class Magnoliopsida; order Asparagales; family Asphodelaceae; genus Hemerocallis; species Hemerocallis citrina. The sequence goes on from CM030362.1 coordinate 286,737,564, forward strand.
AGTATATGAAAAAAAACATCCTACTCATGATTTCTATTAGGTTCTTAACAATCTCAAGTCATCTATGTAAAAGTTTAATCATCAAAGGCAAAGTTTTCATGAAAAGATTCAATTTTTAATTCATCCATCCATCAAAATTCATTATATCTTCATACAATCCCTAAAATGCTTTCTAATAGATAATTCATCACATACAACATGTATAGAACAATACAAAAAATAAATATATGTTACTCACCTCATTGAAGAAATTAACCGAATTAATAAAGAATAAGAAAAAGCCCTTCTTTCGCAAAAATCCAAGATCATCGCTTCGAAACTCGAAGAAATTAATAGTAAAAATATATTTTATTTTTGCAAAGGAGAGGGACGGCTGTAGTGGCCATAATATAGGCCGAAATCTGGAGTTTTTAGGGTTTTATAAGTTTATGGAAACATCCTTTAACAAATTATTACTTTACATATATAAATCTTTCTTTAATATAGTAGTTAAAAAAGTTAAATAAATTAAAATAAAAACCAAATCCCTTTACTACTGTGTTATCCAACCATCAAGCATAGCCCAGAAATTAAAAAATTCAGATTTGTACGCAAGTGGTAATTTTGCACAAAAGCCCATATCATTGTAATATTTACAAATATGTCATAAAATATTTGTAAAAATCCATAAAATTCAGAAATAATATCTACTAATACATATTAGATTTTCCAATTAAAATTTCTGACTTTTATTTTCCAAGAAAAATATTTGCACAAGATCCAACCTAAATTTCATATTTGCAAAAATACCATATTTGTTTAAATCTTTACCAAATCAACTTTAAACAAAATTTAAATAGATTTTATTTTCAATGATGACCATGGCCAGCTCAAAAATTAGTAAAAACAAATTTTCATTATTTGTTTGAGATCCAAACGGCTTTTTACATATAAGTCCCTCTATTCCGAAGTATTTATAAAAATAGTTTTTTTATTCAGAAAAATCTCAAAATTTAGGATATACTTAATTATAAATAGAAGAATTTATTCAGAAATCTAAAAGTGGAGGTTTGCACCCAAAAAATATTTGCATGTGTTTTGCACGTATAAAATTGACAAATTCGTAAAATAGTTAAATTAATTTAAATAAATTTGAAAATTAAAATATCATAAATAAATGAGGAAAATAAATCATTAACCATAACATTTTAAGAATTCAAAATTTTCCAACTTTGCACGTGCAAAATTGCAATTTCAAGAAAATAGTCAAAATAGTCAACTTTACCAATTTAATATTATTCAATAATGCAAAATAAATCATTTTATTTTGCGGTGTGTTACATTAGGTGGGAAAGATACATGTTTTTTCAACCACCTTCACCCGAGCAAGCTCCAACTTTGCCTTGCATGAAGCACCGCGCAAACGAACGAGTCCCCACCCTATCAAGCACAACGCGTCGCGAAGGAAAGCAAACTCAATGTTTCGGGAACCTCATTCGATGTACACAACTACTTGTCAGCGAACATAAGAATGGAATCACTTCAACACTGAACAAGTTTGAGGGTCTTCACTTCAATATTAAGAAGAATCAGAACACCCACAACTCATTCGCTCTTCGAAATGAGTTCGGTGCTTTGCGCACCACTCAAGTTCCTCCGTTGAAAACTCATTGAGTCCAAACAACGAGTTCGACACCATGTTCACCGCTCAAGCTAGTCAACAACTCGTTGAATCCAAACAACGAGTTCAATGCCTTGCTCTTCATTTGCATTCCATCAACAACCTGTTAGCCCTGAACAATGAGTCCCATGCTCTGCCTACCACATCAGATCCATCAATAACTCGATGAATCCAAACAATGAGTTCAGCACTCTGCTCACTGCTTGATCTTCATCAACAACTCGTTGACTCCAAACAACGAGTTCAACGTCATGCTCTTCGCTCGAGCTCCGTCAACAACTCGTTAACTCCAAACAACGAGTTCAATGTTCCGCTTTTCGCTCGAGCTCCATCAATAACTCATTGACCCTGAACAATGAGTCCAACATTCTGCTTTTCGTTCGAGTTCTTCCAACAACCCCATAACTTCTTGTAATAGACTCGGCATCCAATGCTAGCTCAGAGTTGTCTTTATAAACTTTATGGGATAAAAAAGTAAGCTCCACACTCAACTCCGTCTACATCTACAAAACTTACCGGGTGCAAACAGCACGTTCAAACAACCAACTCCGTCTCAGAGTCCTCTACAAACCTGTCGGGATCAAACGACAAGCTAAACGTTCAACTCCATCTCAGAGTTGACTCTACAAACTTGTTGGGCACAAATGGCAAGTTCAAACATCTGGCGTTGAGTTCTCTGCAAGCTTGCATACTGCGAACGACCAGCTCTACATCAACTCGATTAAGGAGTTTCCCCTCCAAATCTGCAGAGATCAAACAGCGAGTTCTACATCAACTCAATCAAAGAGTTGCTTTTACAGAACTTGCTGGGCGTAGACGGCAAGTTCGAAGTTCAACTCCATCTCAGAATTCCCTCTACAAAACTTGTTGGGCGCAAATAGCAAGTTCAACGTTCAATACCAACTCTGTCTTAGAGTTGTCTCCACAAACTTGTCGGAAACATACGACAAACTCTATGTCAAACTCCATCTCAGAGTTTCCTCTACAAACCTGTTGGGCGCAAACAGAAGTCCAATGTTCAACTCTGTTACATAGTTCCTTACAAATCTGCCTAGAACAAACGACAAGCTCTACGTTCAATTCTGTGTCAAAGTTTCCTCTAAAAAACTTGTTGGGATCAAATGGTAAGTTCAAGGTTCAACTCCACCATAGGGTTCTTTCTAAACTTGCTTAGATCAAACGGCAATTTCAGCATTCAACTCTGTCTCAGAGTTGTCTCCAAACTTGCCTGAATCAAATGGCACAACTTCGTCTCAGAGTTGACTCAACAAACTTGCTGGGATCAAATGGCAAGTCCAATGCTCGACTTCATATTAGAGTCATCTCTCCAAACTTGTTGGGGTCAAACGGCAAGTCCTACATCCAACTCTGTTTTAGAGTTTTCCCTTCAGCCTTGCTGCACGCAAACAGCAAGTTCCAACTCTGTCACGGGGATATCCCTACAAAACTTGTTGGGTGCAAATAGTAAGTTCAACGTTCAACTCCGTCTCAGAGTTTCCTCTACAAACTTATTGGGAACAAACAACAAGTTCAAACGACTAATTCTGTCTGGAGTTGCCTCTCCAAACTTGTTGTATCGAATGGCAAGCCCTACGTTCAACTCCGGCCTAGAGTTAACCCTACAAAATGTGCTTGGTACAAACAGTAAGTTCAAACGATCAACATCGTTTGGAGTTGTCTCTCCAAACTTGCCGGGTTCAAACAGCAAGCCCTACTTTCAACTCTGTCACAGAGTTCTCCATAAACTTGCCGGGATCCAATGACAAGCTCTACATTCAACTCCATCTCAAGAGTTGCTTCCTACAAACTTGTCGGGATCAAACGGCAAGCTCAACATCAACTCGATCAATGAGTTGCCTCTTCAAACTTGCTGAGCACAAACAACAAGTTCAACATATCCGTTTTAAGGTTGCTCTACAAACTTTCGGGATCAAGCGATAAGCTCCACATTCAACTCCGTATCAGAGTTATCTCTACAAGCTTTTCGGGATGAAACGGCAAGCACTACATTCAACTTCTTTTGCAGAGTTATCTCTACAAGCTTGTCGGGAAGAAACGACAAGCTCTATATCCAACCCCGTCTCATGGAGTTATCTCCAAACTTGCGGGCACAAACAACAAGTCCAACATTCAACTCTATGACAAAGTTCCTTACAAACTTTTGAGATCAAACGGCAAGCTCTACACCAACTCAATCAAAGAGTTGCCTCTCCAAACTTGCTTGGTGCAAACAGTAAGCTCAACATCAACTCAATTTTAAGGTTGCTCTACAAACTTGTCGGGATCAAATGTCAAGCACCTCGTTCAACTCCGTATCAGAGTTGTCTCTATAAGCTTGTCATGATCAAATGGCAAGCACTACGTTCAACTAATTTTCAGAGTTGTCTCTCCAAACTTGTCGGGGGTAAACGGCAAGCTCTACGTCCAACCCCATCTCACAGAGTTATGTTCAAACTTGCTGGGCACAAATGGCAAGTACAACGTTCAACTTTGTTACAGAGTTCCTTAAAAATTACTGAGAACAAATGACAAGCCCTACGTTCAACTCCATCTGAAAGTTATCTCTACAAAACTTGCTGGGATCAAATGCCAAGTTCAACATTCAACTCCATCGCAGGGTTCTCCAAACTTTCTTGGATCAAACGGCAAGTTCAACGTTCAATTCCATCTCAGAGTTGTCTCCAAACTCGCCGAGATCAAACGGCAAGTTTAACACCAACTCCGTCTTAGAGTTGTCTCCACAAACTCGCTAGGATCAAATAGTGAGCTCTATATCCAACTCTGTCTAGAAGTTCTACAAACTTGCTGGACGCAAACACTCGTCTAAAAAAACTCGTCCTACAAAGAAACGCTTGATCGACAAAACAAGGGAACAACACAACACTTGGTCGACGAAATAACATTTCAACGAAACAAGCGATGGGATCATCGATCGACAAGGAGTCATAGTTCGACGAAGACTTCCATGGCTCGACAAGGAGTCGTAGCTCGACGAAGACACCCATAGCTAAAAGAGGAGTTATAGCTCAACGAAACTCCCATAGCTCGATGAGGAGTTATAGCTCGACAACAGTAGCTCGAGCTCTTGGTTTGATGATGAAGAAGCTTTGAAGAACACCCAAACTCCAACACTTGGCCATAACCAAACCCAGTACAATTACAACTACTTCAAACTCAGATCAAACAAGAGCTCCCAACTCTAATTCAATCAAGCTCCGAACTTGATCGCATCTGGCTCCTCACCAACTCAGCAAAATTCAAAGCCCAAGCTTTTCAACCAGCAAAGGAAGGAGATAGAAAGAAGTGCAAAAAACCTAAGTATTATACTCTCTTGGATAGTCGGGTTCAAAAACCCGACCCGAATCCAACACCCGAACTCCAAAGAGCCCTCTTCTTCAAAACCAGAGCTCACAAAACCCTTCTCCACTTCAATCTTAGTATCTTCAAGACCCATACTCGAACATAACTTCGAGAACCTTCAAAGCCAGCACATGGACCCAACTTCAAACAACTCAGCTAAGCTTCGGGCACTTGGAAGATGAGCAAAACCCGATATTAATCTTTGCGAGACATCAACAGCAAACCAAATCTTCTCACCCAAACTTCATAGCTTGACCAAGAGGAGGAGTGTAACACTCCGCAAAATTGATTTATGACAATTTTGTCCACGTGTGTTATGCACATATATTTCGTACTATTACGAGTAATAGTCGTAACGTATTTTCCTATATATTTCTGCATTTAAGTTATTTATATATTTTTTTTCTCCTCAAAACTCATTTTAATCCTATTTTTAGCCAACTTAAATATTTATTTTAACCCTTTTGTTTTTACGTGTATTGCACGTGCTTTCAATACACGTGTCGATTACGTAAATTTCACCATTACACAAAATATCTGTAACATCATCAAAATAAATATTTTTCGTATGTTATATTCTGATTATTTATAAACATTTCCCAGTTACTCAAATCTATTTCGTATTTGAATATTTGTTTTTATGTGTGCATTGCAAGTAAACATTTTGTATTTTAGTCCCTAAAATTTTCCAAAGTGATGTACAATTTTATTCACATTTTATTTGTTACAAATGTATTATTTATTTTCTAATTAAAACTTATAGGCCTAAAGTCTATTTTAAAGCCTACTAGAAAATTAATTAAAAAGAGAAGCCCATAATTTTATTCTACATTTTAAATGTACACTTTTAAATCCTACACACTTGTCTTGTAACAAACACCTACAAATAGATTAATAACAAATAATTAAAAGAATGAAAATTATTTGCACGTAGGGTACACGTGCACGTGTGTGCAACCCAAGGGTTGGTCGACCATGGATGAGGAAGAGAGAGTGGTTTATGGTAATGGATTTTGGAGTGGGTATTTAATTGGGTAGTGGGGGTCTTTTCATTTACCCAATAAAACCTATAAATATCCCTTCCTATTGCATGAACATTTCACAAAAGATCAAAACAAAAGAAAGAGAGAAAACAAGAGAGGTCTCGGATTTTGTACAAGGAATGCTAGGCTTGCGGTTTTTGGCTTAAGGAGGAGGAGGCCAGCTTTGGTTGGAGCTTTGGAACAATCTTTCTAGGAGTTTTATCCCATTTTCATCAAATAAGGTGGGTGTCTTTTCTTGCTTTCTAAAACATGTTAGAATGCATGTGTAGATGAGTTTATGTTTGAATTGAAAATTGGTATGAGCTCTCTAGTTAAATTTTGTGTGATACATGTTGTGATTGTTATCTAGAAATTTTTAGAAATAATGAAATGTGAAAATAAATGCATGCTAAATTTTCATTACAAGATTGTAGGTTGTTGAATTGAGATTGTTGATTTAAAAGCATGTTTTAGGGTTATTTGACACATAAAAATAATTCATGATTAGATTATATGAAGTGTGCATATGAGAAAATAAAGTTGTAACTTGTGTACAAGAAATTCTGAAAGTATTAAGGAAAAATTTTTTTTAAAAATTAGGGATGAGAATTTATAAGGAAAATTATATATGTATTTATGATGATGGTTAATTTCTTTAAATTTCAACATACAAAATACTAGAGTGCTAAACATAATTATTTGAGTTAATTTGGGAATAACTTTATGCTAATGTGGTAAAATTAGTGAAGAAATATTTCTGAAAGTTTAGAAGTGTATTTTTGTAATATTAATTTGGGAGAAAAGATTAGAAATCAAAATTTGTTGAAAGTGTGAAAATCGAGATTAAATAGAGACTGAAAATATAAAGAATTTAACTACTATTATACTAGATATGGCACTTGGCCTTGGTGGCTAGCGCGCTGCGCATTGCGCTGCCACGTGGCACTCTTGGGTTCTCTGACGTCGTGGGTTCAAGCCCGGTTGGCTCTGTTTCTTTTTATTATTTTTTTAAAATAAAAATCGAAAGGCAGTTTGAGTATAAAAACGACATAGGGGGTTTCATATCGAAATATGTGAGTGGTGCATTGGTTGGGCAACTGAGGGGGTTTCGGATTGGTCTTGAATTTGGGTATCCTCTTTCGAGTTTTTATTTTTATTTTTGAGATTTTACAAGTTTTATAAATTGGGAAAATTTATAGACATCTTCTATAATATTATTAGAACACTTGGGAATTGTTTTATAATATTCAAAGATATTTTTCAGAATTTAAAGGTCATGTTTCATATATTTGTTGAGTTTGAATTCAATATTAAAATAAAGATGATGCAAAAGATTAGAAGTATTAAAAGTGATTAGTTTGGCTGACTAACTAAAAAGTTGTTTATAAGAAATTCGATATGGAAAATTGTTATTGAATGAGATATGAAGTTGAATACTTCATGATCTAAAGTGGATGTAGAGAAATGATGGTTAATGATAAAAATATTTATGTTGAGGATATTTATAACCTATTTGATCTCTAGAGTGAGATGGTTGTTGGAATCTAGAGGCTAGGCGAGACCCTTGGTAACCGGCATTTGTGAATAATGAAAATTTGAGAACTAACCAGTGTAGATTAAGCATCTCTTGAGAAGTAGACAGTTTGGGCTAACTTTCTCTTGTATTGATTTAAGTCTGACAGGGTAAGCTAGCTCTAGGTTGTGATAATTTGTAATTAAAACTTAAGGATAGGCACTAAAGGAAGATGTGATGAAGTCTGGACAAGCATGAGTATGAGGGCCTTGATAACATGATGGGAGGTTATCTTCAGAATTAGTCACTGTAGTAGTAATTCATGGCGAGGGATTTTAACCCTATAATGTGGAGTACGTAGGTGCTTCCCCTCAGACCTATATAGAATGGGATGCATAGAATTCGAACAAGTATGCATTAGTGTCATCGTAGTATAACATCTGCATTAGGCATTAAGTCATATCATACACTGACATATTTAGGATAATCACTCTTTTACACTTTATTGTGCATTCAAGTTTGTGGTTGCTAAAGTAAGAGAATCGCTGTTTTATAGCATTGCGTCAATTGTATGCAACTGACGTGCCCACAGTTTTTAAGTGCAGGTCTTGGATTAGCAAAAGGGCATGAAAATGAATTGATGCTAAAAATTAATTTTTTAGGCTATTGATGTTAAACTTGTATATATCATGTTGTATTCATTTAATTTCCGCTGTGTATTCTGTAACAAACAATGTGTATAATGAAAAGTTTTAATTTCCTTATAAAATGGTACAAAGTTGAAGTAAAAGATCATATTGTGTTACGAATTACATGTAAATAAAATTCGGGGTGTTACAAGGAGCTCGCTTAGAACCCATCGCTCGACGAAGATTGTACCTCGACGAAAACAAAGCTTCCTAAAGCTCTGTAGCTTGACGGGAGATCATAGCTTGCCTGAGGAGTATAGCTCATCCAGAGCTATAGCTCGATGCCGCCATAGTTCGACCAGAGCCATATCTCGACGCCGCCATAGCTCAACGAAGAACGAAGTCGTAGCTCAATGAAAAACAAAGCTCGCCCAAAAAAATAGAGCTCGACCAAATCCATAGCTCGATGGGGGTGATAACTCGACAAAAAATCATAGCTCGACGCCCTTGGTAGCTCGACGAACGAAGCTCATAGCTCGACAGATTTGAAGCTTCATAGCTTGACGAAATCGAAGCTCCATAGATCGACGGATTTGAAGCTCCATAGCTCCATAACTCGACCGATGGCAAATAAGGAGCCCATAGAGCCATAGTTCCATAGCTCGACCGATGGTGAAGAAGGAGCTCGTAGCTCGACACCACCTCATAGCTCGAAGATGGAGAATCCTGTACTCGAAGAGAAAAAGGAACTCATAGCTCGATGACGGCTTGAAAGCACCATAGCTCAACCGAAGCATGTCCCCCATAGCTCGACGCTGAAGCTACTCCATAGCTCGACCAAGAGGCAATGTCCATAGCTCGACGAGTTCGTTGGTCGAGCTAGAGGGTCTCCGCAGCCAACGTGAGCCTTTGGATCATTCAGAAACTTGCGCTCGCATCCAATCGATGAACCAGATGAAATCAATCATTTATCCCCTTCTTCTTATGCCAATCATCAGATCATGTAGAAACGCTCGCAAGCGCATGATCAACGCTCCATGATTGGACCACGTCGCTCGATCCCTCCACAGCATGAGTCACTCAGCGCGTGAGCCCAGATGTGATCACCGGCTCTAATTGCTTTAAAAAGCGTGACCATGTTTGATTATTCATAAAAGTCCCTTAAACTCATTTTTAATTCGAAAATTAATAAAAAATTAAAAAATAATTATTTAAATTCAGGAAATCAATTAAAATTTCCAAAAAAAATAATTTTAAATTGGTTTTATTAATTAAAAAAATTTGTAAAATTGATTTTAAATTTGGGGAAAATTATCTAAAAATCCATAAAAATATGGAAAATTCCAGAAAAAATAAGTAAAATATTTGCCGCCTCAAGAACCTTCTAACCAGTTCCCGTATCTCCAAACGTCCCTGAAAGCTAAGATTGTACTTCAGAATTCAAAAATAAGGCGAACTACACCTCGAAAGCCGAGAAAATTGTCTTCCATAAGTGGAGGGCTTATGATAATGGTAAAAATCACAGCGAATCAGGACCATATGATTCCAGCACACATCCTAAAGCTTCTACAGGTAGATTAGTCATAACGGGCCTTTTTAACAGGTTTGGACCTTCTCCAGACTCCTCTACAGGAATATGGACCACTTTCATGCCCAGTGACAGATTTTTTCCACTAAGAGAGATACCCAGCCTATAAGGGCTGTCAGTCAAATCTTTTATCCCCAAACAAGAGAGCTTATCTCTTGAGGTGAAGAATCAACAAGAGAAAGAATTCATATCAATCTATCGGATTCATCTCAATCTCGTAAGCTCTATCTCAGACCTATAAATACACTCCCCCCTCTTCAGTCAAAAGGTAATCAACAGTTTCTCTCTCAAACTCTCTTTCTCTCTCTGGTTCTGACTTGAACGTCGGATGGTCTGTCGTCGGGGTCACCCCCGGTGTTTCAGATTTTTTGCAGATTCATCAGCCACGTCTGCAACCATCGAATTTAAATCACGGTGTTCAATCAATGATCCAGATCCACTCTCAGAAGCTCTAACTACTTTTCAAGTCAACGATCAAATGACATACCTTTAGTAGTTTCCTTCAAATATAAACTCACTATCTCTTCGTTCCCATATTAAAATAAGCACTAACATTATTTTCTTCTCTTTATGTATAGTTGACAGATAGCTTTCGAGATTATGCAGGATTACATATGAAACATTGATACCTTCGATCAATATTTTATTGCAATTATTTTAAGAAATATATGTACATAAAGAGAGACAAGGATTAGGGAGTCGAGTCAACTGCTCTGTAGATGGATAATTTTAGTCGACATTAGGTAGTCAATTGCACTGAGTTTATAGATATTTTTTTTAATTAATTTGGTTTTTTTTTTGGTTTACAGCTCGCAAATCTCAGTAGGAGCATGGGAGTTGGGAGTGGGAAGTGGAATCTTCACATGGTCGTCGACAAGTGGGCTCCACCAAAATAGAAAGGATTAATGAAGTGGGTACTTTCACACAAGTCCCTCCCTAATAATGATATTCTATATAAGAGCATCTGTTGTCGGCGTCGTGAGCTAAATTTTAATGGAGATGAAAAAATTAACTTTACGCTACAGTTGTCAAATAGCTAAAATTTAGATTTTTTCACTATTTAAAATAAATCTTAGACGAAAAATTATTTTTCATTCCATGCAAAAAAAAAAAAAAAAAAAATCGAACAGGCAAGGAATGATTTCCCGTCCGTCTTAATTTTTAAAAAAAATAAAAAAATTTAAATCATAATTAATTCCTTAATATATGTTAAATTAATCCTAATTAATAATTAATTAACAATTAAACCTAAGCTTAACTGATATAAATCAATATAGGGGTGTCCCATAGAAATTTATTCGAATGAAATGTATGGGACGGTGTTTCTTTTCCCGTCCCAATACATTTCAGATTTTTTTTTTTAATGTTTTTAATGGATCGGACGGGATTTAATCTCCCGTCTGTCCATTTTTAATTTTAAAAAAAATTAAAGATGAAAAACATTCTCTCGTCCGATAAATCCGCAATTTTTGAGACTGTGTTTCTTTTACCGTCCGATGTAGAAAAAAATTTAAAAAAATAAGCGACGGCCGGAAGATAATTTTTTGTCCGATTTAACAGACGGTAAATCATCTTTCGTTAGCTATATTTTGGCAATTGTCATTTCGTCTGCCAAATATAGCCGACTACATACTGTAGCTCCGAAATTTAAATTTTGTGTATTTGGCCAACAACTACAGCACCTCAATCACCAAAATTTACAAAATTCGACAAAAATGGCCGAGGACTATAGATGCTCTAAGTCTCACAAATCGCAAGTCCAAATTAGTTTCTGGATCAGCTCCAACTCTCCAATAGGGATAAGTCAAATTAAACCTTGTTGCAGTATTCATTTAAACCAACTCACAAGAGGATGAGTATCATTTTCTCAAGTCAGTGTTTCTACCATTGTAATCTTTTTCTTGTCCAGTGGCTAACGTGTTTGTAGTAATTCAGACGTTGGAAGTTCGAGTCACACAAAAATTTTAATAAATTATTTTTAGAATATATACTAGATTTGTCTGTGGGCGCGTGTCTACGACACGTCTTCAGAACGATACAGCATATGAAAAGTCTTGTAAACAGTAAATTAACAATTATATAGCTCAAGTTTGAATAGAATGATATAATTAGTTATAAATAAAAGCCCATATTTTCATTAGTATATGTTGAAAACTAATTATGAATTGGGGTATAAAAGTCCATATTTCTACATATATATACATATATTGGAAAAGAGGTATGAGCAACTTGCTCATTTAGTAAATGAATGATTGATGATGTGGCATACATGTGATTGGAAAATACTTAAAAGGGTTAGTTGTCCAATGTATCGCGTGCAAATGAACGATTGATGATGTGGCATGCATGTGATTGGAAAATCCTTAAAAGAGTTAGTTGATTTTGCGATGATGTAAATCATGGGCAAATGAACTTCAAATTACTTGATTTTTTTATGTTATGCTTGTTGGAATTAATTTTTGCAGTTTTCCGGGCCGGATTCCAGCAGGCTCCGGCCACCGGCGGCGGCGAAAAATGAGTGGATTGCGATCCTCTCAACGAGTACTATTCTGTGGTGTACTCACTTGCCAAAAACGAATTCTGTATGAATGAGAAATGTTGGTCCAAAGTTGGGTACTTGAAATGTACTACTTGGCAACTTGGAAAAAATGGATAGTCCCATATCGGAAATTGGGAAAGATTTTTTTCTAGTATATATACTAGAAAACTGGACTAAAGGGCGTGGCCCGGGGGTTACCATTAACGTGTAGTGGAGAGAGGACTTAGCCAAAATGACACACGCGCGCGCGCACCCGGCCTGGCCCGGCCCGGTTCCGGCTCCGGCTCCGACTCCGACTCCGGCACCATTACTCTATAACAGCAGAGTAATGGCTCACCAGTTATGAATCTGAAGAGTCTCCATTACTCTGCTGTTACAGAGTAATGGGCCTCTGAAGAGTCTCCAGTCTCCATTACTCTCCATCTCCTCGACTTCGGCTTCGGCTCAGCTTGGCTTGGCTTGGTCTGGCTCTGGCTTGGTAATGGGCCTCTGAAGAGTCTCTGGTCTCCATCTTCGTTTATAAAAGACTACTGAATCCAGACATAGTCTTTTACACAGTCAGAGTTTTATTCTTCTTCTTCCTCTTCTTCTCCTCTGAGTCAACTGAGAATACATCACAGACAGCAGTTCGCTGAATCTCTGAAGTAAGGGTGCTGCTCTTCAGAGAAGGTACAGTTGTATCTTGGGAAGCAATTCGCCAGCACCGTCACACTACGGGCGAATTTTGCTTTAAGGAGAGAGATTCTCAATCTCGACTCTGTGCAAAGTCTTTCGTTTCCTGATTTTCATTTCCTGTATTTCAGTTCTTCGCAATTGCTGTTGGGTTTTTTCATATTTATAAAATTAGGTTCTAACAATCTTAAAGCAGAATTTTTTCCTCACTAATTCTAACAGTTTTTGTGAATTTTCATTTACAGGTGTTGTTATCGATTCGAAAAAAACAACTAACAAATTCTGTTTCAAACTATTTCAGATAAGAACATGGAGAACACACAAAGTGATATTGTCAGTGGGCTTATCAGTACTGAAACACCGGTGACCCAAAATGTGACTGCACAATCGGTTGCGGCACATTCGGTCGTTCTGCCCACGCACATAACCGTGGGAGAAAAACCAGAGAAGTTCAATGGAACTAGATTCAAGAAGTGGCAAGGGAAGATGCAGTTCTACCTTACCACATTGAAGCTGGACAGATTCCTCACTGAATCTGCCCTAATGCTGGCGCCAATGGATGCACACTCCGTTGCTATAGTTGATGCGTGGACTCAGGGCGACTACCTCTGCAGGAACTACATCCTGAATGGCTTGGTAGACCCCCTGTACAACGTCTACTGTGTCTTCAAGACGTTCAAACTCCTGTGGGGGTCCTTGGAAAAGAAGTACAAAACAGAAGACGTCGGGTCCAAGAAGTTTGTAGTCGGTAAATTTCTAGACTACAAGATGATTGACTCCAAAACTGTTGTGAGTCAAGTCCAAGAACTGCAGGTTATAATGCATGACATTACTGCAGAGAACATGACGTTGTGCGAACCATTCCAAGTTGCAGCATTCATCGAAAAACTTCCACCTAGATGAAAAGACTTCAAGAACTATCTCAAACACGAGCAAAAGGAGATGTCTCTTGAAGACCTAATTGTCTGGTTGCAGATCGAAAAGGAGAATCGCAAGACTAACAGGTCTTATGGAAATTAGTCCATAGAAAAGGCCAACGTGGTGGATCACGAACAGAAGGGCAAGAAGAGAAAATTTCTTCCACAGGCCTCAAACAAAAAATCTCTTGCAAAGAGGTTTGATGGGAAATGCCACAAGTGTGGTAAGCTGGGGCACAAAATTTCTGAGTGCTGCAGCAAGGACAGTAATCGTTCAGGAACAGGACATGTAAAAGGGAATGAAAAATCTCACGCACACATAGCTGAGAACTTGTCCACTGGTCTCTCTGATCTGGACCTCTGTGCAGTAGTATCAGAGGTAAATCTTGTGGGGAGCAATCCTCGTGAATGGTGGTACGATACCGGGGCCACCAAGCATATCTACTCGAACAAAGAAATGTTCACTTCATACCAGAAGTGCAACAAAGATGAAAAGCTGTTCATAGGAAACTCTTCCACCTCCAAAATTGAAGGAACGGGGAAGATAGTGCTGAAAATGACTTCAGGCTAAGAACTAACACTCACAAATGTGCTGCATGTTCCAGATATTAGAAAGAACTTGATATCAGGTTCTTTGCTAAGCAAGAATGGGTTTAAGGTTGTTCTTGTTTCTGATAATTTTGTATTGTCTAAGAATGGGGTATACTTAGATAAAGGATATGTAAAGGATGGACTGTTCAAGTTTAATGTAATCACAGTCATCCCTAAAACTATTGTTCCTACTGTTCCCAATGTTAATGAAATAACTCTATTGCCTATGTTGTTGAGTCTTCCTCTGTTTGGCACGAAAAACTAGGCCATGTTAATGTCAATTCTATGCGTAGATTAATTAATATAAATTTGCTACCAAAATTTAAGGTAGATAACTCCGAAAAATATGAACTTTGCACGGAGGCCAAACTCACTAAAACGTCATCACGTTCTGTAGAAAGAAATACAGAAACTCTAGGTCTAATTCACACGGATCTGTGTGATTTAAAATATGTGCAGACCAGAGATAGCAAAAAGTACTTTGTGACATTCATAGACGATTGCACAAAATTCTGTTATATATATTTGTTACATAGCAAAAATGAGGCTTTGGATATATTCAAAGAATATAAACTTGAGGTTCAGAATCAACTTGGCAAAACGATTAAAATCGTTAGAAGTGATAGAGGAGAAGAATATGATGCACCATTTAACATGTTCTGCTCAGAACATGGAATAGTTCATCAGACAACTGCTCCTTACTCATCCGAATCAAACGGTACTTCCGAGCGCAAGAACCGAACTCTGAAGGAGATGATGAATGCCTTGTTGTTGAATTCTGGCTTACCCCAAAACATGTGGGGAGAAGCGTTGCTGACTGCCAACTACATTCTCAATAAAATACCTTACAAGAAAACCGGCAAGACACCATATGAACTGTGGAAAGGTAACTTACCTTCGTATAAATACCTCAAAGTGTGGGGGTGTCTAGCAAAAGTGGCAGTACCTAACCCGAAACCGGTCACCATCGAACCTAAGACGATTGATTGCATATTCATAGGCTATGCACACAACAGTAGTGCATATCGATTCTTGGTATATAAATCAGATATACCGGATATCCATGTGAATACAATAATGGAATCAAGGAAAGCTTCCTTCTTTGAACACGTTTTTCCGTGCAAGGATACTACGTACCCCAAACGTACATGTGAACAAGGGAATGCAAGCACTTTCGTTGATGAACCAGAACATGATACTGATGAGACTAGACAAAGTAAACATGCTAGAACATCAAAATCATTTGGTCCTGATTTTGTGACGGCCTTTCTGTTAGAGAATGTGCCCAGAACTTTCAAGGAAGCCATGTCTATGCCTGATGCTCCTATGTAGAAGGAAGCAATCAAAAGTGAAAATAGACTCCATTATGCAAAATCATACATGGGAGTTAGTCGACTTGCCTTCTGGATTTAAAGCTCTAAGATGCAAATGGATTTTCAAACAAAAATTGAAACCAGATGGTTCAATAGAGAAGCATAAGGCAAGACTTGTGGTACAAGAATTTAGGCAAAAGAAAAGCCTAGATTTCTTTGATACATATTCCTCAATTACAAGAATGACATCCATAAGAATGTTGATAGCTATTGCAGCTTTACGTAACCTGGAAATATATCAAATGGATGTTAAAAATGCATTTCTAAATGGGGACTTACAAGAAGAGTTATACATGAAACAACCTGAGGGTTACGTAGTTCTTGGATAGGAAAACAAGGTGTGCAGGCTTGTAAATCTCTATACGGCCTGAAATAAGCTCCAAAGCAGTGGCATGCAAAATTTAAAAATGTTATGATGTCAAATGGTTTCAAAATAAATGAATGCGATAAGTGTATCTACATCAAAGATACTTCAAATGGATACATTCTGGTCTGTCTGTACGTAGACGACATGCTCATTATTGGAAACAATAACGACATTATCAAACAAACTAAGAGCATGCTTAGTGGCAAGTTTGACATGAAAGATTTGGGAGTTGAAGATGTCATACTAGGAATCAAAGTTTCCAGGACATCTGAGGGAATTACTTTGTCTCAAGCTCATTATGCTGAGAAACTACTTGAAAGATTCAAGAATTACTCTAATGGGACAGCAAAAAGTCCCGTCGATCCAAGTCTTCACTTGTTCAAAAACACAGGCAAAAGTATATCACAACTGGAATATGCACGTGTAATCGGTAGTCTGATGTACCTAACAAATTGTACAAGACCGGACCTAGCACATTCGATAAATGTACTGAGCCAATACACGAGTAATCCAGGATGAAGTCACTGGAAAGGAATAACTAGAGTATTGAACTACTTGCGACATACTCAGAGTTATGCGCTGCATTACACCAGATATCCAGCAGTACTAGAAGGCTACAATGATGCCAACTGGATATCGGACTCCAAGAACTCAAAATTCACAAGTGGATATGTCTTCACACTTGGTGGTGCAGCTGTGTTATGGAAATCCTCTAAACAAACGCTATTGGCCAGATCCACCATGGAATCTGAGTTTATTGCTTTGGACAAAGCAGCAGAAGAAGCAGAATGGCTTCGAAACTTTTTAGAGGATATTCGTATGTGGAAAAAACCAGTGCCTGCTTTATGTGTACACTGTGACAGCCAATCGGCTATAGCACGGACACTGAGTTGTATGTATAATGGTAAGTCTCGTCATATCAGAAGGCGACACAAAACCATTAGACAACTGCTCTCAAATGGAGTAATCTCTATAGAATATATAAAATCGGATGATAACCTAGCAGATCCATTTAGTAAAGGTCTGTCGCGAGAGCAGGTTGTGCGATCATCAAGAGTAATGGGTTTAAAGCCTATGACGAAAGAGGATAGTTGATGGAAATCCTACCTAGGAATTGGAGATCCCAAGATCTAGGTTCAAAGGGACAACTAAATATTGTTGAATCGACAGAAGCACTGAGAGATTAAAATCTCATACCCACTCTTACGATGATAAAACAGTGCTGCATGCAAAGAGTAGGATAAACTTGGCTTTTAAAGATTCCCATAGCTTTGAAATAAAAGTGGGGTATAACATGATACTCTTTATGGGCAATCACCTTGTGAGTGTGAAATGGGGCCGTTTCTAGGAGAATGAAGAGAGGCTACATTCTCCAAGTTCACTCACGATTAACCAGGGATGTTCAAGGCCAAAATAAACACAACAAGAGAACTTAGTTCTGTGACGAGATGAAACTGTGTGATTGTTATTGTCTAGGTTCACATTAAAGTCCGGGTAGTTCAAGACATCATGATCACTACCTGGTCAAGTGAATCCGATAGCTACTTACTAAGGGTGGTTCAAAGTTGAAATATTACTACCATTCCTGATGCAGTGATTTTCCAATTGTACTCTCAGAATTTTTCTGTCATGTTTTTTGTTTTTCTGTCGTGTCTGGATTACATAGTCTGATAATTTCCATTCATATGGGGGATTGTTGGAATTAATTTTTGCTGTTTTTCGGGCCGGATTCCGGTAGGCTCCGGCCACCGACGGCACCGAAAAATGAGTGGATTGCGATCCTCTCGACGAGTACTATTCCGTGGTGTACTCACTTGCCAAAAACGAATTTCGTATGAATGAGAAATGTTGGTCCAAAGTTGGGTACTTGAAGTGTACTAACTTGGCAATTTAAAGAAAATGAATAGTCCTATATCGAAAATTGGAAAAGATTTTTTCTAGTATATATACTATAAAACTGGACTAAAGGGCGTGACCCGGGGGTTACCACTAACGTGTAGTGGAAAGAGGACTTAGCCAAAATGATAAACACACACACGCGCGCGCGCGCCCGGCCCGGCTCCGACTCCGGCTCCAGCCCCGACCCCGGCTTCGGCTTCGGCTTCGGCTTGGGCTTAGTTTGGCTCTGGCTCTGGCTTAATTTTTTTTTTTTTTTGCCCAAACAAAAACTTTTTCCTTACTGAACTGATAAGGCTTTTCAGATCCAGTAACTGGTACCATTACTCTGTAACAGCAGAGTAATGGCTCACCAGTTATGAATCTGAAGAGTCTCCATTACTCTGCTGTTACAGAGTAATGGGCCTCTGAAGAGTATCCAGTCTCCATCTTCTTTTATAAAAGACTACTGAATCTAGACAGAGTCTTTTATACAGTCAGAGTTTTATTCTTCTTCTTCCTCTTCTTCTCCTCTGAGTCAACTGAGAGTACATCACAGACAGTAGTTCGCTGAATCTCTGAAGCAAGGGTGCTGCTCTTCAGAGAAGGTACAGTTGTATCCTGGGAAGCAATTCGCCGGCCACCATCACACTACGGGGCGAATTCTGCTTTAAGGAGAAAGATTCTCAATTTCGACTCTGTGCAAAGTCTTTTGTTTCCTGTTTTTCATTTCCTGTATTTCAGTTCTTCGCAATTGTTGTTGGGTTTTTTCATATTTATAAAATTGGGTTCTAACAATGCTATCTAAGACGCGTAGAGCGAGATGGTCGGTTTGAATTTTTCATGGGAGGTCT
This sequence comes from Hemerocallis citrina, assembly GCA_017893485.1. NCBI lineage: Eukaryota > Viridiplantae > Streptophyta > Magnoliopsida > Asparagales > Asphodelaceae > Hemerocallis > Hemerocallis citrina. The sequence goes on from CM030362.1 coordinate 286,756,524, forward strand.
ACTCCTTGAGTTCTCACGGAGTTCTCACCAAATTAGTTCTCAACCGAAGGGCTCCCTATATATATATAGCTCCCTATATATATATATATATATATATATATATATATAGAGAGAGAGAGAGAGAGAGAGAGAGAGAGAGAGAGAGAGAGACCGGGGGGAAGAAATAATTAAATAAATGAATTTGAATTTGAGTTTTGTGAGGAAATTTTGGGAGGAAAAATGTGTTTTGTAAGATTAGATCTGAGCCTTTGATTTTGGGGGATTGAAGAAGAGCCACTTGATAGCTTTCTTTGTGTTTTATTATATAGATATATATATATATATTATTTTTTATTTTTTATTATTTTTGGCTCCCCTTTAATCCAATAGTGATAAGTTAGAACCTCGATTGCAATATCCATTAAACTAGCTTGACAAGAGGAAGGATGTTGATGTCATTATCTGCAGTTGGGGTTTTTCTTTTGGGGCGTTCGGTACGCGGGAATGTGCAAGGGAATCTCAGATTTCTCCTTAGATTGCCTTGTTTAGTATGCAGCAAGCATAGTTTTGGACGGAATGGTGGATTCCCATGGGAATCAAAATCCTTAGTTATGAAGGATTTCAATTCCCCTAAAAATCATGGGATTTGAGGATTTCCACGGAGATTTCCATAACAAACAATAAAATAACCAAAAAAATCGAAAAATCTTTCCCTAAAATCATGGTATTTGAGGATTCTCATGAGATTTTTATAACAAATAATAAAATAACTCAAGAAATTAGAATAAAAAAATACAATTATAAAAGTACTATACCAAACGTGATAATACAACATTTTCGAGAATCTTCATTCCTACTCTCACATTTCCGAACGGTCCCCTAGATCACTATGCTCAGGACTTCTTCTCCAAACATAGTTCAGTCTTAGCATTATTTGTGTAATATTGCACTCAGATCTTAAATTGATCGCTTTTCAAATTGATAGATATAAAAGTAACAATTTGTAGTGAATATTGAATAATTTGCAGGGGTTTGCATGGAACACCCGAAGATTATGAGATAGGTTAATGTGCACGTGCTTCGGGATTCATGTTGTAGACCACTCCATCTCCTTCAAAGTTGTGCACGTCTCCCTCTCTCTTTTATTGTAGCAATTAATAGCTAGTGCTCAAAACTGAGATCTTCGATGATCTCTGTAAATGTTATGGATTAATCTATATACTCATAGACTAATCTCGTTTAATTACATTAATTAATCTCAATCCACGTGGTTAATTTTTTATTAATTGCACTACCAGCCAACTAGGTCAGATAAATTAAGATAATTTTTCATGATTTATTTTTGGATCAAGAGACATGGAACCCTAACTTTGAGGTCATGTACTCTTCTAACCGAAACTCAACTAATTGTTTCTATAATATTAGTGGTCAGTTTTGCAATCTGTATTTTAACCTTAAAATCTGACTAACTGACATGAACCTTAATTTTATCATTTAAACAACTAATCATGTATGTAATCAAACTTTTAATTGTGTTAGGATATAATTATGGTTCTTGAGGTAGGATAAAAATGGCCTGGGGCCCAGGATGGCTCTCGCTCCAAGCCAATCCGGCTCGGCCCCGGACCACCACAGGTTCGGTGCCGAACCGTAAGTTCACCACCACGAAACCAGCGCCCCCCCCTCCCCCCCGTTCCGATGACCCTCCACGACCCTCGGTCTCCGATCCTCGGCGGTCTCACGGGCCGTCCACTCAGCCGGGCAAGGGAGGGGGATGACCTGGCGCAACCTAGGCCCTCTGATCCTCCCAGAGACACAGGGCCCCTACGATCTGCCATGTCAGCTCCAAAGCCACTTGGGGCTCTTGCCATGTCAGCCCTAAATCACTCTGGGCACTGCCACGTGTGCCCTAAACCACCTGGGCCTCTTGCCACGTCAGGCCCACGGGCTTTCGGGTCCAGACCCGGCCCCCAGGCGGATCCAAACCCGGTTGGGTTATCTATAAATACCAGACCCCCATTCACCTTCAAAGGTAATCAATCTTCCTTCCACAAAACCCTAGTTACTGCTACTCTCTCACAGAGACTAACTAGATCGTCGGAGGGTCTGCCACCGGGATAAACTCCGGTGTTTCTAGACCGTCTGCAGGTACACGAGGCGAGGCAATCCGAGCCGCTCCTCCAGTGCCGAGGCGAGCCTACAGCTCACCATCCGCTACCGAACCCTTCCCCTCTTACAAATTGAGTCCGAACTCTCACCTGGTGCATCCACACTCTATCCAAAAAACAAACCGCATCAGGTTGGCGCCATCTGTGGGAACCTCTACTTATTCGGTAGGGACGACAGTCCGAGCCTCGCCGCCGACACTCACCCTCCAATGCCTCCCAGGGCCCGGAGATCGGCCTCTTCCTCCCACCGGAACGGGCCCCCTAATCAGGGCGCCCCCACGGGAGGGCAAGGATCAAATAACCCGGGGGCGAACCTCGGACCCCAGCAAGGCGAACCTCACGTCGAGCAACCCGACCTTCGTCGGGTCATTATGAACCGAAGGGCTAGTCAGGCCAGGGGAGAGATCGCTTCCAACTCGGCCCCGAACCATTCCAGGCCGTCGGCACTCAGCCGCATCGGCCGAATTCATGCGCCCCGACCCGACCCTTCCGACCACGGAGCGGTGACAAGGGCTGAGTTCCGGAGCTTCCGGGAGGAAATCATGGAGGCGCTTCACGGAGCGCCAAGGTCCGCAACGCTCGACCGACCCCGTCAAATGAGCGAAGGAAGGAGCTACACTCACGCGCCGCCTCCTCCACCGGAGCGCGCAGACCAGGTGCTCCGTCGCCTCACTGAGATGGAGAATCGCCTCGAGCGCATCAGCCACGGGAATCCAAACCCCGTCCTAGGCCGAGCGCCTTCCCGACCGCCATTCTCCGTCAACATTTTAGAAGCGGAGATCCCCCGGAACTTCCGGCCTCCACAATTCGAGACTTACAACGGCGAGGGTGATCCAGGTGATCACATGGAGGGCTTCAAGACCCTCATGATGATTCACAGCGCTTCGGATCCCCTGCTGTGCCGATCCTTCCCGGCTACCCTCCGGGGCCCGGCCAGGGAATGGTTCTCCAAACTCTCCCCAGGCTCAATCTTTTCGTTCGATTAGCTGGAAGCCAACTTCTTGGGCCTCTTCGTCACTAGCCGGAAAGCCGAGAAGACGAGCGCCTCCCTGCTCGACCTCTGCCAGAAGGAGGGGGAGTCACTCCGTGACTTCGTCAAAAGATTCACGACCGAGGCAAGATCCGTCTCTGCCCTCGACGCCGGGGTCGCCTTGGCCGCCTTCCGCCACAATGTCCGCCATAACCAGCTGAAGGTATCCCTGGCAAAGAAACCACCGCTGAACTTTCCCGACCTTCTCAATCGAGTCGAGAAATACATTCGAGCTGAAGAAGCTCTAAACCCAGAGGGCAGCAAAGAGGTCATAGGAAAAGGCAAGCGCAGGGTCGATGAGATCGAACCCGCAAGGAAGGCAGCAAAGGAAGGGGTCGGCGCGAAGAGGGTACCTCCGGTCCCTCGCTTCGAAAGGTACACCCCGCTGACACAGAACGTGTCTGCCATCCTCTTGGAGATCGAGGACAAAGGCCTTGTCCGACCCCCTCCTCGACCAAGCAACAACAAGAAGCGAGACCAACGCTTCTACTGCCGTTTCCACAGGGACCATGGGCACGAAACCGACCAGTGTCGGGCCCTGAAAGACGAAATTGAGGCCCTCATTTCACGAGGGTACCTCCGGGAGTTCACGAGAGAGAACCAACAGGATCGACGAGATACCAGGAACCGGAGGCCTTCGCCTCCGATCCCTACTCCAAAGTTCATTCAGGGGCGGGATCCCGACCCCGAGGGAACCGGAACCCCGGCAATCCTGCATTGCGTCCACGGGGGACCGATGGGGGGAGAGTCGAATACCTCTCGGAAAGCCTTCGTCCGCGAGGTAAACGCTGTCCAAGATCTTCCCTCACCTCGGTTGCAAATGGTACCCGTCTCCTTCTCCGGAGAGGACCTCGAGGGCGTCCGCCTCTCCCATTGCGATGCCCTCGTCATTAGCCTCCACATGGCTAATTGTGAAGTACGCCGGATCCTCGTCGACAACGGCAGCTCAGTAAACATCCACTTTCTCGAAGCCTTCGAGAATCTCAAACTGCCCAGAGGCAAGCTTAAACCGGCCGGATACACCTTGCACGGGTTCTCTGGCGTCCCTGTCGTCATAGAGGGGATCGTGATGTAACGCCCCGAATCCCAAATACACTGAATTCGAGATGTTCTACAGGATCTTTTCACTTTCTTAGTACACTTTTACAGGGAAATTAAAACTTTTCATCATACATCAGAGATTACATTATAATTACATCTTTCTTTTGCACAGCGGAAGTAAAATACAACAATTAAGTACAAGTACAACAGCTTGATAAAATCTTTAAGCATCCAAATCCTCTTTAATCTTTAGCATGACATTTACCTGCATGTTAGACTGTGGGTACGTCAGTTTATTCAACCGACGATCATTATACACGGCCGTCCTCGCTTGCCGAAAATAGTATAACTTAACATTTCATATTTAGCAAACACAAACTTGTCACATTCAAACTAAAGGGTCTACCCTATTGATGTCGTGTTGTGATTGTGCACTTAGTCCTTAATGCAGTTAATTATATGACCCTAATGCACACTTGTTCGGATTCTATGCATCCCATACTACATAGGTCCGAGGGCAAGCCCTTATTCGTTCTTCATCTTGATAGGGTTCAATCCCCCGTTATGTCTTAAACTACTACTGTAACTACGGTAGTGTCTTAGATGTCCTATGATCTATGAGCCCATGCCCAGGCAGCCTGGAGGGGAATCCCACGCACTGTCACGACGCATCGAGCAGGCAACCTATGGACAATTCAGCCTTCGCCATGGAACAATGGCACCACCCATAGCCATTCGAACATCCCACGAGCGTCGCCACCGGGACGATAATTCCGGAGTAGCGCCCACGCACTGTCTTGACGCATCAAGCAGGCAACCTGTGAATCGCTCTCACACCGCTATCCGTTGGCCCTCATACTCATGTTTTTCTTCTACTTTCATCACATCTCCACTATGTACTAGTCCTTAGTTTTATTTAAAAATCATGAACAAAATAATCACTAGAGTTAGCCTCTCCATCAACCGGACTTATTCATTTGTTTCAACATGACCAACCTTGGTCTAATTTCAATTCAATTCATTTTTCTCAATGCCGGGGAGACTTAGCTACTCTATTTCAAATTTCATTTCACAATCTTTAAGTCATAACCACTTTCATGTCACAATTTCATATTCTTTCTTATTCATGATTTCTCTTTGTTCACAAGTCCATAGTGAATACTTATATAAAAATTCATATTCATGGCCAACAATTTCATCAACATGATTTCTAAATTCCATAATCATACAATGGACTCATGCACTTTATAATTAAACACTCATACTTCATATTTTACACAATATCCTCAAGTGAAAATTTATAATATCATGTCACACCACAAACTCTTTGTCAATTCTAATAAATCCATTTCAATCTATCTTTATAAAGTGAAAATTTCCATAAGTATGTATTTTAGAACCATATACTATTTGTTCACAAACTACATTATATTTTCTTCAAATAATACCCAACTCAATCCCATAAAATTCCTTGTATTTTTATGAAAATTACCATATTTTTCTCACATTTTTTGGACATCACAAACTCACAAAAAAATATTTTTTATAAAGTGCTAGGGGAAGGATTCGAACCCAGCACGGTAGAGAAAGAGGCCAGAGCACCCGCCAATAGGCCAATCTGTGCTAGCGATTAGAAGAGGGTGAATTATGTATAAGTGCTTTCGGTTCGCTGTCATCTAAACTTATATATATAGCTAGAATAAAAGATGGTGAGGCCGGGTTTCGAACCACGCCGCTCAGGGAAACCGAACACAGTCACCGACCGCCTGAGCCACTGGCTCAGGTTGTCACAGTATTCAATTAAAATCTATATGTTTCATATTCGCACTGTTTTAGAAAACAACTCGACGTTCAAATCTATTTGGTTCATATTGCCTTTATACAAACCACTGAAAAATTCCAGATTTAATCATCTTTATTTAATCTTCAAAACAGCAAGTATAAAATAAATTTTTGTACAAAAAACATAATTTTCTCCACCCAAATTAATAACTATAATAACTTTTATTTTCGACATTGAAAAAAGAAATCAATTGATCTTCTAATCTCTCTTTTATTCCCAAATTCCATGATAATTTACTGGTTATTAATCTATATTCACCACACATACAAATTTGAATTTTCCCATACCCCTATTATCACAAGAATTCATATAACACATGAATAGGTGAAACTCAACAATTACTAAGTTTGGTACATTTCTAATTTGATGACAAACAAGCAATTCTTTGGTTCCTTTATGCCACTTCTACACATGAATTTAACATACTCGTAACTCAAGCATTCAATATACTTTTCCATTCAAATTCCATAGTATCAATATCTTTCTCAATTGTCATGTTTCAACCACACAATTTACAAGCAATTAATGGAGATTTTCACACATCATACTAGTCACCTTGCATCATTATTCAATTAGACTAAATAATCATAGAAAGTGCTCCATATAGTTTAATTTCATGCTAGCATTTCACATACACAATTTATCACATCATTCTAAACCATTCACATACTAACTTTTTAATTAGAGTGGACTCTTATTAGTATTTTCCATGTATAGTGTTGTCAATATAACTAGCATGAATCCTATATTAGAAACATGAATTGTTTTACCCACCTTGATGGAGAGAAACACAAAAGCAACAAGTAGATGAGAACACCTCCTCCTAGCCAAAAGAGTGCACCACTCCAAGCTCCCAAGCCCTAGCCGAATGCTTCCCAAGCCGATTGCTACCCTAGCCGAATGCTTCCCTCCTTGGCCGAAAGCTCCAAGCAACCAAAAGAACCACACACTCTCTTATCTTTTATAACTCTCACAATATATTACTATAGCTTTAGAAATTATACTTTGCATATGAAAAATTAGCCATGAGAAGGGGGGTATTTATACTAAAAAATGAGGGGAATGGAGGGCTAAGATCATCTTGGTGGTTGCAAAATGAAAGGCTTAGATCCAAGTAGGAGTTAGGAAAACTACCCACCTCCTTGAAACTACCCCCATGTTCTCCACACCAAAATTCAATTTTCCCTCCAAAGAATGCTACCCGGCCAAGCATAGGGAGTGTGCATTGCACGTGTACGTGTAGTGCACGTGCATGCAACTAGGCCAAATTTGTACATTCTAAAATTGTATAAAAATAATTTTGTTTAAAAAAAGTCTTCTACATGACAAGTTTAATTAAAATAACTCAATTCATGGGCTTTCTTTTTGGGCCAAAATAATTTTATAAAAATAATTAAAATAAAAATGCTTTTGGGCTTTTTAAGAAAGGCTTTTTAATTAAATCAAATAAGGCTTTTAAAGAAAGCTTTTGTACTAAAATAATTGGAGAAAATTATATTTAAACATACACATCATGATAAAATAATCCAAAAAATATTGCACGTGCACAACACGTGCAAAATAAATAATTTCTCATTTATTGAAAAATCAGGGTATTACAGCACTCCCTCCTTAGAATAGTTCCGTCCCCGGAACTACAATCAAGAGCGAGAGTACAAACAAAATACAACACACTCAACAAGAAACAAAGATACAAAAATACAATCAAGCAAAAAGCTCAGGATAGTCCTTCAACATCCTCTCCTCAGATTCCCAAGTAGCCTCTTCAACCAAGTGGTTTCTCCAGACTACCTTGACCATCGGAATCGTCTTATTCCTCAAGACTTTCTCTCGACGATCAACAATCTCAACAGGAGACTCGATGTAATTCAGGTCTAACTGCAAACCTTCCGGCACTTCAGGCAAATGATGACTCGGGTCCGGAATATAACCTCTCAGCATAGACACATGAAAGACATTGTGCACCTGAGACAACTCTTCCGGTAATTCAAGCCGGTAAGCAGTTTTCCCGATCCTTTTCAATATCTTATACGGGCCTATAAACCTCGGGGCTAACTTCCTGCCTTTGCCAAAACGAACCACACCTTTACTGGGTGATACCTTCAGAAAGACGAAGTCACCAACCTCAAACTCAAGGTCCCTTCTCCGGTTGTCTGCATAGCTTTTCTGCCTGCTCTGAGCTTCCACCAACCTTTTCCTGATCAGATCAATCTTCTCAGAAGTTAGCTGTACAAGCTCAGGACCAAACAACTGACGCTCCCCTACTTCATACCAACAAACAGGAGTCCTGCACTTCCTGCCATACAAAGCTTCGTACGGCGCCATCCCAATACTGGCCTGAAAACTATTGTTGTAGGCAAACTCAACCAAGGGTAAATGCCTTTCCCAACTGCCTCCAAAGTCTAGTATACAACACCGCAGCATATCCTCAAGAATACGATTGACTCTCTCGGTCTGCCCATCGGTCTGCGGATGAAAAGCAGTGCTGAAGTCCGTCTTGGTACCCAAAGCTGCCTGAAGACTCCTCCAGAAATGCGAAGTAAACCGCGCATCTCGATCAGACACAATGGTCGAAGGAACGCCATGAAGTCGGACAATCTCACCAACATACATCTCAGCCAACTTGTCCATCGAAGCAGTGAGTTTCATCGCCAAAAAGTGAGCGGACTTGGTAAGTCGATCGACTATAACCCAAATTGCATCATTGCCTTTAGGACTCTTAGGCAATCCCGTAATGAAATCCATACTGATGTTATCCCACTTCCATTCCGGAATAGGTAACGGCTGTAATAGACCTCCGGGTCTCTGATTTTCGGCTTTGACTTGCTGACAAACCTCACACTTCGCGACAAATTCAGCCACATCCCGCTTCAAACCTGACCACCAGAAATGCTGTTTGATGTCCTTGTACATCTTAGTACTCCCAGGATGTACCGACAAAAGAGTAGCATGCGCCTCCTGAAGAATACTCTCTTTCAGGTCCGCCTGATTTGGAACGCACAGCCTGTCTCCGAACCACAGCACTCCATCCCTGATCTGAAATCCGGGCAACCTGCCAGCACCAACCTGCTCCTTCATCTCCAAGATATCAGCATCAACCGCCTGACTTGCAATGATCCTTGCATTCAGAGTAGGCTGAAGCCTCAACTGAGCCAAAGATGCTCCCAATCCTTGCAAGACAACCTCAATACCAGCTCGGTCCAGCTCCTCAATCAGATGCCTCTGAGTCGTAATCAAACAGGCCAAACTGCTCTTGCGGCTAAGTGCATCAGCCACAACATTAGCTTTTCCGGGATGATACTTGATCTCAGGTCGCATATCCTCGAGCACTTCCAACCATCTCCGCTGTCTCAGATTGAGATCCCTCTGCTGATATATATACTTCAAGCTCTTGTGATCCGTGTACATATTCAACTTCTCACCGTACACGTAGTGCCTCCATTGCTTCAGGGCAAAGATAATCGCAGCCAACTCTAGATCATGAGTCGGGTAATTTTTCTCATGCGGTCGTAGTTGCCTAGACCCATAAGCGATTACTCTTCCTTCTTGCATTAAGACACAACCAAGCCCCCGATGTGAAGCATCGCTATAAACGTCGTACTCAACACCAGCTCTAGGCAAAGCTAGGATAGGTGCAGTAGTCAGCCTATCTTTCAACTCCTGAAAACTCGCCTCACATTGCTCGGTCCACTTGAAGCTCACATTCTTCTTGGTCAGCCCTGTAAGCGGTACAGCTATCTGAGCATAACCTTGAATGAATCTCCGATAATACCCAGTCATCCCAAGGAAACTTCTGACTTCCTTCACTGTAGTAGGCCTTGCCCAGTCTCTCACTGCCTCTATCTTCTGAGGGTCAGTTGCCACTCCCTCCTTAGAAAGGATGTGACCCAGGAATGCCACTTCAGATTTCCAGAAATCACACTTGGATAACTTGGCATACAACTGCTGCTCTTCCAGCTTCTGCAACACCGCTGCCAGATGCTCAGTGTGCTCCTCCTCAGACTTGGAGTACACGAGAATATCGTCGATAAACACCACGACGAAAGAATCAATAAACGGCCTCAGAACTCTGTTCATCAAGTCCATGAAGATCGCAGGTGCATTCGTCACTCCGAATGGCATAACTAAGAATTCGTAATGCCCATGCCGAGTTCTAAATGCAGTCTTATGCACATCTTCAGCTTTCACTCGAACTTGGTGGTAACCTGATCGAAGATCTATTTTGGAGAATACAGCTGCTCCTTGCAGACGATCGAACAAGTCATCAATTCGAGGAATCGGATACTTATTCCGAACAGTGACCTTATTCAGCTCCCGGTAATCGATGCACATTCTCATCGATCCATCCTTCTTCTTTACCAAAAGCACTGGTGCTCCCCAAGGTGACGCACTAGGTTGAATAAAGCCTTTTCCCAACAGTTCCTCAATCTGCCGTTTCACCTCATCCTGTTCCACTGGAGCCATCCTATAAGGTGCCTTAGAAATGGGTGCACTTCCCGGTTGAACAGTGATGCTGAACTCTACATCACGATGCGGGGGTAACCCAGGAAAACCTTCCAAGAACACAGTCGGATAGTCCCGAACCACAGGAATCCCTTGCACTTCCACAGGAGTCTCTTCCTTGCGGATAGTTGCCACCAGCTTAGAACATTTCCGCTTTCCTTGGAACACGACTTCAGGTCCACCTGGAGCCTTCACTGTCACCGTCTTGGCCTTACACTCGATGCTTGCACTGTACACCGACATCCAATCAATGCCAATGATAACATCGACTCCCAAGATAGTCAGCTCGATCAGATCAATGCCAAAGATTCTATCCCCAATCACAATCTCGCAATCAGCATAGTACCGATCAGTGGTTAAAGTTTCCCCTGACGGAGTAGCTACTGATAAGATCTTGCCTGGGAAAATCTTCGGTTCAACTCCCAACACTTTAGCAAACTTTGGAGACACAAAAGTATGAGAGGATCCAGTATCAAACAATACGACAGCTTTCATTCCAAATTCCGATGCAAAAGATCCATTGAATTCGAAGTATGAAACATGATCTTTCAAGTCAACTTTTCATTTCATTGAATTCCAAAAGTTTATACATTCGAATTTAAAAACATTTTTTGACATCAGAACGGAAAGAAAACAGAAGCTACAACACTCTAACTCCTACGGGTCCTCTTCGCTGCTCGAAGTTCTTCCCGCAGTTCATCAACCTCATCCTTCAGCACATCAGTTAGGTTCTTTTTCTTCTCAAGTTCCCAAATCCGATGGCTAAGAACAGAATAGTCGGCCTTCCGCTTCTCCAGCTGAGCCTCCAATAATCCAACTCTCTCCTTCAGGGTTTCCACTTGCCTCTGAAGAGAAGTCACAAGACCACTGGGAACTGGTACTTCCTCTTCGTCGGAAGAAGAATCATCAGATGAATCCGGAGGTGGGGTGATCTCTCGGGATTTAGGGTACTCCTCATCATCAGAATCAGCTTGCCCAGGGTAGTACTCGTCCTCGGAATCTGCCTGTCCAGGATGGTACTCTTCCTCAATGATGTGCCAGTCGTCGCCTCCAGCAGGGTCGAAGTGATCAGCCATCTTAGAAATAGAGAGGAGAAAGCATAAATCTCAGAGCAACACAAATGTAAGTCACTTACATTTAAATCTCTAGATTCAAACACACACTCTAATGTCCACTTCTAGGGTGTCGTTCCCTATAAATTTGTACAAGTGTGAAAGTGTAGGCTCTGATACCACTCTGTAACGCCCCGAATCCCAAATACACTGAATTCGAGATGTTCTACAGGATCTTTTCACTTTCTTAGTACACTTTTACAGGGAAATTAAAACTTTTCATCATACATCAGAGATTACATTATAATTACATCTTTCTTTTGCACAGCGGAAGTAAAATACAACAATTAAGTACAAGTACAACAGCTTGATAAAATCTTTAAGCATCCAAATCCTCTTTAATCTTTAGCATGACATTTACCTGCATGTTAGACTGTGGGTACGTCAGTTTATTCAACCGACGATCATTATACACGGCCGTCCTCGCTTGCCGAAAATAGTATAACTTAACATTTCATATTTAGCAAACACAAACTTGTCACATTCAAACTAAAGGGTCTACCCTATTGATGTCGTGTTGTGATTGTGCACTTAGTCCTTAATGCAGTTAATTATATGACCCTAATGCACACTTGTTCGGATTCTATGCATCCCATACTACATAGGTCCGAGGGCAAGCCCTTATTCGTTCTTCATCTTGATAGGGTTCAATCCCCCGTTATGTCTTAAACTACTACTGTAACTACGGTAGTGTCTTAGATGTCCTATGATCTATGAGCCCATGCCCAGGCAGCCTGGAGGGGAATCCCACGCACTGTCACGACGCATCGAGCAGGCAACCTATGGACAATTCAGCCTCCGCCATGGAACAATGGCACCACCCATAGCCATTCGAACATCCCACGAGCGTCGCCACCGGGACGATAATTCCGGAGTAGCGCCCACGCACTGTCTTGACGCATCAAGCAGGCAACCTGTGAATCGCTCTCACACCGCTATCCGTTGGCCCTCATACTCATGTTTTTCTTCTACTTTCATCACATCTCCACTATGTACTAGTCCTTAGTTTTATTTAAAAATCATGAACAAAATAATCACTAGAGTTAGCCTCTCCATCAACCGGACTTATTCATTTGTTTCAACATGACCAACCTTGGTCTAATTTCAATTCAATTCATTTTTCTCAATGCCGGGGAGACTTAGCTACTCTATTTCAAATTTCATTTCACAATCTTTAAGTCATAACCACTTTCATGTCACAATTTCATATTCTTTCTTATTCATGATTTCTCTTTGTTCACAAGTCCATAGTGAATACTTATATAAAAATTCATATTCATGGCCAACAATTTCATCAACATGATTTCTAAATTCCATAATCATACAATGGACTCATGCACTTTATAATTAAACACTCATACTTCATATTTTACACAATATCCTCAAGTGAAAATTTATAATATCATGTCACACCACAAACTCTTTGTCAATTCTAATAAATCCATTTCAATCTATCTTTATAAAGTGAAAATTTCCATAAGTATGTATTTTAGAACCATATACTATTTGTTCACAAACTACATTATATTTTCTTCAAATAATACCCAACTCAATCCCATAAAATTCCTTGTATTTTTATGAAAATTACCATATTTTTCTCACATTTTTTGGACATCACAAACTCACAAAAAAATATTTTTTATAAAGTGCTAGGGGAAGGATTCGAACCCAGCACGGTAGAGAAAGAGGCCAGAGCACCCGCCAATAGGCCAATCTGTGCTAGCGATTAGAAGAGGGTGAATTATGTATAAGTGCTTTCGGTTCGCTGTCATCTAAACTTATATATATAGCTAGAATAAAAGATGGTGAGGCCGGGTTTCGAACCACGCCGCTCAGGGAAACCGAACACAGTCACCGACCGCCTGAGCCACTGGCTCAGGTTGTCACAGTATTCAATTAAAATCTATATGTTTCATATTCGCACTGTTTTAGAAAACAACTCGACGTTCAAATCTATTTGGTTCATATTGCCTTTATACAAACCACTGAAAAATTCCAGATTTAATCATCTTTATTTAATCTTCAAAACAGCAAGTATAAAATAAATTTTTGTACAAAAAACATAATTTTCTCCACCCAAATTAATAACTATAATAACTTTTATTTTCGACATTGAAAAAAGAAATCAATTGATCTTCTAATCTCTCTTTTATTCCCAAATTTTCCATGATAATTTACTGGTTATTAATCTATATTCACCACACATACAAATTTGAATTTTCCCATACCCCTATTATCACAAGAATTCATATAACACATGAATAGGTGAAACTCAACAATTACTAAGTTTGGTACATTTCTAATTTGATGACAAACAAGCAATTCTTTGGTTCCTTTATGCCACTTCTACACATGAATTTAACATACTCGTAACTCAAGCATTCAATATACTTTTCCATTCAAATTCCATAGTATCAATAACTTTCTCAATTGTCATGTTTCAACCACACAATTTACAAGCAATTAATGGAGATTTTCACACATCATACTAGTCACCTTGCATCATTATTCAATTAGACTAAATAATCATAGAAAGTGCTCCATATAGTTTAATTTCATGCTAGCATTTCACATACACAATTTATCACATCATTCTAAACCATTCACATACTAACTTTTTAATTAGAGTGGACTCTTATTAGTATTTTCCATGTATAGTGTTGTCAATATAACTAGCATGAATCCTATATTAGAAACATGAATTGTTTTACCCACCTTGATGGAGAGAAACACAAAAGCAACAAGTAGATGAGAACACCTCCTCCTAGCCAAAAGAGTGCACCACTCCAAGCTCCCAAGCCCTAGCCGAATGCTTCCCAAGCCGATTGCTACCCTAGCCGAATGCTTCCCTCCTTGGCCGAAAGCTCCAAGCAACCAAAAGAACCACACACTCTCTTATCTTTTATAACTCTCACAATATATTACTATAGCTTTAGAAATTATACTTTGCATATGAAAAATTAGCCATGAGAAGGGAGGTATTTATACTAAAAAATGAGGGGAATGGAGGGCTAAGATCATCTTGGTGGTTGCAAAATGAAAGGCTTAGATCCAAGTAGGAGTTAGGAAAACTACCCACCTCCTTGAAACTACCCCCATGTTCTCCACACCAAAATTCAATTTTCCCTCCAAAGAATGCTACCCGGCCAAGCATAGGGAGTGTGCATTGCACGTGTACGTGTAGTGCACGTGCATGCAACTAGGCCAAATTTGTACATTCTAAAATTGTATAAAAATAATTTTGTTTAAAAAAAGTCTTCTACATGACAAGTTTAATTAAAATAACTCAATTCATGGGCTTTCTTTTTGGGCCAAAATAATTTTATAAAAATAATTAAAATAAAAATGCTTTTGGGCTTTTTAAGAAAGGCTTTTTAATTAAATCAAATAAGGCTTTTAAAGAAAGCTTTTGTACTAAAATAATTGGAGAAAATTATATTTAAACATACACATCATGATAAAATAATCCAAAAAATATTGCACGTGCACAACACGTGCAAAATAAATAATTTCTCATTTATTGAAAAATCAGGGTATTACACGTGACCCTCGACGTCACCGCAGGCTCGGTTCCTATTCAGCGGACCGAGTCTATGGACTTCATGGTGGTGAACGTTAAGGCGGCGTACAATGCCATACTTGGCCGACCGGGGCTGTGCTCCCTTTAGGCGGTACCGTCGGCCTATCACTTAAAGCTAAAATTCCCCACCCAACAAGGGATCGATGTCGTCCGAGGCAACCAAGAGGCGGCGCGGTCCTGCTACATGACCGCCGTCGGAGGTGGTGTCTTCCCCCTCGACACCGTCGAGCTCGGGTCCGAGGGCAACGGCTCCACTCCAGAGCCAGCCGACGAGCTGGAAGAGGTCCCGTTCGGGGCCGCAGACGAATCGAAGTGGTTCCGAGTGAGCCGCTCGCTTTCCGAAGGTCTGAGGGTGGACATAGTTGACTGCATCCGCCGCAACGTCGATCTCTTCGCCTGGAAGCCCTCCGACATGCCCAGGATTTCCGAAGACCTGATCATGCACAGGCTGAGCGTCACACCGGGATCCAAGCCGGTCGCGCAGAAGAGGCGCAAGTTCGCCCCGGAGAGACAGCAAGCTGTGAAAGCAGAGGTGGACAAACTCTTGTCCGCTCGATTCATTCAGGAGGTCAGCTACCCCCAGTGGTTGGCCAACGTCGTCATGGTTAAAAAGGCGACCGGGGGATGGCAGATCTGTATAGATTTCACGGATCTAAACAAAGCATGCCCTAAAGATCCTTTCCCCCTCCCCAGCATCGACGCCCTGATCGACGCGACCTCAGGACACGAGCTGCTGTCCTTCATGGACGCATTCGCAGGGTATAATCAAATCCGGATGTTCCCGCCCGACATTGCGAAGACCTCGTTCGTTACCGATCAGGGTCTTTTTTGCTATCGCGTTATGCCCTTCGGGCTGAAAAACGCCGGAGCCACCTACCCACGGCTCGTGAACCGAATCTTCAAAGACCTAATCAGCCGCAACATGGAGGTCTACGTCGACGACATGCTCGTCAAAAGCTGGGCCGGGCCGGACCACGTCGCTGACCTCGAGGAAGCCTTCGGAATCCTCCGGCGCCATAACATGAGGCTCAACCGGGCCAAGTGCGAATTCGGGATCTCCTCCGGAAAGTTTCTGGGGTTCGTCGTCAGCCAGCGCGGCATCGAGGCGAACCCAGAGAAGATTCAGGCCATAATAGACATGGACCCACCCCAAAACGTCAAGGAGGTGCAGAGACTCATGGGCCAATTGGCGGCCATCGGCCGCTTCCTTTCCAAATCGGGGGAGAAATCTCTCCCCTTATTCAAGGCTCTACGCGGCAAAGGGGGTTTCGAATGGGGTGCCCCTCAACAAGAAGCCTTCGAGCAGCTGAAGCAATACCTCGCCAACCCTCCTCTCCTCAGTAAACCCGAGCCGGGCGAACCCCTGTGGCTCTACCTCTCCGCCTCGGACAGCGCCCTCGGCACCGTCCTCGTCCGAGAAGAGGACGGGGTTCAGAAGCCGCTCTATTATGTGAGTAAGGTCCTACTCCCCGCCGAGACAAGGTACGCAAGAATCAAAAAGATGGCCTATGCTCTGGTCATGGTAGCCCGAAAGCTCCGCCCTTACTTCCAATCTCACTCCATCCAAGTTCTAACTGACCAACCTTTGAAAACCGTCATCCACAAGCCGGAGAACTCTGGCCGCTTGGTCAAGTGGTCAATAGTGCTCAGCCAATACGACATCGGCTATCAGCCGAGGACGGCGATCAAAGGCCAGGCCCTCGCCGAGTTCATCGCTGAGTGCACAGCTTCTGAGCAGCCGAGCGTCGAAGAGTCGGACCCGATTTGGGAAGTTTATGTCGACGGATCCTCCTGCGAAACCGGGAGTGGTGCCGGAATCATCCTCCGAGGTCCCGACCAATTCCTCCTTCAATACTCCCTCCGCCTTAACTTTCCGGCCTCTAACAACGAGGCGAAATACGAGGCCATGATTGCCGGACTGACCCTAGCACACCGAGCCGGAGCCAAGCAGATCCGAGCCTTCAGCGATTCTCAGCTCGTGGTCAATCAGATCACCGGGGAATACGAGGCTCGCGACGACCGGATGGTGCAATACTTGGCCGTGGTCCGACGGCTCCTAGCATCCTTCTGCTGCTCCACAGTGGTTAGGGTCCCCAAAGAGCAGAACGCCCAAGCAGATGCCTTGTCGAAACTCGCCTCCTCCTCGTTCGAGGGCATCGACCAAATGGTACTCATCGAAATCCTCTTAAAGCCAAGTACCAATGACCAAGACCAGGAGGCAATGTGCGTACAAGGCGGTGTCAATCCGGACAACTGGACCACCCCAATTCGAAGATTCCTAGTCCAAGGCGAGCTCCCCGAAGACCGGGCCGAGGCAAGACGGGTCAGGATCCGAGCTGAGAGGTTCGTCATGATAGACGATATCCTCTTCAAACGCTCATACACACTAGCCGATGGTAAACCGTACCTCCGCTGTCTCACCAATGATGAAGCCAGCTACGTGCTGAAGGAACTTCATGAAGGGATCGGCGGATGCCATATGGGAAGCAGGTCCCTCACTCGAAAAGCTCTGAACCAGGGCTACTACTGGCCCACCATGCTCCAAGACTCACAATACCTGGTCAAGAGGTGCGGCTCCTGCCAGAGGTTCTCCCCTATCAAGAGGCTTCCTCAAGCCAATCTCCGGTCCCTGGCTAGTCCTATGCCATTTGCCATGTGGGGCATGGACCTTGTGGGCCCCTTCCCCGTAGTAACAAGACAAAGGAAATTCTTGATAGTCGCCATCGACTACTTCACGAAGTGGCTCGAGGCCGAGCCACTGTCCAGCATCACCGAGCGCCAAACACAGCAGTTCTTCTGGAAGAATATCGTTTGTCGGTTCGGGATCCCTCAGGTCCTCGTTACGGACAACGGGACCCAGTTCGCAGGCCAAAACTTCCGAAAGTTTTGCGAAGACATCGGCACCCAGCAACGCTTCTCCGCCATATGCCACCCTCAGTCCAACGGCCAAGCGGAGAACGCGAACAGGCAAATCCTCGACGGCCTCAAGAAGCGTCTCGATAGTTCCCCCAAGGGGCTGTGGGTAGAGGAGCTGCCCAGCGTGCTGTGGGCACACCGAACCACCAAGAGGATCCCCACGGTAGAGACACCCTTCAGTCTAACCTACGGGACCGAGGCAGTGATCCCCGTAGAAATTGGTTTGCCCTCCCCACGGATCATGGCCTTCGACGAAGTCGACAACTCATCCGGCCGAAGAAACATCTATCAACAGCGGATCGAGAGATTTTACAACAAGAAGGTCCGCCCAACAGACAGTAAGGCCGGGGACCTCGTGTTGCGCAAATTATCCGTCTCTGATCCCACCAAGAAGAGGAAGCTGGCCCCCAACTGGGAGGGCCCATACAGGGTGGCCGAGGCCATACGGCCCGGCACCTATCGGCTGGTGGACATGGAGGGTCGAGCGATTAAGCGACCCTGGAACGCCGAGCACCTTATGAAGTTCCTAGAAGAACGGTCATAGGTCCCAGCTTTGCTAATGTAAATAATATTTTTGTAAGCTTTCATGTGTAAAGGGCCATTTTAGCGCCCATCTCTATCATATATGAAAAGATCTTCTTTCTGTCAACTCCAAACGCCTCGGCAGGTCCGACCTAACACCGGACAATGGGATCGGCACCTGAGTCCCCACTCCGGTATCGTCCCCAACGTCTCGGTAGGTCCAAATCGGATTCAGGCTAGGGAGTCACCATAAAGCCTCCCGCTGCCCATGATACTGATCCCCCCAAAGGTCGGCAGGGCCGAACCTCACCTCCGCCAATCAATAGGCCACTGGCCGAGGCAACAAATGAAAAGAAACCCCTTATTCATACTCCCTTATTAAGTTCTGGAAAACAAATAGAGACCGTTACAGGACCACTCCGCTCATCTCACAAAGAAGGAATTCACTCTTAGGGCACCTCGGGTCCGAGGAACGGCAATCCCACTCCAATCGAACGACTTGGGCCTCTCTCCTCGTCACGATGGTCCTTAGAGTCAGCCACGGTCGACACGCCGGCAACGGAGCTCTGGGCATCAACCGGCCGGACACGCTCCAGCTGCAGCAGCGCCGAAGGAACCCCCTCCGCTCGCAGGTCTCCTGAGGAGGATGCCATCCTCGTCCCGGACACACCGAGCATCGTCTTATAGCGGTGTATCTCCATTTCCTTCTCCACTATGACGTCGCGAAGAAGCCTCTCGGACGAGGGCCTCTGCACCGACGCACTTGACATGGTGAACCCGAGGCCGGCACTTCCGAGGTCCTGATCTACCATGGCCCTCTTCAGTCGGTTCGCCTCGGCACTCAGAGCCTTGGACTTCTCCCGATAATAATTGAAGGCAGCATCCTGGTCGCGAGCCCCCTTGCGATAACGGACCAACGTGGCCTCCAGGACTTTGATTTTACTCCGGAGCCACGCCACGTCGGAGCGACGGGGGTCCGCCTCAGGAAGGAGAGCCGTTACCTAAAAGAGAACCAACCACGGCTCAAAACACATCCACAAAAGGGGTCTGGAAAAATCCGAGTACAAAAGACTTGGCCAATCAAAAAATCCACTCTTATAAATTGAAATCGTCGTACAAAATTGTGGTGGCCAGTCCGCATTCGGCAAATACAATTGAAAGAAAGAAAAAGACAAACAAGAGACAAACAGCCTATGTTATCACCTCAGCATCAGCCGGGTTCACGGGTGGATCGACAGCCGAACCCATGACGGGAGGGTCAACATCAGGGGTCTTCGGTTGCCCCTCGATCTCCATGTCATAGTCGAGGCCGGTCAGGTCGATGTCCGGGTAGAAGTGCCTCACATGGCTGAGGGCCCTCGCGTAGACCGCGTCCTGGGCCGCAATCACCAGGTCCTGCCCCGTCGTCGTCAGCTCCTCCTTCTCCTGCGCGAACTTCTTCTTTAAAGCGGAGACCCTCTTCGCCCACTCGGAATCCCTGGCATCGAGCTCAACCTTCAGCTGCTGCTCCCTCTTGTGCGAGCCGTCGAGCTCGATCTTCATCTCCTTCATTTCTTGCAAGGTCTTGTCTGCCCGAACTCGCTCCCGTTCCAAGGCCGCCTCATAAAGACCTTTCACGTGGGCCCCCTGCACGCAAGCCTGCGGCAAACGAGCACTGCTAAGAAAACCTCCTTCACAATAAATCTACAAGGCAAGTGGGGTCGGCGGACTTACTAGCACATTGGCCTGCGCGAGGCGCGTGTACGCTTGCTTCCAAGGTCTCGGTGTTCATCTCCGCACGGCCCCGGGGAGTCGCCAGCTTCTCCGCCACCTCAACGGCCTGGGCCCCACGGGTCAGACAATCCCCCACCCGTATCGACCAGTCCGGCACCCACGGCCGTCGCAGCTCCTCCGTAATCTTGTCCTCTCCCTTGCCTTCGACCAGGGGACCCTTCCCCTTGCTGCGCTCGGAAACCTTGGCCTGACCCGAGCTCCCCTGAGCAGCCACCTCCTTGCTCGTCTCCGAGCGAGTTCTCTTGCCCCTCGGCTGAAGCGTTGCCTCGGATGCGACCTGAGTCGGCCCCCTCGCCCTCTTCGCGTCCCCCCCTCCTCGGCCTTCTTCTGCTTCAAGGCGAGCCTCCGAGCCTTGGTTGATTCTGGATCCATACCTGCAAAAAAACCCATTAAGGACAATGAGCTCAAAAGAACAATAAGACCGAGAGAAAGAAACAACTACATACAAAGCACGGCCGGGCTCAGTCCAACGCTCGCCAGGTGACCCTCCGTCACCTTCGGCCAGCTGATGCTGTGCGACAGGCGGAGACGCTCAACAAATTTCCACTCCTCGGCCATCAGGTCCTTCGGCCTCGGCGCTTTGAAGCCTGGCTTGTAGTGATTCCAACGAGTAGGGATGTCCCAAGGCTCCTCACTCCGGATCACGAAATACTTTCGTTTCCACTCCTTGATGGAGTCCGGATGACCATGAACCACCTTCCCCTTACTCCGAGGCGAAACATAGTAAATCCCCTCCGACTCCCCCGACGAGCTGATCCCCAGCATCGCCCGAAACACGCCCAACCTAAGGGGCACCTTCTGCTCCTCACACAGCAACACGAAGCAGATGATCTGCTTCCAGGAATTCAGCCCGTACTGCATCGGAGCCAGGGACGCCCAATTCAGTACCTCCCGAACAAACGGATGGACCGGCAGCCTCAGTCCAGAGCCGAAGGCGTCCACAGGGAAGACGCAGTACCAAGCAGGCAGGGGGTCGGTAGGGCGGAGGCTAGGGCTCGGCAACATGAGTTCGTAATCGGCCCCGATGTGGTACGCCGACTGCGCAACCTCCAAGTCACCAGCTTCCAAGATAGTCGGAAGCGCGTCCATCTTCACCATCTTCCGGCTCGGCGAGGACGGCTGAACCCCATATAGCACCTTATCGGAGAGGTCGTCGGGGTACCGTCGGAACGGGTTCGGCTGCACAGGCGACCCTGTCACCACATTCCGGAGGATGGGCACCTGGCGCGGCCCACCGGCCTTTGACTCCTTCTTCCTTGGCACCCTCTTCTTCTTGGCCCTTTCCGGCGAGGGGGTGGATAAGCGCCTCAGACCAGCCGGCACGGAGGACGAACCCACTCCCTGGATCGTGGATCTCCTCCCCGCACCTCCTATCCGAGCCCCGACGGCTTCACCCTCGCCTTGACCACCCTCCTCTTCGGATACCGATTCCAGAATCTGGACCTCGTCCGAACTGTCACTCCCCTCGTCGGAATCACTACTCTCCACCACGTACGACTTCCGGGAGCGCAGGGGCTTCACGTCATACACCATCTCCTCTTCCCACGATTCCAAGTCTGAAAGCCCGGTGGTAGGGGGCCCTTCCCCTCTAGACGTTGATGCCGAAGAACCCGACTGAGCCCTGGACATGCCTTACTAAATAAACTTACCAACTAACCTTGGGTGGCTTCGGATGGACGAGCCTGGTGCCGCAAGCAGTAGTGACGAGCGCCGAAGTGTTTGAAATTTTTGGAGAAAGAAGCAAGAGAGAAGTGAGCAGTAGGGAAGAAGGGTGGGGGTGTTTATAGAGGAAGAAATGACTCCTCGTTTTTCGCGTAACTGTTCCTCGATTGGCGTGAAACTGCCACCTATAGAATCGCACCACGTCACCCTGGAACGTGCGCCGCTGACGTCACCCACGTCACCTTGAAGCTAGACGCAAGGGTCGGTCCGGAAGAAGTGCGTCGGACCCAGACACCCCGGCATCTGTCTCCGGAAGCAAGGAAAGGTTTAGATTAAGTGTTAAGGCACCCGCCCTCGGCGAGTGCCCCGGACCCCAGGACTCGATCGGTTTTCCTCTCACCCGCGAGAAACTTGGGGCTTACGACCTTGGAAGCCGAAACCCCGAACTGTTCAAGGGTGGTAGAGAAGCCACCATCGCCTGGAACCCTGTCAGAGAGCAGATCGGCCCACCTCCTATCTCTGACTCCTTCGGGCCAACCGCCAACAGAAGCCGTCAGCTCGGAAGGAAGACAGAGATCGGAGAAGACCCATCCGACCGAGGCAACCTACCCCCGGGTCCAAACTTCACTGGTCATCCCTCCCGCCATGATCTCCCCTGACTCTGACTACCGCATCAGGGCCGTCAGAATCAGGAGAAGATCATGGCGCGAGAATAACCACCCGTCCGACCCTCTCAGGGTTTGAATTTTTTAAAGAAACAGGCGTCCGCCCAAGGCAAACACCTCCGGTGGTCGATCAACCACCATTGCGGTGATCAAAGCTACAGGGGGGAGCGGGGTATTTATAGTCTCCCCCAAGGACCAGCCACTACGCCTGGGGAACTGAAACGCCGCGCATTTATTAGAGGAGCCATTTAATGACCCCGGGAAATTAGAACGCCGCACGAATCCCGGAGCGCCATTAATGCTCCTCGAAGTCAGCCAACATCAGCTTAGCCTTCTCACAAAGGCCCAACGGTTCGCCATCTCCCTTGCCGACTCGAAAAACCCTCGCCAGCTCGAGGTAGGGTCTCGCACCAGGGTAGTCTTCTCACGAAGGCCCAACGGTTCGCCATCGCCCTTGCCGACCCGAAAAACTCTCGCCAGCTCGAGGTAAGGTCTCGCACCAGGGTAGCCTTCTCACGAAGGCCCAACGGTTCGCCATCGCCCTTGCCGACCCGAAAAACCCTCGCCAGCTCGAGGTAGGGTCTCGCACCAGGGTAGCCTTCTCACGAAGGCCCAACGGTTCGCCATCGCCCTTGCCGACCCGAAAAACCCTCGCCAGCTCGAGGTAGGGTCTCGCACCAGGGTAGCCTTCTCACGAAGGCCCAACGGTTCGCCATCGCCCTTGCCGACCCGAAAAACCCTCGCCAGCTTGAGGTAGGATCTCGCACCAGGGTAGCCTTCTCATGAAGGCCTAACGGGTCGCCATCGCCCTTGTCGACCCGTAAAACCCTCACCAGCTCGAGGTATGGTCTCACACCAGTGTAGCCCTCTCACGAAGGCCCAACACGACCCGAAACTACTCCTCCACGGCCAACTCTCGCATCCGCACAGGAGTGGGGGGCCTATGAGGTAGGATAAAAATGGCCTGGGGCCCAGGATGGCTCTCGCTCCAAGCCAATCCGGCTCGGCCCCGGACCACCACAGGTTCGGTGCCGAACCGTAAGTTCACCACCACGAAACCAGCCCCCCCCCGTTCTGACGACCCTCCACGACCCTCGGTCTCCGATCCTCGGCGGTCTCACGGGCCGTCCACTCAGCCGGACAAGGGAGGGGGATGACCTGGCGCAACCTAGGCCTTCTGATCCTCCCAGAGACACAGGACCCCTACGATCTGTCATGTCAGCTCCAAAGCCACTTGGGGCTCTTGCCATGTCAGCCCTAAACCACTCTGGGCACTGCCACGTCTGTCCTAAACCACCTGGGCCTCTTGCCACGTCAGGCCCACGGGCTTTCGGGTCCAGACCCGACCCCCAGGCGGATCCAAACCCGGTTGGGTTATCTATAAATACCAAACCCCCATTCACCTTCAAAGGTAATCAATCTTCCTTCCACAAAACCCTAGTTACTGCTACTCTCTCACAGAGACTAACTAGATCGTCGGAGGGTCTGCCACTGGGATAAACCCCGGTATTTCTAGACTGTCTGCAGGCACACGAGACGAGGCAATCCGAGCCGCTCCTCCAGTGCCAAGGCGAGCCTACAGCTCACCGTCCGCTACCGAACCCTTCCCCTCTTACAAATTGAGTCCGAACTCACACCTGGTGCATCCACACTCTATCCAAAAAACAAACCGCATCAGTTCTCTTAACTTTTCTTACAATTTATAAGTTTTAACCTAGCGTTAGAATCTTTTATATGGTATTAGAGTAATTCAGATTATAATGATCAGAAAATTAATAATTTGTGCTATGTTTGGTTGTGAGTCAATATCAAGTTTCTTTTTCCTAGTAGTTTACACTGCAATACATATCTTAATAAATATTTTTTTTTAAGTAAAAATTTTGACGTGCACCGGTCTCGAATCTAATCTCTTTTTTATATTAATTATGTACAGACAATGCACGTCTTAATATATATATATATATTTTTAATAAAAATTCTGACGTAATGATGTCTCGAACCTCAAAACCTCTTTCATATTAATTATACTAGTATTTTACACGTTGCGATGCACGTCTTAATAAATATATTTTTTAAAAGTAAAAATTCAGACGTAGTCTGGATTTGATCTAAAACCTCATTTACAATAGTTATGCACGTGCGTTGCACGGGTTGGTAGATGGACAAATTACACTAAGGCCTTCTCCCATTATAGTAGTAGAGATTGATAAATATAATTTTTTTTAAAGTAAAAATTCTGACATAGTCTGAATTTGATTTAAAACCTCATTTACAATTATATACGTACGTTGCACGGGTTGGTAGATAGATAAATTACACTAAGATCTTCTCCCATTATAATATAGTAATACAGATATGTATATTATAATCGTTGATAAATTGATAATAACACTAAAGTCTTCCCCCATTATATTATAATATTAGAAGAGAAGAAAGAGATTAGAAATAATTGGTCAAGTGTCAATACCAAGTTTCTATTTCAGGAAATATTTAAGTTACTTTCAAAGCAAGTGTCGGCAGCAAGAAACCAAAGATAATAAGATTGTAGATACCATCACACTAGAAGACAAAGAGAATTTCATCACACTATACACGTCATCAATAAAAAAATAAAAAAATAAAAAAAATTAAAGAAGACCAGTAGAGTTGTTTGGTCTTTGTGAGGGGAGGGCCGAGGGCGGGTGAGCCGTGAGCTCCCTGTTCTCCTCCATTTCTCAATTCAATACTAGAACAACAACTATAATATTAAAAAAAACATTATAAATCATAATAATCTGATGCGAGCAGAATTTGAATGTCATCTTCTCCGTTGCTTGAGAGGTGTTACTGTTGGACAACACTCGTACAACTAGTGATCAACTGCCCTATAGATGACAACAAAGCAGGGCAAGATGGCCCTGGGATTTGTAACAAACAGCTCCTCAAGATTCCCGTCCGCATCTCCTGTCACTGAATCATACGAACCCTTCTCCTCCTCCTCCATGTCTGTAACATCTCCTTTCCTCCCAACCCGGCCAGCAATCACTCTGCACACCAACAAAGCCCTTCTACCGCCGCCGCCGCCGCCGCCGCCGCAACACTCGTGCGCCCTACCACTACTAGCTGTAGTCCTGATAAGCCCGTGTTGTGCACGGCCAAACCCATAGCGTATGATCGTACATACACTACACGACGTCGTAGTCGGATGCGAGGAATTGTTACTGCTGTTATTTGTTACGAGGCAAAGTGAGGTGGAGTTGTTGGCGCCGAGGGAGCATGTGAGGAAGGTGGAGTGGAAGCGGAGGAGCTCGTTACCATCGGCGGCAGAGCGATGGTGGGGACCACGAAGGGAGCTGGACTTAACGGAGTTGCGGTACTCCTCGAACCGGGCAATGGTACGGTTGGTGTTGTGGATTTTGAGGATCCGGTCGATGGCAACGGTGGTGGTCATACAAGACCAACTAGATTTGAATATTATTTCCACAATGTGGCGGCCTGAGTCGTCAGGACCAAGCTCTGAAACTGCAAAAATAACATATTGTAACTGGTGGTAAATGGAAAATGTATGGAATCTTTCGATACCGCACACTACTATTGAATGTTTCTACCACCTACTTTACCAAAATTTGATAGTAGGTATAGCATTACTAAAAAAAAAAAAAAAAATTATAATGTAGTCAAATCTAGAATAGAAATACTACGCATATATTAATTTCTACCTCAAACATATATTGAGTTTGTCTTTTAGTGATCATTGGGTCCATCCCTCGCTAAAAGACTAAGATCAATGTATATTTTGGGATAGCAAAGGTACTATAGCATGTAAACACATGTAAATCACTGAAGCCCCACAATATATTTGTAATGAAAGATTTTCTATATAGGAATGATCATGTGAGAACTAGTTTTTACGATAAATTTTGTGGGAATCTTTTATATAATTATTATATGAATGATCTGAATTATTTACATTGTTTGTATATATAATTTTATATTATCTAATGTAGCACAATCTCTTATATACTGTGGATCTCTCTCTATATATGTAGAAACGGACTGCCATACCTTCAACAAAGGTCATAAATGTAGAACAGAGACAACAATTATGATACCATTATTGTAGTTTTACAGTGAATGTACAAAAATTCAGACTATGAGTTATCATGAAAATGAGTCAATGTTAGGGGTAACATGGCCCATCAATTTTATCTTATCTCATCTTTTTGTAGAGAATTGATCACAGAAAACAAACAAGCCCTATATATAATCCAATATATATTTGTTCCTAAACCTTCTTTCTGCCTTTTCATTTCCTATATATATTTCTCACTTTTACTCGTTCACTATTTTCACACTTGTGTGTATAGAAAGAGAAAGTGCTAACCACCACAAGTGGCCTAGTGGTAAGAATGATCGTGACTTGGAGTGTGCTCCTCCAAGATCACGGGTTCGAACTCTATGGTAAACACCTCTGGAGTGTGGCCAGTGGCCGTGGGCTATAGATGGGCCTGCGTAAAACCTAGGAAACTAGAAGCCTCGCCACGGGACTGGGATTAGTCTGACCCATAGAGGGGGATGGAAACCCAGTTTAATCAAAAAAAGAGAAAGTGCTAAAACATGAATCACATTCTTAAGATTGTAGTGTAGAAGAAGTTGGTTTTATCATAAGTTAATTTAGTTGCAATTATCATTTAAATTTCAATCGTATTACTACCAAAAAATTATAAATTACCAGCATGTCGAATGGCGTGATGCTGCTCTAAGCTCTCTGATTTACTGAACACCTCCCCGCACTCCGGGCACGGGCACAGGGTCCTCGGTCTCGGATACCTCCTTCAATATTCATATAACAAAAAAACAACATTCCATTTTTCATTAAAGAGCTAGCAAATAACCAAACACAGCTTTAAATGATTGATCATAACAAGACAAAACGATCTAATCTCGACTTTTGGAAACAGTTGAAAGATTGGCTTCGGATACCTACAGTAATACCGACAACTGTGTACGAAACAATATGTAATCTCAATTTTTTTACAAAACGGTAAAAATAGACACTTTAATTGTTTGATTAAAGATCACATATATAATTAATTAACATGCAAGCTAGTTCCAGTAAAAGTTTAGTTACCTGGAAAGTGAGTGAACATCGACAGCACGACACTCGTAGCACCCAGACAGCTTCATCAGCTGCCTCCCAGTCCCACTCCTCGGCGCCGCCGCCACCACCCCAGCCGTCGACCGAACAGACCGGGCTGAAGAAGATAGAGGCGTGGTACAGTCATTGTGGGACCCACTGTCAGAAGAATGGCTATGATCCGAGTCCAGCCGATGGATAACGCGTGTATTCCCATGGACAACCTCACGAATCGCGCAGATGGAGGAGCCACAGGTAGAACTGAGCATGGTGTACTTGGTTTTGGCGACCGAGGGGTCGTGGACTTCCGAAGAGGGCGGTAAGGTGGTGCTCTTGCAACTGAGGAGGTTCTTGAAGTTCTCCCAAGACGAAGGTTTCGGAGGCGGAGGTGGTGGTGGTGGTGGTGTGTTCTTCCTAGTCTTGTTCTTGTTCTTGTTTTTCTTCTTGTTTTTCGCGGAGTCCGGCTTGTGGTGGAGGGGGAGGGTGGTGGTGGAGTCAGTTGAAGGGATGAAGGAGAGGAGAGCCATGGAGGTGGAGGAGGAGGAGGAGAGGTTGAAGAAGGGGAGTTGAGATCTCTCTCTCAAATTCCCTCTCATGGCTTTGGCCAACTTGATTGGGGGGACATATATACATAAATAATATGAAAGATAAATGGAGAGTGAAAGAGAGGGAGGGAGAAGGGGGAGACTTTGTTATTGTATTTTAATCGAGTGGTGAAGAGGATAAGATAATTGATTTAAGGGTCACTCCAACTTCTATTTATTAATTAGTAGAAAAGTAAACAGTTATTACTAATTTTGGATGAATGTAAGTTTTAGCCAAAATGGTAGATGATGCGGTTTATTTATGGGAGACGTGTGGATGCACCAGGTGTGAGTTCGGATTCGATTTGTATTGAAGGAGAAAGCTGCTTGTCAGACGACCCTCGGCTGACCGGGCGGTACCTGCGACGGGCTCGGAGTGAGGTGGATGTCTGGGCTCGGATCAGGGGGTTCGGATCCGAGGTCTTGTGTACCTGCAGACGGTCCTGAAACACCGAGATTTATCCCGGCGGCGGACCCTCCGACGATCTAGTCAGTCTCTGTGGGAGAGTAGCAATAACTAGGAAAATTTAGGTGGCAAAAGATTGGTTACCTGAAAAGGTGGGTGAGGGTCTAGTATTTATAGAGAATTCCAACCGGGTTTGGATCCGCTTGGGGGCCGGGTCTGAACCCGAAAGCCCATGGGCCTGACGTGGCAGAAGGCCCAGGGGGTTTAGGGCTAACGTGGCAGTACCAGGAGTGGTATAGGGCTGACGTGGCAAAGCCCTTGGTGGTATTTGGAGCTGACATGGCGGATCATGGGGCTCCTGTGCTCCTGGGAGAATCTGAGGGCCTAGGTTGCGACAGGTCATCTTCATTCTACACCAGGATGAGCGGACGGCCCGGAGGGCTGTCGTGGATCGGAGGCCGAGGGCCATCGATGCTCGTCGGATACGAGGAGACCAGTTCTGCGGGGGTGAACTTGAGGTTCGGCGCCGACCCTGTCTGGCTCGAAGCCGAGCCAGATTGTTGTTTTTCCTGTTTTTGAGTGAGAGCTGTACTGGGCCCTGGTTGGGCCCCAAGCCATTTTTACCCTACCACACAAGCCCCCCACTCCTGCGGGGGTGCGGGAGCTAGCCGTGGAGGAGTGTTTGAGCGAGCCTCGAGCCGGCGAGGGTTGGTTGCCCTGATGATAGAGCGATCCTCGAGCTGGCGAGGGTTGGTTGCCCTGATGTTTAGAGCGAGCCTCGAGCCGGCGAGGGTTGATTGCCCTGATGATAGAGCGATCCTCGAGCTGGCGAGGGTTGGTTGCCCTGATGTTTTTAGAGCGAGCCTCGAGCCGGCGAGGGTTGATTGCCCTGATGATAGAGCGATCCTCGAGCTGGCGAGGGTTGGTTGCCCAGATGTTTTTAGAGCGAGCCTCGAGCCGGCGAGGGTTGGTTGCCCTGATGATAGAGCGATCCTCGAGCTGGCGAGGGTTGGTTGCCCTGATATTTTTAGAGCGAGCCTCGAGCCGGCGAGGGTTGATTGCCCTGATGATAGAGCGATCCTCGAGCTGGCGAGGGTTGGTTGCCCTGATGTTTTTAGAGCGAGCCTCGAGCCAGCGAGGGTTGATTTCCCTGATGATAGAGCGATCCTCGAGCTGGCGAGGGTTGGTTGCCCTGATGTTGAGCCTTCCTGAGAAGACAACCCTGGTGCTAGACCGAACCTCGAGCTTTCGAGGGATTACGGGTCGGCAAGGGTGATGGCGAGCCGTTGAGTCTTCCTGAGAAGACAACCCTGGTGCTAGACCGAACCTCGAGCTTTCGAGGGATTATGAGTCGGCAAGGGTGATGGTGAGCCGTTGAGTATTCCGGAGAAGATAACCCTGGTGCTAGACCGAACCTCGAGCTTTCGAGGGATTATGGGACGGCAAGGGTGATGGCGAGCCGTGGTGCCTTAGAAGGTTTGAACGGAGTGGCCCGCCGTCTTTACGGAGCATTGAAGGCGCTCCAGGATCTATGCAATGTTCCAATTCCCTAGGGGCATTAATGGCGCCGCCTAATAAATGCAGGTGGCGCATGGGCTTCCGTCGATTGGCTTTCCCCATATCATAATGACTGATCTATGGGGGAGGCTATAAATACCCCTCCCCCCATAGCGGGTTGGATCACAGCAAGGGTGGTCTATTGGCCATCAGAGGTGTCTGCTTCGGCGGACGTCTCTTTCTTGTAAAATTTTATCCCTGAGTGTCGGAGAGGTGGTTATTCTGTCGCCCGGATCTTCTCTTGGATCTGATGGCCCTGATACGGTAGTCAGATCTGGGAGAGATCAGGGCAAGAAGGATAACGACCGAAATTTGGACCACGGAATAAGGAGCCTCGGATTGGTGGTGACTCTGCCGTCCGGATCCTTTTTCGGGTCAGACGGCCCTCACTCGGTTGTTTGGCCCCTAGAGAGATCAGGACGGGAGGGGTACCCACCGTATTCTGGACCTGAGGCTGAAGAGCCTCGGACAGATGGGTCGTCTCCGATTGGAGGTGGGCCAATCTGTTTTCCGATAGGGTCCCAGGCGATGGTGGCTTTTCTCCCACCCTCGAACAGTTTGGGGTTTCGGCTGCCGAGGCTGTAAGCCCCAAGCTGCTCGCGGGTGAGAGGGGAGCCGACCGAGCCCTGGAGCCCGGGACGCAGGCGATGGTGGCTTTTCTCCCACCCGGGAACAATTCGGGGTCTCGGCTGCCGAGGCCGTAAGCCCCGAGTTGTTCGCGGGTGAGAGGTGAGCCGACCAAACCCTGGAGCCTTAAATCTTAAGTAAAATATTTTCTCCGCCGAGCACTCCATCCGAACCGACCCCTGTGCTTGGCTGCCAGCCTGGCATTGGGTGACGTCAGCAGCGCACGTTTCGAGGACGTGGTGCGATTTTCCAGGCGGCAGTTGCACGTCATTCAGTGAACAGTAACTGTGGAAATCGAGGAGTCGTTTTCATCCTCTATAAATGTCCCCCCTCTCCCCCTGTCGCCCACTTCTTTCTTGCTTCTTTCTCTTTCAAAAAATCTTCCAACACTTCAGCACTCGTCCCTACCGTTTGCTGCACCAGGCTCGTTCTTCCGAAGCGACCCCAGGTTAGTTGGTAAGTCTGTTTAGTTTTAGGCACAGATGGATAGGGCTCAGTCTGGTTCGTCAGCGTCGACGTCTGGGGGGAAAGTGAAACCCGCCTCCAAATCGACTTCGTGGGAGGAGCCTGTTCTTGAGGGGGAGTCTGTGCATAATATGGAGCTTTCCGATTCGATCTCGTGGGAGGAGCCGGTAGGCGAGGAGCAGCAAGTGTATAATGTGAAGCCGTTGCGATCTCGGAGGCTTTTTGTGGTGGAGAGCAGTGAATCTGAGGAGGGGGGCGGTAGTTCCGCCGAAGTCCAGATTCTGGGGTTGGCTTCTGGAGAGGAGGGTGGCCCCGAAGGGGGTGAAGCCGAGGGGGCTCATGTAGGAGGTCAGGGTGTGGGCTCGAGTTCCATGCCGACCGGTCTGGGGAGATTATCTACCCCCTCGCCAGAACGAACCAAGAAGAAGAGGGCCCCGAAGAAGAAGGGGTCGAGGGCAGGGGGTTCGAGTCAGGCGCCTGTTTATCGTAACTTGATGACAGGGTCGCCGGTACAACCTAGGTCGTTCCGCCGGTACCCCGACGATCTTTCTGATAAGGAGTTGTTTGGGGTCCAGCCGTCGTCGCCGAGCCGGAAGAGGGTGATAATGGACACATTTTCGACCGTTCTAGAGGTAGGTGACTTGAAGGCTTTACAGCTGGCATACCACATAGGGTCCAGCTACGAGCTCATGTTGCCGAGCTCTACCCTTCGACCGACCGACCCCCTGCCGGATTGGTATTGCGTCTTCCTCGTGGATGCCTTTATCTCTGGACTGAGGCTGCCAGTCCACCCGTTTGTTCGCGAGGTGCTGAACTGGGCATCCTTGGCGCCGATGCAGTATGGGCCGAACTCTTGAAAGCAGATCATCTGCTTCGTACTGATGTGCGAGGAGCAGAAGATACCCCTACGGCTGAATGTGTTCCGAGCGATGTTGATGATCGGCTCGGCGACTGAGGGTGTTTACTACATCTCGCCCCGGGGTAAGGGGAAGGTGGTCCACGGTCACCCGGACTCCATCAAGGATTGGAAAAAGAAATATCTGGTGATCCGGAGTGAGGAACCTTGGAACATTCCCACTCGATGGAACCACTCCAGGCCGAGCCATCAATCGTCGAGGCCGAGGGACCTGTCAGCCGAGGAGTGGAGGTTTGTAGAGCGCCTCCGTCTGTCGTACAGCATCAATTGGACGAAGGTGACAGAGGCCCACCTGGCGATCGTCGGACTGAGCCCGGCCATGCTTAGTATGTAGTTGTTTCTTTTCTCTCGATCTTCTTGTACTTTCTTGCTCATTGTTCTTAATGGATTTTTTTACAGATATGGATGAAGAATCGATTAAGGCACTGAGGCTCGCCCTGAAGAAGGAGAAGGCCGAAAAGAAGGTGGAGGCGACGAAGAGGCCGAGGGAGGCGCCTCTAGCCATCTCGGAGGCCCAACTCGAGTCGAGGACCAAGAGGACTCGCTCGGAGATGGGCAAGGGGGTGGCTACTTCGAGAGGCCAGGGCCAAGCGAAGGCATCCGATCTTGACAAGGGGAAAGGTCCCTTGGTCGAGGTCGAGGAAGAGGACCCGGTGGTGGAGATGTTGCAGCAATGGTGGGCACCGGATTGGTCGGTTTGGATGGGGGACTGTCTGACCGAGGAGGCCCAGGCCGTGGAGGTGGCGGAGAAGTTGGCAACCCCTCGCGACCGTAAGGAGATGGAGAGCGGGCCCGTGGAGGTGGCGTTTATGCGCCTGGCACAGGCCACCGTGCTGGTAAGCTCGTCGACCCTATCCCCCTTGTTAGTTTTACTGCGGGAGTCTTTTTCTTATCTGTGCTTGTCGGTCGCAGGCTTGTATGCAGGGGGCTAACGTAAAGAACCTCTACGAAGCGTCCCTGGCACAAGAGCGAGCTCGGGCGGATAAGAGCGAGCGGGAGATGAAGGAGATGCGGATCGAGCTCGAGGGCTCGCACAAGAGGGAGCAGCAGATGAAGCTCGAGCTCGAGGCCAAGGATGCAGAGTGGGGGAAGAGGGTGGTCTCCTTGAAGAAGAAGTTCGCCAAGGAGAAGGAGGAGTTGACGGCTGCGTTCGCCAAGGAGAGGGAAGAGCTGACGAATGCGGGTCAGCTGATGGTGATCAAGGCCCAGGACGAGTGCTACGCGAAGGCCCTCAGTCATGTGAGGCACTTCTACCCGACCGTCGACCTGTCCAACTTTGAGTATGACATGGAGATTGAGGGGACACCGAAGACCCCTAGCGAAGAAGGGCCTGCTCTTGACCCGCCTGCCGACCCCCTGTGGCCCCGTCTGCCGATGCTGAGGTGGGAAAACAAGTTGTATAGTTTTATCTTTCTTTTTCCCTCTCTCGATTGTATTTGCCTTCCACGGACTGGCCACCACATTTTTTGTAAGAAGCAACTCAATTTATAAAAAAGGATTTTTGACCGGCCAAGTGTTTTGACCTCAGATATTTCCGAACCTCCTTGCTTATGTGTGTTGAGTTGGCTGGTTCTTTTGTAGGTTGTGGCTCCCCTTCCCGAGGCGGACCCCCGTCGTTCCGACGTGGCGTGGCTCCGGAGCAAGGTTGAGGCCCTGGAGGCCACTTTGGTTCGGTACCGTAAGGGGGCCCGGGACACTGATGCGGCCTTTAATTATTACAGGAACAAGTCTGAAGCCCTTAGTGAGGAGGCAAGCTGGCTGAGGAGGGCGATGGTGGATCGGGAACTCGTGGGTGTCGGACTCGGATATACTATGTCGAGTTCCTCGGTGCAGAGGCCCTCCTCAGAAAAGCTACTTCGCGATGTGATAGTGGAGAAGGAGATGGAGATACACCGTTACCGGGCGATGCTGGGTGTCTCGACATCTTCCTCGGGGGGTCGGCGAGCGGAGGGGGTTCCCTCTGTGCTGCTGCCATTGGAGAGTAGGCGACCCTTTGATGCCCAGAGCTCCGTGGCCGGTGTGTCGACCGTAGCCGAACCGAAGGACCTTCATGACAATGAGAGAGTTCCAAGTTGTTCGGTCGGAGTGATCCCGCCCTTCGTCGGACCCGAGGGACCCTGAGATGGCGGCTTCCTTCAGTTTGAGATGAGTGGAGTGTTTCTGTAACGGTCTTCGTTTGTTTTCTCAGAACCCAATAAAGGAGTATGAATAAGGAATTCTTTTCACTCTTTGCTCTGGCTGATAGGGTAATGAATGATGAAGGGAGTGTGGTTCGGCCCTGTCGGTCCGTGAGGGATCGGCATGGGGTGTTGTGAAGTCTCCCGAGCCTGGGGCCGAGTCGGACCTACCGAGGCGTCGGGGACGATACCGGAGTGAAGACTCGGGTGCCGATCCCCTTGTTCGGTATTAGGTCAGATCTGCCAAGGCGTTTGGAGTATGACAAAAAGAGATTTCTTTCGTATAAGATAGGGAGGACCGCTAAAACGGCCCTTTACACATGAAAGCTTACAAAAGATTTACTTTTAGCCAAGCTAGAACCTATGTTCGTCCCTCAAGGAACTTCATTAGGTGCTCGGGGTCGAACGGGAATTCCTCCAGCTCGACCGCAGGTCCGGGAGCAGGGCCGTCCCCTTCCGGTTCGAGTTCGACGGCATCGAGGGGGAACACACCTCCCCCGACAGTGGTCATGTAGCACGATCGCGCTGCTTCTTGGCTGCCTCGGACGATACCGACTCCTTGCGGGGTGGGGAATTTAAGTTTTAGATGGTAAGCCGAAGGCACCGCTTGGAGGGAGCATAGTCCGGGTCGGCCGAGTATGGCGTTGTAAGCCGCCTTGACGTTGACCACCATGAAGTCCATAAACTCGGTCCTCTTGACAGGAGCCGATCCTGCGGTAACATCGAGGGTAACAATCCCTTCTATCACGACAAGGACGCCGGAGAACCCATGCAAGGTATATCCGGCCGGCTTGAGTTTGCCTCTAGGTAATTTGAGATTCTCGAAGGCTTCGAGGAAAAGAATATTAACCGAGCTGCCGTTGTCGACGAGGATTCGGCGAACCTCACAATTAGCCATGTGGAGGCTAATGACGAGGGCATCGCAGTGGGGTAGGCGAACGCCTTCGAGGTCCTCT
Organism: Hemerocallis citrina; assembly: GCA_017893485.1. Classification (NCBI taxonomy): domain Eukaryota; kingdom Viridiplantae; phylum Streptophyta; class Magnoliopsida; order Asparagales; family Asphodelaceae; genus Hemerocallis; species Hemerocallis citrina. The sequence goes on from CM030362.1 coordinate 286,792,122, forward strand.
CCTGAGAAGGAGACCGACATCGGTTGTAGCTTGGGTGAGGGGTTGTCTTGGACAGCATTCACCTCTCGGATGAAGGCTTTTCGGGAAGTATTTGATTCTCCCCCCATCGGCCCTCCGTGGACACAGTGCAAGATGAAGGGCGTATCCGCGGCTCCCTCGGACTCGGGATCCCGACCCTGGATGCGGTTCGGAGTAGGGTTCGGAGGTGAAAGCCTCCGGTTCCTAGTATCTCGCCGATCCCGTGGGACTTCTCGGGTGAATTCTCGGAGGTACCCTCTTGAGATGAGTTCCTCAATTTCGTCTTTCAGGGCCCGGCATTGGTCGGTTTCGTGCCCATGATCTCTGTGGAAGCGGCAGTAGAAGCGCTGATCTCGATTCTTGTTGTTGTTAGGTCGGGGAGGTAGTCGGACAATGCCTTTGTCTTCGATTTCTAAGAGGATGGCGGACACGTTATGTGTCAAGGGAGTGTACCTCTCGAAGCGGGGGACCGGCGGGACCTTCTTCATGGCCCCCGCGTCCCTCGGAGCTTTCTTTGATGGTTCGACTTCTTCGGCCTTCCGTTTTCCCTTCCCGGTGGCCTCCCTGGCATTTTCGGGGTTAAGGGCCTCTTCTGCCCTAATGTACTTCTCGACCCTGTTGAGGAGGTCGGGAAAGTTGACGGGGGGTTTCTTCGCCAGAGAAGCCTTCAGCTGTCCATGACGGACGTTGTGCCGAAATGCCGCGGAGGCGACGCCTGGATCAAGGGAGGAGACCGACCTGGCCTCTGCGGTAAACCTCCGGATGAACACTCTGAGTGACTCCCCCTCTATCTGTCTGAGCCCAAGTAAAGAGGCGTTGGTCCTTTCGGCCTTCCGGCTGGTGACAAAGTGGGCAAGAAAATTGCCCTCTAGTTGGTCGAAGGAGTAAATGGAGCCGGGGGCGAGCTTCGAGAACCATTCACGAGCCGGACCCCGGAGGGTGGCAGGGAAGGCTCGGCACAGCAGGGGATCCGAGGTGCTGTGAATCATCATGAGAGTTTTGAAACCCTCCATGTGATCAGCAGGATCTCCTTCACCGTCGTAGGTCTCGAATTGAGGTGGTCGGAAATTCCTGGGTATTTCCGCTTGGAGGATGGAGGCGGAGAAGGGAGGACGGACAGGTCTGTACCCCTGTGCCGCTCGTTGGCCGCCGTCTCCTATGTGATCGAGGCGATCCTCCATTTCTTGGAGGCGCCTTAGGAGTACGCCATCGTCCTCTGTCTGGATTGTTGATGGGCGGGACACGCTGGCCTCGGCGTCTGTTACTGCTGATTTCGGTGTGGGGGTAAACAGATAGAATTTGTGAATCCGGGAAAAACCTGAACAGTTGACTCGGCCTTCTTGCTCCTGCCGCAACCTGCAAGGAAGTGCGAGACACCGGGGTTGATTCCGGCGATGCACCCTCCGACGCTCTTGTCAGTAATCAGGAAAAGATTAAGAAATAGCTTAAGTGGTCAAAAAGTGATTAACCTGGTCTTGGTGGTAGAGGGGTTGTATTTATAGTCGCCTTTGGAACGGTTAGGATCCTGATTTCCTGCCTAACAGCCAGGAGAAAAATCCTCCTATTCTGTTTTAGGAAATTAGGTCCTGATTCCCTGGTGAGAGCTAATCAGGCTTATTGATTTGATTGAGTCAAATCAGGGGCCTGATTCTCCTCTTGGTGGTCCGGGCTCGTATCGGGTCCGGCCCCGTGCCCGGTTGGAGTGGATCTATTCGCGGGTGGTTGGTTCTGTGAGAAGGAGGCCCAATATCCGTTTTGGATCCATCTGTATGTGAAATTACCTCTTTACCCCCGTGCTTCAAGATTCGTGCTCGATCTGGACGGTTCCGATTTAACCCCATTTTTAGCCATATCACGAGCCCCCCACTCCTAAAGATTGAGTGTGATCAGCCTTTGAGGAGTAGTCTAGCTGTTTTAGTGGCTGGTGGAGTTGTATCGGAGTCCAAATGTGGGATTTTGAATCTAAAAAAAAGGGGGGAGAGAAGTAGCTTTTGACGCCGCTGGCTGTTCTCTGATCAGATCGGGTATTTAAGGGTTCTTATTTATTTTTTCGGACTATTTATTTAATTTTGCGACGTGTTCACTAATCGTTCGGGGGCCTTTAACGGTACATCCTGGGTGATAATTGTTCGTTTTAGGGGTTTGAAAATGTCCCCCAAATTTCCAATTATTTTTCAGAATTTTTAGTTAATTTTCCCGAATTTTTAGCAATTTTTTCGCAATTTTTAAATAAATAAAACGATTTAAATAAATAAAAAATGATTTAAATACCGATTAATGGCGTGGATCGATCTGAACCGCTGATCATGGACGAGCGCGAATTTCGGAAAGATCTGATGGCTGTTACCGCTCGGCAGCGTTTTCTCCGTTTACGAGCTCGGGAAGGCGCTTGCTCGGCTGCCGACCGGAGGTAGGGGGTTCGGCAGGCCGAGTGACGTGGCGCCATCTGAGCTGTCGGATGCTGGTGCGCATCTCAAGACGGGCACGGTTCCCAAGAAAATGCTATCTTGTCTTTTAGTACACGCGGTGCAATCTGGGCCGTTCATCATTGGTATTGCGAGTTTCTGGGAGATCCAACGGTTTAGGTAGCTCGGTGTCTTTTTTTCTCCATTTACCAGCTCGGGAAGGCACTTGCTCGGAAGCCGACCGAGGGGGTGTGGCTTCGGTCGTCCGAGTGACGTGGCGCTATCTGAGCCGTCGGGTGATGGCACGCATCTTGAGACAGGCGCAGCTCCCAAGAGAACACTATCTTGTCTTTTAATGCCCTCGGTGAGATCTGGGCCGTCTGATCGAGATCGGGCGCGAAAGTTGAGGGGAAAGTGAGTTTTCCCCGTTTACACGCTCGGGAAGGCACTTGCTCGGCAGCCGACCGAGGACCTGTGGTTTTTGGCAATCCGAGATGGCTCTGTTCCCAATGGTATTAATGGTGCTTCGGGACTTGTGCGGCGTTCCGCCTTCCCGATGTCATTAAGGATAATTCCTTTAATTAATGCGTGGCGTTTCAACTTCCGAGGGTCATAATGGCGGGTTCTTGGAGGCAGGCTATAAGTACCCCACTCCCTTTGTCATTTCAGTCGCAATCAACATTGAGTTTCAGACCTCGGGGGCATCTGCCTTGGGTAGCTTCTCTCTTGAGGTCCGGAGAGGTGGTCGCTCTTCTGCCTGGTTTTCCCTTTGTTCCTGACGGCCCCAAAGTGGATGTCAGGAGCGAGGGGGGAACGAGGTAGTAGTGGTGACGACCGTAGTCCGGACCGGAGGGATCGGTTACGTCAGAAGGACGGGTGGTCGCTCTGTTGTCTTATTCTTCTCCCGTTCCTCACTGCTCCGAAGGGGATGTCAGGAGCGGGAGGGGATAAGGCAGTAGTGGCGACGACCATAGTCCGGACCGGAGTTGTGGGCCTCTTCGGAAGGACGGGTGGTCGTTCTCTCACCAAGATCTTCTGCTTTCTTTGGTTGCTCCGAAGTGAGTGTCGAAGTAAGCGGAGGTCTTGGTGGGAGAGTGATGATCCATGTCCGATGCCGATCTCCGGGCCATCTGAGTCCGTTTGTTGCAACTGTGAAGGTGCCGCTGTCAGAGTCCCCTGACAAACTGAGCCTTCCAGTTGCAACCAACTAGCTCGGAATGGTGCGCTTCTCCATCATGAGTTGCAGCTCGGGCTTCTGGACCGTCCGAGCCCGTTGTTTGCAACTGTGAAGGCGCTGCGGTCAGAGTCCTCTGACAAGCCGCGCCTTCCAGTTGGAAACAACTAGCTCGGAACGGTGCGTTTCTCCTGATCTCTGAGTGTTGATGGGTCCCCTCCCATCTATGTCTTCCTTCCGGGCTGATGGCTCCTGATGGATGTCAGCTCGGGGGAGTTAGAGATGGGGGGAGTGCCGATCTGTTCCTGACCGGGGCCCGTGGGTCGGCGGAATACCGACTGAGGCACGGGACCTGGGGGGCGCTCGCCGAGGGCGGCGCCTCAAAACTGAATCAAAATTTTTCCAGGTTCTTCTAGGCATAGGTGAGGCGTCCGAGGGTTCAACCGTCCGAGCGACGTGGCGCACCTTGAGCCGTTGGATGATGGCGCGCATCTCAAGACGGGCGCAGCTCCCAAGAAAACACTATCTTGTCGTTTAGTGCTCTTGGCGAGATCTGAGTCGTCTGATCGAGATCAGGCGCGAAAGTTGAGGGGAAAGTGAGTTTTCCCCGTTTACCAGCTCGGGAAGGCACTTGCTCGGATTCCGATCGGACCCTACTGCCGGTGTGTTCGGATTGCTTGTAGCTCGGATTTGGATCCCCTGGAGCCGAGCCAGTTGACTTGGTGAGAGAGGTAGTGGTGATGGGCCTTCGCGACGTTTCGAGAACAGCCCAAAAGTCGCGAACTTTCATTGGAAGTCCAAGGGACGTCCCAATTTTACTATAAATCTTCACCCCCCCTAAAGACCAAGTCTCACTTTTCACTTCTACTCTCTCTCTTCAGTTTTTACTCCGCTTCGAAGTTTTTAGCTCTCTGGTGGTGTTGCTAGCTGTCGCGGTAGCGTTTCTAGTTCCGGCGAACTTTCCGACCGCACCTGTCACTTCAAGGTCAGTCTCTTTCCCTTCTCTTTTTAGGAAAAAATGGTTAAGATTTCGGCTGAGACCCCCGCCTCGGAGCAAGCCGTTGGCCGTGGGGATAAAGGGAAGGGAGTAATGGAGCCGAGCGAGCAAGACGTTGTTCGTCCGGATAAAGAGGGTGAAGTGGCCGAAGTGCCCGAGGAAGTCGCGGCGGAGTCCCGAAAGGGTAAAGCCGTGATCACGATAGTGGAAATGCCGAAGAGAGCAGGGGCATTTGGTCGGCAGCCCATCGCCGTGTCGAGTGTGGGAGGCGTCCGGGATTACGCCGAGGATACCTTGGAGAGGGTCACTCAAGGTACGGCTAAACTGGCGGAGGAGAACGAGCCTAGGGAGCTGTCCGAGGTTGACCACAGGATCTCGACTCTTACCGAGACAGATCTTCGTCTGATCCGAGAGGGTTTCCAGATCCCTCTTGAGTATGTACTGCTCCTTCCTGGGCCGGGGTTCCGAGCCAACACAAAGTCCTCGTCGGACGTATGTGTCTTTCCGGTCGACTCCCTAATTGCCGGACTCCGCTTTCCCCTCCACCCGTTCGTGGTTGAAGTCCTGGTTTGGTACGATCTGAGTCCCGCCCAACTGATGCCGAACACGTGGAGGCACGTCGTGGCGTTCCTCCTCCGATGCCAAGAGATCGGCGCCAAGCCGACTATGTACCTCTTTCGGAGTCTCTTCCGACCTTGCCAGCCGAGGCGGGACGAGCAGAGGTTTTTCCTTTCTCCTCGGACGGGAGTTAAGTTGATCGAGAACCCGGACTCGATCAAACATTGGAAGGACAAATACTTCCTCGTCCGAACTCTGACGCCATGGGTGATACCGACAGTTTGGGCGAAGGATGGCCTGCCCAAGCGTACAAAGAAGGACGTCCCGCTGAATGCCGAGGAGGCTGAGGTTCAGAGGAAGCTCCTCGCTCTGCCGACGCTCAGCTGGAAGGATATTACCGAAGAGCATCTGTTCCGTGGGGGTCTCAGTCCGATCGACCCTCGTATGCCTCTGGTATTTATACTTCTTTGTTTAAAGCTCATGAAAATTTTCCTAAGTTTTTTCATTCGGCTTTTGCAGAGACGATGAAGCTCGATTACAAGGCTCTGGTGGCAAAGGGCAGGGCAGAGCAGGAGAAGAAGAAGAGGCCGTCGGCAGCGCCTCAGGATAGCCGAGCTTCGAAGAAGCCCTCGGTAGTGAAGGCTGCCGACCAACCGAAGGTCGCGGTCCTGAAGGAGGGGGAGATCGAGGTCCTCGTCTCTCCGACGAAGGTCGTGGCCCCCGAGCGGGGGGGGGTCGTGTCCTCCGAGCTACTCGCCTCGGATGCCCCTGCGCAGACCCCGAAGGCGGACGCACCTGGTTCGTCGAGCAGCGTGTTCGGGGTGAAGGATGCGTTGTCCCTCTCAGTTCCGCCCCTTACTGCCGACGCGGAGGGGATCTTGACCGAGCGTCACAAGCAGATCTTCGTCCCCGATTGGCAGGTGATGAACGTCGACGGCTTTTTGGGCGACGGGAACATCTGCATGGAGGCGGTGAGGCACCTGCCGACCCCGAAGGACCGAGCGACCCTGAAGGCCGGGATGGCAGGGGACGCCGTTATGCAGATTGCCCGGAATACTATGTCGGTAAGTGTGTCGAGCCCTCCTTTATCCAAATTTCTTCCTTAGAATTTTTCTAAGTTCTTGGACTCGGATTTTAACGTGCTGTTTCTCTTCCAGACCCTCTGCCACTTCAATTTCTTGGTCGAGGAATTGGCGAAGAAGGATCAGGAGAAGGAGAAGGAGAGGGCGGAGCGCGTCAAGGTCGCGAAGCGGCTTGATTCCGAGCTGCTTCTTTCGACGAAGAGGGCCACCGAAGTGGAGGGGCTGGAGAAGCAGCTGGCCGACGCCGTTCAGCTGTCAAAGGACACGGCGGCCAAGCTTGAGGCCTCGGAGAAGGAGATGGCCGAGCTGAAGGATACGGCGGCTAAGCTCGAGGCGTCGGTGAAGGAGGCCGCCGAGCTGAGGGAGGAGCTGGCCAAGGCTCGGTCGGAGGCGGAGGACGCTCGGAAGGAGGCCGAGAAGGTCAAGGCCAAACTCCACAGGAAGGTGAAGAGGGTGAAGAAGGCCGTGCAGGAGGAGGCCGCGCTGCACATGCTCCAGAATATGGTGGATGCCTACGGTCGAGCCTTGCAACATGTGGTCGCTAAGAACCCGGGCTTCGATACGTCCTCCTACAACTTCTACGACCTCGTGGAAGGGGAGGAGGTTGTCCCCGAGGGGTTGATCGGCCCCGAGGGGGAGGTGGAACCCGTCGAGGACCCGTGGAAGGCCGAGGCCGAGGAGGAAGAGGAGGACGACTCCGAGGGGGAGAGCAGGAGCGAAGGCGGAGGCGGAGGCGAGGGCGAGGACAAGGCCGAGGGGTCGACGGACCCGAACGACAAAAAGGTCGACCCCTGACTCGGTTGTCTTCTTTTCTTTTTTTGTTTTTGTTTTTGTAAGCCTAACTGCGGACTGGCCACCGCTGTTGTAGAACTCTTTGAATTTTGAATGAAAAAATGTTTTGTTTGGCCAAAATTTGCCCAAGTGTTGAGTCTCGGACTTAGCGTCTATTTTGGCGTAAATTTCTCCAAGTGTTGGGCCTCGGATTTATCTCTGCTTTTCAGGTGAGATTTGGTCCGATCACGGAGGTTGAATACCTTCGGAAGGAGCTGGCAAAAACGAAGGACGAACTCTTTCAAAGCCGGTATAATCGATATCTCCTGCTCGGCAAGCTGGAGGATACGAAGGCGGCTCTGCGGAGGTATGGTCGCGAGCTGTACCAGTATCGGAAGTGCTCTTCAGCCCCCTATCCTGAAGGCGAAGTCGAGAATCTCCGTAGAGAGCTCACTGCCGCCGAGCAGAAGAACGACGACCTTTTGGCCGAGGTCCAATACTTGGAGCTAGCGGAAAAAGAACGTTCGGCGGAGGGGGAGAAGTTGACTTCCGAACTGGAGAAAACGTCAACTGAGCGCAAGAGGCTATCGGCCGAAGTCGACAGGCTCAGAAGGATCACAATAGATAGGGGGATTGAAGTCACTCATTACCGACGGCTCGCGACTGATAATGCCAATGCCTCGGGCTCGTTGACGGCCCCTCGACCGAAGAAGTTGGCGAAGGACGACGTCTTGAGGGATAGGATTATCGAACTGGAGGAAGAGATCGCGTCGCTCAAGCCGGCACCCGTCAGGGCTAACGTTCGCAGCACTTCGTGCACTCGCGAAGAAAGCGAGAGGGGGATCACGTTTCACGAATTGGCGATGCGCTCGCCGGTGACCAGGTGGAGTCCAGCCGACGCTCAAAGTAGTGCGGCCGCCTCGTCGAGCGGGGCCTCGGCCGGCGTCGCAGTTAGAGCTAGCAGCGAAGGGGGGTCGCGCTTCGTTGGTTTAGGGTCGGGTTCGGAGGGCAGACCTCGTCGTCCTCGTGTTTCCCTAAACCGAAGCATTCCCCTTCCGAAGAGGCCCTGATTCTGTCGTTTTCCTATTTTTGTTGATTGTTGTAAGAACCTAATTATGGGGTCGGTTCGGCTGTCTGTAACACTATCATGTCTGAATGCGAATCTTTTTTGGGAAATTTTCAAGTGCTAGACATCGGCATTGTATTGAAATTGTGCTTTTCTTTTTCCCTTCCTTTCAGCTCGTGGTGACGATCCATGGCTCGGACTCCGAGCGTTCGAATGATGACTTCGAATCCGAGGCCACTTCTGGAACGGTGGTTCTGAGCCCTAGTAGCGCCGATCTGAAGTTACGCCGAGCCGAGGGTGAGTGGGACCACCTCTCGTCTGTCCTCAGTCTTCGGGAAGCCGAGATCCAATGCTTGGAGAGCAGGATCGTCGAGCTGAGCCCCGAGGAGAGGATGAAGACTCGCAGACCGCATTCAGCAACGCTCTTTGGGTCAGATGCATTCACCATAACCAGTCGAAGATTGTCGCCGAGCGGGATGACTTGCTCTCATAGATGCGCCACCTGCGTGTTGTGATGGCGAAGCTCCGGGGGGAGAAAGAGGAGCTGTCAGCCGAGGAGGACGAACAGTTTAGTGAGGATGTTTTTATATGAGAGATAAGTGTAGCGGGTCGGGAGTTGTATGCTTTGTTTGCCAACATTTTGTAATAGAACGTTTTGTATTATGTGCCGACCATTAATAAAAATTCCCTTTCATTGCTTTGCATATTTGTTTTCGCTTGTAACTACGTCGGTCGCGCCGAGTCCTTTGAGCCGAGCGTGTTTGTTTAACCGAACGGATCCCCATGAGTACGGTATTCTGTCGTTTAGCGGCTCTGACACAGTACGGTACAAATCCCTAGCGGCTCTGTGCCCAGGAAAGTGCTATTTTGTCGTTTAGAGCAGGTGGCGAGATCTGAGCCGTTGAACGCAGGCGTGAATCTCGTGGCGGCTCAGCCCCCAAGAAAACGTTATCTTGTCGTTTAGTGCAGGTGGCATGATCTGAGCCGTCTGATCGAGATCACACACGAAAGTTGAGGGGAAAGTGTGTTTTCCCCGTTTACACGCTCGGGAGGGCACTTGCTCGGGAACCGACCGAATGCGTGCGTCTTCGGGCTTCGGCTAATAGTTAGGAGAGTTCGGATCATGTATTCCAGACCCTGGGGTATAGTTCAATGGCTGTGGGAGCAATTCCGAACGGCGATCTACCCCTGGTTCGTCCGGAGACGAGCCGAGGAGGTAAAGTCGAACCGAGTGTTGGACTCCAAACCATCGGTATAGTTCAACGGCTGTGGGAGCAATTCCGAACGGCGATCTACCCCTGGTTCGTCCGGAGACGAGCCAAGGAGGTAAAGTCTAGCCGAGTGTTGGACTCCGAACCATCGGTATAGTTCAACGGCTGTGGGAGCAATTCCGAACGGCGATCTACCCCTGGTTCGTCCGGAGACGAGCCGAGGAGGTAAAGTCTAGTCGAGTGTTGGACTCCGAACCATCGGTATAGTTCAACGGCTGTGGGAGCAATTCCGAACGGCGATCTACCCCTGGTTCGTCCGGAGACGAGCCGACGAGGTAAAGTCGAGCCGAGTGTTGGACTCCGAACCATCGGTATAGTTCAACGGCTGTGAGAGCAATTCCGAACGGCGATCTACCCCTGGTTCGTCCGGAGACGAGCCGAGGAGGTAAAGTCGAGCCGAGTGTTGGACTCCGAACCATCGGTATAGTTCAACGGCTGTGGGAGCAATTCCGAACGGCGATCTACCCCTGGTTCGTCCGGAGACGAGCCGAGGAGGTAAAGTCGAGCCGAGTCTTGGACTCCGAACCATCGGTTGAAATCACAAAAAGGCAGGTGATAAGGAGGGAGAAAAACATGCAGATTCACAAACATAATAGAGCTTTGTTTTATTGATACTTGACGGCGGACCGTTTTACATAATACAATTTGAGAAAAAATGGGTTACAAGTCAGAGGATTGGAATGGCTCGATACTCCTTGTTACTTAGAGTGGCATTGGAACGCTCTCTTGGTATTTTAGGAGGTGGTCGGCATTCCAGGTCCTCGGAAGCTCTCTGCCTTCCATGTCTTCGAGACGGTATGCCCCAGGCCGAACAACTTTTGTGATCCGGTACGAACCTTCCCAGTTCGGAGCTAGCTTGCTCTTCTGACCGGGGAAGGATATAGCTAGCTTCCTCAGGACTAGATCTCCTTGCTTAAGGTTGGCGGGTCGGACCTTCTTGTTGTAGGCCAGCTCGACTCTTCTCCTGTAATTCTGCTGCCGAATTGACGCTCTCTCCCTCAGCTCGTCCACCAAATCTAAACTTGCTCTGAGGTCTCGGGCGTTCTGCTCCTCGCTGTAGGCAACGAGGCGAGGAGAAGGTATCCCGACCTCGAGGGGAATCACGGCCTCGGCCTCGTATGTAAGATTGAAAGGGGACTCCCCGGTGGGGGTCCGTTTGCTCGTGCAGTAATTCCACAAGACATTGGGGAGTTGGTCGACCCACAAACCTTTGGAGCATTTGTCCAACCTTTTCTTGATGCCTGCCAGGATCTGCCGATTAGCATTCTCAGCTTGTCCGTTCGACTGAGGGTGGGAGACGGACGAGAAGCGCTGTTGGATGACGAGGTCATTGCACAGAGCTCGGAACGCCGCACCAGTGAACTGAGTACCGTTGTCCGTCACGAGGACGCGGGGGACTCCGAACCTGCAGATGATACTTTTCCAGAAGAACTGCACCACTTTGTTCTCGGTTATAGTGGCGAGGGGCTCGGCCTCGACCCACTTTGAGAAGTAGTCGATGGCTACGACCAAGAACTTGAACTAACTCGGGGCCAGAGGGAAAGGCCCTAGCAAGTCCATTCCCCACATTGCGAAGGGGATAGGGCTCGACAGGGAGGCGAGGTTGGCCTGAGGGAGGCGTCGGATGCTGGAGTGTCTCTGGCATGTGCTGCATTGCCGAACATGTCGCTCGGTGTCTTGGAGAAGGGTCGGCCAGAAGTACCCATAGTTCAAAGCTTTCCGGGCCAAAGACCTAAATCCGGAGTGTGCCCCTCCGATGCCTTCATGAAGCTCCTGTAGGGCATATTCGGCCTGATCCGGAGAGAGGCACCTCAGATATGGTCGGCCATCTATTTGAGAGAAGGAGCGCTTGTATAGGATGCCTTCGATCAAGACATAGCGCTCGGCCCGAGTTCTGACTCGGCGTGCTTCCTTGGGATCCGAGGGCAGAACTCCGTCCCTTAGGAATTCTACCAGTGGCTTCATCCAATTGTTCTGCAGCATGACCGGTAATGACTCCACCGAGCTAGGTGGCTCGTCTTCGATGCTTGGCTTAGAGAGGACTTCAATCAGCACGGTCTGTTCAAGATCTCGAAGTGAGGACGAAGCCAATTTGGAGAGGGCGTCGGCCTGTGAATTTTCTTCCCGAGGGACTCGTTCGATGGTGGCTTCTTCGAACCAGCTCATGAGATCCCGAACCTTGGCAAGGTACTTCGCCATTCGCTCGTCCCGGGCCTCATATTCGCCCAAGACTTGGTTCACGACTAGCTGGGAATCACTGTGAATCCGGAGGCATTGGACTCCGGCACTTCGGGCGAGACCAAGTCCGGCGATGAGCGCTTCGTATTCCGCCTCGTTGTTCGAGGCTTTGAAGTTCATGCGGATGGCGTACTGGAGGACGAAGTTGTCAGGGCCGTTCAGTATGATTTCGGCTCCGCTTCCTTCTTTGCAAGAGGATCCGTCCACAAAAACTGCCCAAATGGGGGGCCCATTCGGGACGTGGCCGACCTCGGGGATAGTGGACTCTACGATGAAGTCGGCGAGAGCCTGTGCCTTAATTGCCGTCCGAGGCTGATAAGAGATGTCATGCTGACTTAGCTCTATGGACCACTTCATCAGCCGGCCCGAGGTCTCCGGCTTATGGAGGATCTGCTTGAGGGGTTGATCGGTGAGGACAACGACCGAGTGGGATTGAAAGTACGGCCGAAGTTTTCTCGCAGCCATGATCAGGGCGTAGACTATCTTCTCTATCCTCGGATAGCGGAGCTCAGCGTCCCGGAGCACCTTGCTCACGTAGTAGATAGGCCTTTGGGTCCGGTCTTCCTCCCTCACTAAGACAGCACTTAGGGTCTGCTCGGAGGCTGCCAAGTAGACGAAGAGGGTCTCGCCCGGGACCGGTTTGCTGAGCAGCGGGGGGTTCACCAAATAAGCCTTCAGCTGGTCGATTGATTCCTGTTGCGATTGGCCCCATTCAAAACCTTTAGCTCCCCTGAGTGCTTTGAAGAAGGGGAGGCACTTTTCCCCCGACTTGGATAGGAACCGACCGATAGCTGCGAGCCGACCGGTGAGCTTCTGCACCTCCTTGACGTTTCGAGGAGGGGCCATGTCTAATATGGCCTTAATCTTCTCGGGGTTAGCTTCGATTCCTCACTGGCTCACCATGAAGCCGAGGAATTTTCCCGAGGAGACCCCGAACGCACACTTGTTCGGGTTCAGCCGCATGTTGTACTTCCTCAACACGTCGAAGGCCTCCTGGAGGTCGGCTACATGATCGGTGCCGTGGATGCTCTTGACGAGCATGTCATCAACGTACACCTCCATGTTTCGGCCGATCTGGTTCTGGAAGACCTTGTTGACGAGGCGCTGGTAGGTGGCACCTGCGTTCTTCAAACCGAACGGCATGACCCGGTAGCAGTAGAGGCCTTGGTCGGTGACGAAGGAGGTCTTCGGGATATCCGGAGGGAACATCCGGATTTGATTGTACCCCGAGAAGGCATCCATGAAGCTGAGGAGCTCATGGCCCGAGGTGGCGTCAATAAGGGTGTCGATGTTCGGGAGAGGGAATGGATCCTTCGGACACGCCTTGTTCAGGTCAGTGAAGTCGATGCATATCCTCCACGAGCCATTGGACTTCTTGACCATTACAACATTCGACAGCCACTCAGGATAATTTACCTCCTGTATGAACTTGGCCTTCAGCAGCTTATCCACTTCCTCCTTGATTGCCTGCTGTCGCTCGGGAGCGAACTTTCGCCTCTTCTGCTGAACCGGTTTGCACCCCGGTTCGACGCTTAGACAATGGACGAGCAAGTCCTCGGAGATGCCGGGCATGTCCACGGCCGACCAAGCAAATAGGTCGCGGTTATTCCGGATGCACCTCACCAAGTCGGAGAACAGCACGGTCGGCAAGGACTTGCTGACGAGGAATTTTCGGCTCGGATCCTCGTCCGAGAAGAGTACTTCTTCTAACTCGTCCGCCGGCTCGGACGTTGGGCGGGCCTTCGGCTCGGGGATTTCTAGTGTCTCGAGCGAGAGCACTGGTCCCCCGGTGGAAGTCATGTAGCACTTCCGAGCTGTTTCCTGGCTTCCCCTGACTTCCCCTACTCCCGAACGAGTGGGGAACTTCATCTTCAAATGGTATGCCGAGGGGACAGCCTCCAGAGCGGCTAGACCGGGGCTGCCTAGGATGACATTATATGCCGCCGGGACGTCGACGACCATGAAGTCCATTGGCTCGGTCTGGGTAGTAGGGGCGCTCCCCACAGTAACGTCCAGGGTTATCACCCCTTCGACGGTTACCGGGACCCCCGTGAACCCGTGGAGAGTGTAACCGGCCGGCTTGAGACGGTCTCGGGATAGCTGCAGGCCTCGGAAGGCCGAGAGGAAAAGGATATTGACCGAACTCCCGTTGTCCACCAAAATTCTCTGCACCTTGAAGTTGGCCATGCGGAGGTCGATGACGAGGGCATCGCAGTGGGGGGTTCGGACTCCTTCCAGGTCGGCATCGGAGAAAGACACTGGGACGCCGAGACCTTTCGGGGGAGGGGCACTATGGACCGAGTTGACCTCTCGGACGCAGGCCTTCTGGGAGGAATTAGAGGAGCCCCCCATGGGGCCTCCGTGGATCAAGTGCAGAACCCGTTCCTCCTCGAACTCGGGTGTCTCTTCGCGTCGCTCGGAGCGCTTGTTAGCCCCCCGAGGCGGAGGGGAGTGGCGGTCTGTCCGATCGTTAGCCTTCACGAACTTGGCCAGCTGCCCCCTTCGAATGAGGGCTTCGATCTCATCTCTCAAAGCCCGGCAGTCATTCGTATCGTGCCCGTGGTCTCGGTGGTACCGACACCACTTATCTTTGTCCCTCCTCTTCGTCGGGGTGTGCATCCTCGGGGCTGGAGGGATGACCCCCTCCTTCTTCACCTCCATGAGGATAGTGGAGACATTAGTGGTGAGGGGAGTGAACTTCTCGAACCTGGGGGGAGGGCGGCGCTGACCGCCCATATCCTTCTGAGCTTTCTTGGACCCTTCTTCCCCCGTCGCCTTCCTTTTCGGCCCTGCGGAGGGTCCCCCAAAGCTGGGAAGGGCTTCGGCCTCTTCTGCTCGGATGTACTTCTCGCACCTCAGGAGGAGGTCGGCGAAGTCATGCGGGGGCTTCTTGGCCAGGGAGGATCGGAGGTTGGCATTAAGGACGTTCGACTGGAACGCCACGGTGGCCACGGACTGGTCTAAGGAAGCAATTGACCTGACTTCTGCGGTAAACCTTTTCACATAGTCCCGCAACTTTTCTTCCTTCTCCTGCCGCAGGTTCAGTAAGGAAAGACTCGTCTTCTCGACTCGCCGGCTGCTCACGAAGTGAGTAATGAACAGCATCTCGAACTGCTCGAATGAGAAGATGGATGAGGGGGCGAGCCTAGAATACCATTCCCGAGCCGACCCCCTGAGGGTGGCAGGGAAGGTCCTACAGAGCACCGCGTCGGAAGCTTGATGGATCAGCATCAGGGTCTTGAAGCTCTCGACGTGGTCGACCGGGTCGGATTCCCCTGAGTATGTTTCAAACTGTGGCGGTTTGAAACTCCTTGGTATGTGGGCCTCCATGATCGACCGTGAGAAGGGGGGTCGGCTGGGACGGAAGGTTCCGGCTCGGGACTCTTCCTCCCTGTCCATGCGGCCGATGCGCCTTTCCACCTCATGGAGACGGCGGACGAGGGCGTCGTTCCTTTGCTGGTAATCGTATGACCCCCCGGACTCCTCTTCATAGGAAGGGGAGCGTGGACTGCGGCGCCGATAGTCCTGGGACCGGCGAGGGCTTTGTTCCCGCTGCTGGCGGCTGGGAGCCGGGGACGGGCTCCGGGTTCGGTGCCGAGGACTGGGGTTCCTGGGGGGCGTCGGAGCCCTCTGTGTATTCTGGACGTTCTGCCGAAGGTTGAGAGCCTGCAGAACGGTCTCCTGAAACTGGAGGAATTCGGCTCTACTGATAGGTACATCTCGGTCCCTCGGATGACGCCGATCCCTGGGGGAACGGGACCTCCTCCTTCGGTGCTCGGGGGACGCCGCTCGACCTCTGCGGTCCGGAGACCTTCTGCCGTCCCGACGACGTGGCGACCGCTCATCTTGGCGCTGGCGGGAGGCTCCCTCTCGGGCCCGCCTCTCATCAAGATGGGTACGGAGGTCGTCGTCCTTCTGGCGGTTTAGAAGTGTGATGCGGAGGTCGGGATGATGAGAAGCCATCGAGTCCGAGGACCCATTATGGACCGAAACGTGGCCCGGATTGAGCGGCTGCTTCTCCTTCCGACCGTTATGACCGGACGGACCATTGTTGGGCTGCTGCTTGGAAGGAGGAGGTGGGACTTGTTGGGCCGTCGGGGGTAGGTCGGACTGAGGAATGGGGTTGACCGGGGCTTCATTCGCTGGGTCGGCGAGGTTGCCCGCACGGTTCGACCCTCTGGATTTGACCTTCTTCGGCGGCATGACTGTCGAGGACGATGGAGAGTGGGCTGAGGCTGTTCGTGTGGTTTTTCCCACAGACGGCGCCAATCTGTTACCGCTGATTTCGGTGTGGGGGTAAACAGATAGAATTTGTGAATCCGGGAAAAACCTGAACAGTTGACTCGGCCTTCTTGCTCCTGCCGCAACCTGCAAGGAAGTGCGAGACACCGGGGTTGATTCCGGCGACGCACCCTCCGACGCTCTTGTCAGTAATCAGGAAAAGATTAAGAAAGAGCTTAAGTGGTCAAAAAGTGATTAACCTGGTCTTGGTGGTAGAGGGGTTGTATTTATAGTCGCCTTTGGAACGGTTAGGATCCTGATTTCCTGCCTAACAGCCAGGAGAAAAATCCTCCTATTCTGTTTTAGGAAATTAGGTCCTGATTCCCTGGTGAGAGCTAATCAGGCTTATTGATTTGATCGAGTCAAATCAGGGGCCTGATTCTCCTCTTGGTGGTCCGGGCTCGTATCGGGTCCGGCCCCGTGCCCGGTTGGAGTGGATCTATTCGCGGGTGGTTGGTTCTGTGAGAAGGAGGCCCAATACCCGTTTTGGATCCATCTGTATGTGAAATTACCTCTTTACCCCCGTGCTTCAAGATTCGTGCTCGATCTGGACGGTTCCGATTTAACCCCATTTTTAGCCATATCAGCGTCCGACCCGGTTCGGGAATGGAGGGCTTCCTCCCTGGGGGCCCATCGGAGATCCCCAAGAATTTCTCTTTGGAAGTCCTGGAACTCCTTGTGAGTGACGGGGGCTCCCTCGACCCTGTTTGGTCGGTCTGAAGGTTGTCTTCCGACGCGGCTGAGTGCTGGCCTCCGTCCCTCGGGCGGCGTTCTGGGATGGTTCGGGGCCGGGTTGGAAGCGGCCCTTCCCCTGCTGCGGCTAGCCTGCCGGTTGATGATTATCCCTCGTAGGTCGGGCTGGACTTGACGGGTGACGCTCTTTTGGGACCCCTGATGGGGAGCCCTGTGTTTTGAAATGCGTGGCCTGGCATTAGCAGTTGGTGGGGGGGAGTCCTGTCGGTTGACGGAGGAAGCAGCCCCCTTGCCCTTGGAGGCCATGAGAGTTCGGCTGTCGAGGTCCCTCGATGGTCGGGCTCGGGTCGGCTTCTGAAGCAGTTTTCCCACAGACGGCGCCAACCTGATGCGGTTTATTTATGGGAGACGTGTGGATGCACCAGGTGTGAGTTCGGACTCGATTTGTATTGAAGGAGAAAGCTGCTTGTCAGACGACCCTCGGCTGACCGGGCGGTACCTGCGACGGGCTCGGAGTGAGGTGGATGTCTGGGCTCGGATCAGGGGGTTCGGATCCGAGGTCTTGTGTACCTGCAGACGGTCCTGAAACACTGGGGTTTATCCCGGCGGCGGACCCTCCGACGATCTAGTCAGTCTCTGTGGGAGAGTAGCAATAACTAGGAAAATTTAGGTGGCAAAAGATTGGTTACCTGAAAAGGTGGGTGAGGGTCTAGTATTTATAGAGAATTCCAACCGGGTTTGGATCCGCTTGGGGGCCGGGTCTGAACCCGAAAGCCCATGGGCCTGACGTGGCAGAAGGCCCAGGGGGTTTAGGGCTGACGTGGCAGTACCAGGAGTGGTATAGGGCTGACGTGGCAAAGCCCTTGGTGGTATTTGGAGCTGACATGGCGGATCATGGGGCTCCTGTGCTCCTGGGAGAATCTGGTGGCCTGGGTTGTGCCAGGTCATCTTCATTCTACACCAGGATGAGCGGACGGCCTGGAGGGCTGTCGTGGATCGGAGGCCGAGGGCCATCGATGCTCGTCGGATACGAGGAGACCAGTTCTGTGGGGGTGAACTTGAGGTTCGGCGCCGACCCTGTCTGGCTCGAAGCCGAGCCAGATTCTTGTTTTTCCTGTTTTTGAGTGAGAGCTGTACTGGGCCCTGGTTGGGCCCCAAGCCATTTTACCACAGTAGATTTAGGAAAAAATATATTTCAACGGAACTTGGCAAACCACTCGCCAGAATAGATATCTCATATTTAATCATCAGATCTGAATCCGGAGATGTTGTATCGCTCGCCAAACTTCTCTTTCATTCTTTTCGTCTCTTAAAACCCTCCAAAAATATAATCAAAAACCACACAAAAAATCGATCAGAAGAAATTTGATCACGCGAACTTCGCCGTCGAAAGTTCGCACGCGAGCGAAATTGTGATTGCGAACACGATCTTCGCGAGATCAGGTGAGATCGCAAACTCGCGATTGCGACCCGCACGATCTGCTTTCTTTCGCAAGGAAGAAATTTTTTAAGGTTGGGCTTAGTTTTTTTTTTATAAGTACAGAGTCTTTGGCAGAGGGATGTAAAGGTATTAAATTTATTGGCTTGGGCTTTTCAATTTAATTTAATTTAATTTAATTTTGGGATTTAAAATATCTATGACTAGCGAAAATAGCTAGTATTGTTGGAGTGTGGACTTTTTTTGCAAGCCAAATTATCCAATTATTCTTCATTTTTGCTATTATAGCGAGTCAAAATGGCTAGTGTGGTTGAAGATGCTCTAACAAAGCAGAGTTAAATCATTACAAAATGCGAGACCGAATCCGACATTTTTTGGGGAAAGCCCGGTGTTTTTGAACGCTGGGCATAATTTTCCTGTGTTTTGCGAAATGCCGCTGCAAACTCTGGTTCTATGCTCGCCGCGGTTGATTACCAGCCAACCCCAACACTTCTGTAAACACCGATGTTTGTGGACAGATAGCCCGGCATTTTTGACAACACGCCGGGTTATGCTTTTTAGACTTTTTTTAATCTTATTTTATATATTTATCGCTACTCCGGCATTTTTTCAATGCGGGGTAGCATATTTATTATTTAAATATTTTTTAATATATATAAAATCATAAAACTACCCGGCGTTGTATGTATATATATATTTTTCATTTTGTATTTTTTTGAATATAAAAAAACATGTATAGAATTCATAATACAAAAAACTTGTATACAATTCGTAAGAATTTTCAATAATTCATTTCCAATAATCCATAATAACACAAAAAAAAAATCATAAAATATCAAAATTCATAATAAAAATAATTTAATTAACATACACACGATGTTTAAATCTTACAACCAAAGTTCTCCAGTCTAAAATAATACCAACAAGTGTAATTTACAGTCCAAAAGAGTTCAAGCGTACAAATATTAAAACCAACATTGTCACCTACAGCGTATGTCCCGACATGTCAGAGTTGCTTCCATCACGATCGTTTTCTCCATCTCGATTGGCCTGGCTTGATCCTGTAGGAACTCTCATGTCTGACTGTATGAGACAGAAATTTTTTGAGAATTAGTCGATATATACATAGGCACAGTCAAGTGTATAATTATAACAACACACACATGAGAATTATCTACAAGTTTTGTTAACTTGTGTGTGATGAATTCTAGCATATTGCAAAGTTTCGTATTTTTTGGATGTCGTTTGTGCGCTTTTCGATCGTTTCGCTCTCTTTTTCAAAAATCGTTCGCTTATGATAAATTCAAACTCTTTCCAATTTAGTTTGGAATCTAAATAATTTTCTAGACTATGTATGCTATCATATAATCCAACAAATTTCAAGTGTCAGGTGAGATATATACCGCATTAAAGCATGATTTTTAATCTGTATTGAAAAATATAGAGGTACAAGTGATACATGATCGTATCTTGCAAACCGTGAGTCGAAACTCATTTCTACAAGTTGTGTTACTTGTGTATGTTGAATCATAGCCTATCGCAAAATTTCATATTTTTTAGATGTCGTTTGTGCACTTTTCGATTGTTTCGCTCTCTTTTCAAATATTAGCTGCTTATGATAAATTTAAACTCTTTCCAATTTAGCTTGGAATCTAAATACTTTGCTAGACTATGTTTGCTTTCATATAATCCAACAAATTCCAAGTGTTGGGTGAGCGATATATGACATTGATGCATGATTTTTAACTCGTATAAAAAAATATCATGATGCAAGTGATACATGACCGTATCTTGCAAACTGTGAGTCGGAACTCACTTCTACAAGTTACTAACTTGTACTTCTACAAAGTTTTGTAATTTTTGGATATTGTTTGTGCGCTTTTCAATTGCATCGCCCTCTTTTTCAAATATCGGCCGCTTATGATAAATTCAAACTCTTTCCAATTTTGCCTGGAATCTAAATACTTTGCTAGCATATGTATGCAATCATATAATCCAACAAATTCAAGTGTCGGGTGAGCTCACTGAAGCGTGATTTTTAACCCAGAGGTGCAAGTGATACATGGGCATATCTTACAAACCGTTAGTCGGAACTCACTTCTATAAGTTATGTTAGCTTGTGTGTAGTGAAACCTACCCTATCGTAAAGTTACGTATTTTTTTGATGTCGTTTATGCAACTTTTACTCTTTTCACTTTCTTTTAGTTGGCAAGTGGGAGACTTCCGCTCTATTAGTCTCCTCAATTGCTCTGTCAAGATCATTACAAAGACACTCGCTAATATGCTGGGAAAGATGATGGATAGCCTAATTAGTCACGATCAGACGGAGTTCATTAAAGGACGATGTATTCCAGATAATATAGCCACGACTGAAGAAACAATCCACCATTGTCACAATTCGAATGCTAAGAGCTACCTCCTGAAACTGAATTTCAAGAAAGCTTATGATTCGGTTGAATGGGACTGTCTTCTGGAAGCGCTGGCTGGAAGAGGTTTTGGGGATTGTCACGCCCCGCTTTACAAAAATACGAAATACGAGTGTGTGACGAAGCCCAGCGAAAAACATCATCCATAAGCTATATGATCGACACAGCATCACAACAAGAATATAATAAGATATATATATCACCAAGTATGCATGAATAATTCATTAAGCAACAGAAAATAATTGAAAACAAATAATAATGTCCACATAGTTTTCAAGTCTGGATCAAATGTAAAACACGGAAACATAAGCCTGTTATAAGTCTTAAACAACAATAGATGAAATAACTTAATTACATAACAGAATGATTAAAGAAAGCTTTTCCCAAGCAAGGTCTAGAACGTCTGCTCACCAATTCCAGTAGGTAGCACATCTTCAAAGTCTGCTTAATAAATATAAAAAGAAAAAAATAGGAAAAACAAGAGAAAATGTCCTTAGTGTAAGTTAGGACCACAAATAGTAAAACGAATACAAGAATTGGAATCAAGAATGTAACAGAGATACAACAAGTAGTGAAAATCCAAGAACTAACTAGCAAGAGGGACATCTTAGTAAACAGGCTGGATAGCAAATACTAATAGTGAAGCAAGTGACAAGTGAACCTGTAGGGTATCTAACCTCAAGTAATAGGCATCGAGGACAAGTGTCAGGTAACATGTCTCAAGTCTAGTGTCAAGTATCATATTCAAGTGCCATGTCTCAAGTAACACGTTATCAAGTATCAAGTAACAAGTAACAAGTATCGAGTTCAAGTTTCATGTTTCAAGTCTCATGTATCATGTTTCATGTATTATATCATCAAGTATCAAGTAAGCATGTATCAAGTTTGAGTTTCATGTATCAGGTTTTATGTATCATGTAATCAAGTATCGAGTAAGCAAGTATCATGTTCAAGTCTTGTAGTTATTACTATCTAGGTAGCACTTCAAGCATCCATCTTTTTACTACATGGTTACTACAGACAATGCAATTTCGTTTAGGCCTAGTAATGGAGTCTATAGGGCAGTGTACTCAGGTATCAAGTATCAAGCACGCACAGTTCATGAATACGAAAATAAATAACAGGTTCACGAAGCAAATTCGTGAATACTAACAGGTTCAAGACCCATACAGTGAGTTCATGAATACAACAGGTTCATGAGCCAAGTAACTGGCTCCATGAATACAACAAGGTGCAACAAGTTCATGAACCGAGTACTGGGAAACACGGGCCCCCTTTCGAGTACACTTACCTATATTGTCCACTACTATGGTCTTTCCCTTAAACCCCGACTTGTTACATTTATTAATTTTTATCAAGCAGGCATGCAAGTGTGTCAAACAAGTCAAGAAAATATAATCATGGTCATGGGACAAGTTTGAGATAATTATACAGCATATTCGAGGGTCGACATAAATAAGAATAACACGAACAACGAAAATCTCAAATCTGGACAGCACGACGTTGCTGTACCAAAAGTGTGATTCCCGTTGCTACGAGATAGCAAAAGTAGATCCGTCATGAGATCTAGAAACTAGGCTCCTACCTGATTCCAATGCAAATAATTAAGGTACATGAAAGTGGTGGAAACATGTGTCAAAACAGCGAACTACTCAGCTAATGTGTTCAGGCAGAATTTGTGTATTGGAGTTTATACATGTGAAACGGTGTTGAAATGTTGTTAATTAATTCTAAGAAAATTTGGAAAGGTTCTCTAGGGTGTCCAGCAACAACATCTAAAATTTTAAGTCAAACTCTTACTGTTAACATAGTTAAATTAATTCGCAAACTAAAGGTGTGCAGCAGTTTTGCGAATCTGCGACTAACGACACAGCTGCAGTAAACCTGCGATAACTCCTAAACCGCAACTACGAATTCAAAAGTTCCGGAGGCTATCGATACCTAGACATCTAGATATACATTTTCTATTCAGGGCTCAGGTTCAGATTCTAATTCTAAAGGGGACAAAACAGCATAACAAGATTCAGGACAGCAACATGTGGGAATATCTTACTAGTATAGGTTACATGAAAATTGGTTATTAGGCGTCTAGGTTAATGTGTGATATAAATACAGGGTAATGGTTATCAAAACAGCAAGTAATATTTATCTTTCAACTCTAGTGGGTGGAAGTTCATCACATACAAGATATAACATATGTCTACAAATCTAGGGCTCCTTAATTTCATGTGTCCATGTGTTCAGGGGATAAGATGAGTCCAAGTAGTTGTAATATAATACAATGAAATTATTGTGACTCTTAAGATTATGAAATTGATGAGGGTTAATATTTGATCAACAACGACGAGTCAAAGATGAGTCACAATTTCTAACTATTTGTAGTATTTTCAAGGAATGCTTGTACTAAAATAAAAATGTGTACAAGAGGATTACTTGCCGTGACTGAAGACGATTAGATCCGATTGTTGAAGAAAATGGGATCGAAAAATCCCGGGCAAAATCTCCCAAAAACACGTGTGAAGCACGTGCAAGTAATCAACCGTAGAGCGAATTTCCCCACACCAGATCAGCCAAAACAGCGGAAGCCGATTTGGATCTGGAGTGCCAAAACACGGGACACCAAAACCAGCGAATCAGATCGCTCCTACGCAGTGGATCTGGGCCAGAACAGGGGACGGTGAGTGGGATCCGGTGTGGCAAAACACGGGATAGCGATCAGATCAGGCTTGATTGCACGAATCTTGATGCGATCCAATGCCTGAGATTCAATCCCGCCCAAACAGCTTCTTCTTCGTCGAAACAAAGAGCGAGAGAGAGAGGGAGAGACGGCGAGGTCTCGCACGACGGCTGCGACGTGACGTGGCGGCTTGCGATGCTGGCGGCGGTGACGTGAGATGGCGGATGGTCGGGAAGCGACTGTGGCGGCGCGATGGCGATGCTCTGCTTCTGGTGTCGAAACAGGGGAGAGATAAGAGCGGGGAATTGGGTCGGGGGTGTTTGCGGCGTGGACGGAGGTCGAGGTGATGAGGGGGAGATGAGGCGATGGTAATGCGAATGGGTAGAGGTCGGTGGAGGTCGAAATGGCGAAAATGGGTTCGGGGTTGGGTTCGATGGGTTGGCGGGAGTGAGGAGTCGACGGTGGGATGGCGATGGGGGTTGACGAGGGCGAGGAAGTGGAGAGGAGAGGAAGGCAACGGTGATCGGAGGTCGATGATGGAGATGGGTCTGGGCGTTGGTCGAAGGAAGAAGGGTGCGAGAGGAAGGAGACGGAGACGATGCGAATGAGCGGAATGAAGAAGAAGGGTTGGCGGCGGGTATCAATAGTAGGGGTTAGGGATAGGGGCTAGGGTTAGGGTATAGGGTTTGTATAGTTAGAGTTTCGATTTATTGGGTATTAGGGTATCCGCTTTGAGTGGGATCCAACTGGAGAATTGGTCAAAATGTATCAAAATGGGGAATAAGGAGATGATTGATATAGAATAGCTCATTCTTCATGGAGATCGACACAAGGTGCACATACAATTGAATTAGACAGAAGCACCAAAAATTGAGTCAAAAACAAATTAATGATTTTATTCGAACGGAAACAAGATACAGGATCTCAAAATGATAAAAGAGTACAATGGGGCAAAATACAGTATAAAAATACGAATACGGGAATTAGGAGTTACAAATCCTACCCACCTTACACAAAAATTTTGTCCTCGAAATTTGGTTAGGCAGTACATAGGATGGGGCTTAGCAAACTGGAGGGTAACGAGGCAGAGATTTAAATGGGAAGGAACAAGCAGTGCAACACCAAAAGAATAAGGAAGTGGATAACAATGAGGTCGAATGGAAGGCATGGAAGAAATTAAACAATATCAAAAGGAAAGAACAGTGCAAGATAACAAAGCAAGGAGATGATGAAATAGATAGAGCTGGAGTCTAAGAAAAGATGGACAAGGAAGAGTTGAACCAAGTAATGAGTCAACGGATGAGAACAAATGCAAGAGATAGGGGATAACAAATAATGCAAGGAAGGAGAAGCAATAATAGGATCCTGAGGAGTGTGGGTTATGGGGTCACCACGCTTCCGCTGCGCCACTCTGATGGTGACGTTCCAAGCTGTAGACATGTCGTTGTAGACCACGTGACACCAGGCGACGATCCGAGCAGAAAGGAAGAATGAGACACCAGGATTAAAGAGAGTATGAGCTCCAAATAGAGATAAGCAATAATACGAAATGGATATAAAGCTTGAGCTTCAATATAAATAATTAAAAGATATAATACCGATCAAAACTAATGTCTTTAACAGAAATAATAACAGCAACACGTATCAATGATAATAATATCCATAGTAATAGAATAGTAATAATAACAATAAAAATTAATAATAACAATGATAATAATAAAAATAGTAATAATAATAACAAAATAATAATAATAACAATAATAATAACAATAATCGAAATTATTATAATCATACAGGTAATAATAATAATATAATAAAATAAAAATATCAAAAATAATGACAATACATACACGACAGTGTTGGATTTAACATATTCATGAAAATAATGTGGTCATAATAATAAAAATAATAATAGCATTAAAATAATAACAACAATAATAATAACAGCAATAGCAATAGCGATAATAATAACAATACCAATAACAATAATATCGAACACAATAGCAATAATAATAATAATAGCGATAATAATTTTATACACAAAATAGAGTAAAATCAACTATACGAGTTCGAATTGTATGGAAACATAAGGTATAACAGTATAAACAAGATGTCTTAAGGAAATATTTCTTTACCTTTAGTTTCATTATATAAGTAAAAATTGTCTTGAAATATCAATTAGTAAATAGGTAGAAAATCTAGCCTACTTAATATCAAGTTGCATGTTTGCCTTCACGACAATAGGTTGCAGGTTGCTGTCTGAGTATTGGGTTGCAGATTTTGCCTCCCCGATATCCTGTTGCAATTTGCCTTTATTGATATCGAGTTGCATATTTGCCATCTCGACATTAGGTTGCACCGAAATAGTGAAATGTATATAAAATTGAGCATGTTCGGGCTCAGAACAAATTAATAATAATAATAATAATAGTAACGATAAAAATAATAATACCAATAACAATAATAATAACAAAATATCGGTACTAATAACAATAAGAATAATAATGATAATAACAATGATCATAACAGTATTAATAACAGTAATCGCAAAAAGAATGATAATAATAATAATAATAATAATAATAATAACAATAATATAGAAATATTAACAACACTAGAAAAAGTAGTAATGCAAGACAAGATATAGTTTGGGGTTCATCATTTTTGTGAAAATAATTCAATATTAACAACAATAATTAAATAATGAAAACAACAATAAAAATATCAATAGTAGTAATAATAATAATAATACAAGTAATGATAATGAAAACAATAATTATAATAATAATGGTAGTAATAATAGCATTATACAACAAAATAAGAATTTGTCTTATCAAAATAATCCAGTAGAAATATATAGTTGATCAAAAATGAAAAGGGAAGTTAAAATACACCATTGTTCGGAATAACAAAATCTTTGTTGAGAAACATTTTTATAGAAGGTCGAAAATAAATATAACAATTAATAATCGAAATATAGAAAGCATTCTTGAAAAATAATTATAAAGAGAAAATAGGTAGGAGAAAAATGTATCTACACCCAATAAAGAGTCAAGAAGAGGATGACTAGAAGGGACAAGAGGAAATCAAAGAATTGAATGTGGATGGAGAGGAATAAGGGCAAAATCGGAATTGAAGAGAATATAGCAGGGAAGAAATAACCAACATGATACTCAATATGAATCAACAAATAAAAATAAATGTAAGGCAGGGAAAGCAATGAACGACACACGAGTTGAAATAAGAAGGAATCAACGAGGCAAGCAGAAATAAGAGAATGCTTGTACTGGAATCAAAAGAATATGGGTATGGAAAGAATAAATTTGCACCCAATAAGGAATCAATAGATCAGGATGACTGCAAGAGATGGAAGGAAGCAAGGAATTCAAAGAATTGAATATGAATGAATCAAAATGGATGAGATAAGAGTTGTGTCCAGACCGAGTTGATTATCAAATTATTCATGTGGTTGCATGGCCTGTTTAATGTTGAGTTAATCCTGACTGAATCAAGCCTGTATAATGTATTAGTAAAACTAACATATTAGCCAACTCTGAGCTCTGATACCACTAAAAATTTTGTCATGCCCCGCTTCCCAAAAACACAGAATATGAGTGCGTGACGAAGCCCAGCGAATGATTTTAACATCATCTATAAGCTATAGGATCGACACAGCATCATAACAAGAATATAACAAGATATATATATCACCAAGCATGCATAAATAATTCATTAAGCAACAGAAAACAATTGAAAACAAATAATAATATCCACATAGTTTTCAAGTCTGGATCAAATGTAAAACTCGGGAACATAAACCCGTTACAAGTCTTAAACAACAACAGATGAAATAACTCAATTACAGAACGAAATGAGTAAAGAAAGCTTTTCCCAAGCAAGGTCTAGAACGTCTGCTCACCAATTCCAGCAGGTAGCACGTCTCCAAAGTCTGCTTGATAAATATAAAAAGGAAAAAATAGGAAAAACAAGAGAAAATGCCCTTAGTGCAAGTTAGGGCCACAAATAGTAAAACGAGTACAAGAATTGGAATCAAGAATGTAACAAGGATACAACAAGTAGTGGAAATCTAAGAACTAACTAGCAAGAGGGACATCTTAGTAAACAGGCTGGATAGCTAATACTAATAGTGAAGCAAGTGACAAGTGAACCTGTAGGGTATCTAACCTCAAGTGACAGGCATCAAGTACAAATGTCAGGTAACATGTCTCAAGTCTAGTGTCAAGTATCATATTCAAGTGCCATGTCTCAAGTAACACGTTATCAAGTATCAAGTAACAAGTAACAAGTATTGAGTTCAAGTTTCATGTTTCAAGTCTCATGTATCATGTTTCATGTATCATATCATCAAGTATCAAGTAAGCATGTATCAAGTTTGAGTTTCATGTATCAGGTTTCATGTATCATGTAATCAAGTATCGAGTCAGCAGGTATCATGTTCAAGTCTTGTAGTTATTAATATCTAGGTAGCACTTCATGCATCCATCTTTTTACTACATGGTTTGTAGAACCCCGTATTTTCAAATATTATTTTAATTATTTGAAAATGAATTTAAATGAATTTTGAGGATTTAATTGATATTTTCAAAAAGATTTATCTTTGGTACACGTGCAAATGACTTCTAAGAAGTTTGAAAAATTAAGTTCTCCTTATGAAAAATCATTATTTATTATTTTGGAATTTTGTAGTATTTTTCCAGATTTTTCTGAAATTAATTAGTACTATTTGCAAATTTTAAGAAAAGAAGGACCTTTTTGTAAAATTGACATTTTTAAGGGCTAAAGTGCAAAATTGGCATTCTGGACGTTTTAAACAGTATTGGTTAAGATTTAGAAGTATATTTTCTATTAAATCCTAATTTTAATGAATTTTGGATGAGTTTCCAAGAGTAGATAAATATATATATAATTGTATTTTGAAAGGATTGTTTTGCAAATGTATTTGGAAACCCTAGAACCTAATTCCCGGCCTATATAAAGAGAGTTGCAGCCGTCATTCGCTGCATAACTCAGATTTTATTATATTATTTTCTTGGTGATTGGAGAAGGAGTTTGGATCTAGCAAAGGAAGGCTTTTGTGGATTCTTCTTGCTTCTAAAGGTGAGTGATATGAACTTAGTTTTGTTAGTGTGTATGATGGTGTGCTGTTTTGTTTGATGTATCCGTATCTTGTATGTGATCGATGCGATAGTCGTTATTCGTATTATGCATGAGAAATCCACGAATGTTTAGTAGATCTTGTTTAACAAATTCTTTATTGATCGAAAACATGTTAAGATTCAAGTATGGTTTGATCGGATGTATGAACATCTGGATCTTGTGTTTATAATCAGATCTTGGTTATTATTGGTGGAAGAATTAAGTATTAAGGAAACCCTAATGTAAGATTTAGGAATTTGAGAACAAGAGAATTGAGTTTTGAGTTATTGAATGATTGAATAATGGATCGGCAATGAAGAAGTAATCGAGATTGTCATTTTACATGATTAAGAATTATTTTCATGAACAAGAACCTTTAGAAAACTCCAGTTTTGATCTTTGTATTCAGACCTAACTTATGCAAACTGTAGGCCGACAGTCGACTCGTACGACCCAGCTGCTGTATCTTTAGTTTTTCTCGAAAATCCGTTCTGGACAGTCGACTTAGACCCTTCTCAGTCAACTGGTACACTTAGAATTTATTTTTCAAAGTTATCGTAGAATTTCTCTCGGGTAAGTCGACTTATGTTTTTATAAGTCGACTTATGTTCTTATGAGTCGACTTATGTCTCCTTTAAGTCGACTTATGTTTTCTATAAGTCGACTTATGATCTGGTAAGTCTACTTATGATTTTTATAAGTCATCTTATGTTTTGATAAGTCTACTTATGATTTTTATAAGTCATCTTATGTTTCGATAAGTCTACTTATGATTTTTATAAGTCATCTTATGTTTCGATAAGTCTACTTATGATTTTTATAAGTCTACTTATGATTTTTATAAGTCATCTTATGTTTTGATAAGTCTACTTATGATTTTTATAAGTCATCTTATGTTTTGATAAATCTACTTATGATTTCTATAAGTCATCTTATATTGTTGATAAGTCAACTTATGTTTTTATAAGTCATCTTATACTGTTAGCACTTGGAATGTTTCTTGAGAATTATTGATAATTGTCTCGGGTAAGTCGACTGATGGTTTTCTTGAGTCGACTTACTGCACTTGTTATAATCTTGGATATTGGTTCTCGGGGCAGTCGACTTACTGTCGCATAAGTCGACTGGTTCTGATGAGTTTTCATAATCTTGAGTGTTCTTTCAGTCTTTAGTTTGTTTGTAGATGAATATATTCGTCGGTGTCTTGGCATACCGGGTTCGTATTCGATCTATACCTTCTTAGTTTGTTTGTAGATGGATATGTTCGTCGGTGTCTTGGCATACCGGGTTCGTATTCGATCTATACCTTCTTAGTTTGTTTGTAAATGGATATGTTCGTCGGTGTCTTGGCATACCGGGTTCGTATTCGATCTATATTATCTTTGATCTTGTAGATGGATATATTGTTATCCGATCTATGGCATTATTGGTGATCGATTGTTGGACATACATTGTGGTACTGAGAATCGTTGACAGTTGGACATATTCTGAGTTGTGAGGATTACTGTTTGTTCAGAACAGTCGACTGGTTCATAAGACAGTCGACTGTACCGTACAGTTAAGCTGTACATATTTTGAGAGAGATTGATTGATTGATACTTGATCGTTGGTATTGTTTCTTGACTCGGCTTCACTCATGTACTGGCCTATCGTTCTTGTTTCAGATTACATGTTCAGTTTATGTATTTTTGTTCAGTACATGTTGCTTATGTTTAGTTGTTTTGTTTATGTTTGTTGTTTATATCACTCACACTATTTATGGCTGACCCCGTAGTTTTGGGGGTTAGGGTTCAACTCTAGCCTCATGTGATGCAGGTTGCTTAGAGTTGGAGGCTTGGATTAGCTTTGGATTTTAGAGAGTGATATAATAGAGCCTTGGGTAAATTTGTAAAGAAAAAGGGTTGTAACAGTTAAATGTATTTTAAGGTGTTTTGTATTTCCGCTGCAATTGTAAAAGAATGTTGTAATAAGAATTTGGAATAAAATGATTTGAGTTTTTGGGCTATGCATATTGTTACATTGAAGTGGATCGCTGGGAATGTGCCACGTATTTTCTAAGTTCTCATATTAGAAATTCGGGGCGCTACATGGTTACTACAGACAATGCAATTTCATTTAGGCCTAGTAATAAAGTCTATAGGGCAGTGTACTCAGGTATCAAGTATCAAGCAGGTATGGTTCATGAATACGAAAATAAATAACAGGTTCACGAAGCAAGTTCGTGAATACTAACAGATTCAAGACCCACACAGTGAGTTCATGAATACAACGGTTCATGAGCCAAGTAACTGGCTCCATGAATACAACAAGGTGCAACAGGTTCATGAACCGAATACTGGGAAACACGGGCCCCCTTTCAAGTACACTTACCTATATTGTCCACTACTATGGTCTTTCCCTTGAACCCCGACTTGTTACATTTATTAATTTTTATCAAGCAGGAATGCAAGTGTGTCAAACAAGTCAAGAAAATATAATCATGGTCATGGGACAAGTTTGAGATAATTATACAGCATATTCGAGGGTCGATATTCGAGGGTCGACATGAATAAGAATAACACGAACAACGAAAATCTCAAATCTGGACAGCACGACGTTGCTGTACCAAAAGTGTGATTCTCGTTGCTACGAGATAGAAAAAGTGGATCCGTCAGGAGATCTAGAAACTAGGCTCCTGCCCGATTCCAACGCATCTAATTAAGGTACATGAAAGTGGTGGAAACATGTGTCAAAACAGCGAACTACTCAGCTAATGTGTTCAGGCAGAATTTGTGTATTGGAGTTTATACATGTGAAACGGTGTTGAAATGTTGTTAATTAATTCTAAGAAAATTTGGAAAGGTTCTCTAGGGTGTCCAGCAACAGCATCTAAAATTTTAAGTCAAACTCTTACTGTTAACATAGTTAAATTAATTCGCAAATTAAAGGTGTGCAGCAGTTTTGCGAATCTGCGACTAACGACACAGCTGCAGTAAACCTGCGATAA
The DNA here is from genome assembly GCA_017893485.1 of Hemerocallis citrina. NCBI lineage: Eukaryota > Viridiplantae > Streptophyta > Magnoliopsida > Asparagales > Asphodelaceae > Hemerocallis > Hemerocallis citrina. The sequence goes on from CM030362.1 coordinate 286,823,360, forward strand.
CTCCTAGACCGCAACTCCGAATTCAAAAGTTCCGGAGGCTATCGACACCTAGACATCTAGATAAACATTTTCTATTCAGGGCTTGGGTTCAGATTCTAATGCTAAAGGGGACAAAACAGCATAACAAGATTCAGGACAGCAACATGTGGGAATATCTTACTAGTATAAGTTACATGAAAATTGGTTATTAGGCGTCTAGGTTAATGTGTGATATAAATACAGGGTAATGGTTATCAAAACAGCAAGTAATATTTATCTTTCAACTCTAGTGGGTGGAAGTTCATCACATACAAGATATAACATATGTCTACAAATCTAGGGCTCCTTAATTTTATGTGTCCATGTGTTCAGGGGATACGATGAGTCCAAGTAGTTGTAATATAATACAATGAAATTATTGTGACTCTTAAGATTATGAAATTGATAAGGGTTAATATTTGATCAACAACGACGAGTCAAAGAGGAGTCATAATTTCTAACTATTTGTAGTATTTTCAAGGAATGCTTGTACTAGAATAAAAATGTGTACAAGAGGATTACTTGCCTTGATTGAAGACGATTAGATCCGATTGTTGAAGAAAATGGGATCGAAAAACCCCGAGCAAAATCTCCCAAAAGCACGTGTGAAGCACGTGCAAGTAATCAACCGTAGAGCGAATTTCCTCACACCAGATCAACCAAAATAGCGGAAGGCAATTTGGATCTGGAGTGCCAAAACACGGGACACCAAAACCAGCGAATCAGATCACTCCTACGCAGCGGCTCTGGGCCAGAACAGGGGACGGCGAGTAGGATCCGGTGTGGCAAAACACGGGACAGCAATCAGATCAGGCTTGATTGCACGAATCTTGATGCGATCCAATGCCTGAGATTCGATCCCGCTCAAACAGCTTCTTCTTCGTCGAAACAAAAAGCGAGAGAGAGGGGGAGAGACGGCGAGGTCTCGCGCGATGGCTGCGACGTGACGCGGCGGCTTGCGACGCTGGCGGCGGTCACGTGAGATGGCGGATGGTCAGGAAGCTACTGTGGCGGCGTGACGGTGATGCTCTGTTTCTGGTGTCGAAACAGGGGAGCGATGAGAGCGGGGAATTGGGTCGGGGGTGTTAGCGGCGTGGACGGAGGTCGAGGTGATGAGGGGGAGATGAGGCGATGGTAATGCGAATGGGTAGAGGTCGGTGGAGGTCGAAATGGCGAAAATGGGTTCGGGGTTGGGTTAGATGGGTTGGCGGGAGTTGGGAGTCAACGGTGGGACGGCGATGGGGGTTGACGAGGGCGAGGAAGTGGAGAGGAGAGGAAGGTGACGGTGATCGGAGGTCGATGATGGAGATGGGTTCTGGGCATTGGTCGAAGGAAGAAGGGTGCAAGAGGAAGGAGACGGAGACGATGCGAAGGAGCGGAATGAAGAAGAAGGGTTGGCAGTGGGTCTCAACAGTAGGGGCTAGGGTTAGAGGCTAGGGTTAGGGTATAGGGTTTATATAGTTAGAGTTTTGGTTTATTGGGTATTAGGGTATCCGCTTCGAGTGGGATCCAATTGGAGAATTGGTCAAAATGTATCAAAATGGGGAATAAGGAGATGATTGACATAGAATAACTCATTCTTCATGGAGAACGATACAAGGAGCACATACAATTGAATTAGACAGAAGCACCAAAAATTGAGTCGAAAAAAAAATTAATGATTTTATTCGAACGGAAACAAGATACAGGATTTCAAAATGATAAAAGAGTACAATGGGGCAAAATACAGTATAAAAATACAGATATGGGAATTAGGAGTTACAGGGATAAATGGATCAAATAGATCCACACATGTCTCACCACCAGCAGAACGGCAATTTTGGTAAATGGGGTGTCAGGCCACCCATTTTCATACAAACGGAGCCTCAAACAAGGAGATCCACTTTCACCACTTCTCTTCACCATTGTGGCAGACGTACTTTGTTCCATGACGGCTAACTGCAGTAGAGCAGGTTGGATCGCACTGGTGGCCAGGGAAGTCAATCGCCAAAGTTGCTCAATCCTCAAATATGCAGATAACACTCTCCTATTTGGTAATGGCAACCTCGGGGAAACAACCGCCTTCAAAGGAATACTATATAGCTTCGGAGCTTGGTCTGGCTCAGGGCTAACTTCCACAAAAGTTCTCTGATTCCCATCGCCCTGACAACAGAGGAGGCACTAGAACATGCCACAATTCTCAATTGCTCCACCAAGAGCATCCCCATCCAGTACCTGGGATTGCCACTAAGACCCGGAAAACTCAAAAAGGCTAGTTGGCTACCCATTATTGATCGGGTTGAGAATCGCCTGGCAGGTTGGAAAGTTAAAGCTCTATCATTGGGAGGGAGAGTAACGCTTATTAATGTTGTCCTCTCAAATCTTCCAACCTACTATTTATCCTTCTTTGAAATGCTGTGATGGGTAATTCAGCGAATTGACCGGACTCGAAAATGGTTTTTATGGAAAGGGGCAGACCCGGACAGAGGCGGCTACCACCTTATCAGATGGGAAAAGGTCTGCATGAAAAAGATACATGAAGGAATAGGCATTATTGATCTTCGGGATATGAATCTTGCTCTATTGGGTAAATGGTGGTGGAAGGTTTTCCACCATAATGGAGAAGGGTGCCAGGATTTTGTGCAGGGATATCTACACAGGAATGGAACGAGAAATTTGGGCTTCAGGGTAGGCTCACGCGTCTTCTGGTTTTAGAAAGGCATCGCTAAGGCCTATGAGCCCTTCATTACTTGTGTCACATCAGTGATCGGTAACGGAAGACTCATCAGATTCTGGTGGGATAAGTAGTGTGGTGATCACACAATCTGAGCCCTGTTCCCCGATCTATATGAGCAGGCATCACAACCACACTGTACGGTGGTCGCTTCCTAGAAAAGAGGCACCTGGAAACCAGCCTTTAAACAATCACTCGACGTGAGCTCTCAGGGTAGACTCATGGAACTTCAGACCTACATCACCAATGCGAGAATTAGGTGCTCTCAGGATCCAAATAAGAAATCTTGGGGAGTGGAAAAGAATGGCACGTTCTTCGTTAAATTCCTATATAACCGCATCCACTTTGGGGATGTACCCCAAAGCGGTCATGCGTCATTTGGATGACGAAAGCCCCTCTAAAAATCAATGTTTTCCTATGACTGGTGTTGAACGATGCCATTTTGACTAGAGAAAACCTCACTAAACACCAACCGATTGTCGACTCTCATTGTGGGTTCTGCCACGCAACCCTAGAGACTAGAGATCACCTTTTTCTTCAGTGTCCCATGAGCAAAACGGTACTCGTCGAGGTACTCAAAGCCCTTGGGACGGATCACTACCCTAGTGTGTACGAGGACCTGTGGGTAGGTTCAACATTTGCTACTGAGAGAAGAACTATGAGAGAAGCGTGGTATATCGCTATCGCTGCAACGATCCGGGTTCTTTGGTTAGACAGAAATAATTTTTATTTTCACACAACTTGTAATAATATTTCGGGTAATTTGACTCACATTATACATTTTATTTCGTTTTGGGCTAATGTGGCTGCAGCAGGTCCCAGGGAGAGGATAGCGAGTGTATTGTCACGGGACGACTTCTTTTAGAATTTGTCCGTGACAGTATTCTAGGTCAAGGATTTGGATGATGATGAAGTCGAGATCGGTCCGACGATTGACTGACAGACAGCTTCGCATTTACTATTGATAGATACCCACCGCCTCAGGGTTTGTTGGGGGGATATGATGTATTTTGGCTAGACGCATGTATGTTGCAGCCATTCTGGTAATCCTTTTGTCCCAACCCCCATGCTTGGGGTGGAGTTCATGTTCTTTTGTTTATGTACTTTTGTTATGACTGTAGGACTTTGTAATTGGCTCAGTACTCTGAGTTTGTTTTATTAATTCCTTATTAATGAAACGGGGTGGCCATACTTCACCTTTTCTTTAAAAAAAAAAACAACACACACAAAAGACATTTATATTCTTAGAGTTAAATAACTTCAGTTGGTGGTGTCCTGCTGGATTGTAACATGATTGTTGTTGTTTTCTTCCTATGTTTCTTTTTTCCATCGAGATTAAAAAACCGTATTTTGCGTCACCATATAGGCGCTGACCTTTATGAAATTGTCTCCACTTGCGAATGTTATATACTAGTCTACTTCAAAACAAAAGAGGTATTGTGGTCATGACAGATATGCATGAACACCTTTCACCTCAAAAAAAAGAAAAAAGACAGATATGCATGAATTTGTAGAATCAGGCAGTGCTATGAATAGTCATATTCTTAGAGTTTTTGAATTTTCAGAGTAGGATTATCTTGCATGCTAGTTGTGTTGCCTTAGAAAACTATAGAACATATTGTGTCATAACTCTACTTGTAACACAAACTAAAATATTAATGATATCAAAATCAGAGACAATTTCCAATTCCATTTAGAAAATGAGTTGAGGTTAAATTGAGTTATATCTCTTTTATCATGCACAGTTGAAAGACTACTAAATTTAAGTGCATATTATTGAAGAATCTACCACAACTCATAGTGCTAATAGCGGTAGTACACCACAAGTAATAGAAATTATCAAGACTTAGATGAACTAAGAACAAGACTTAGATGAATTGAGAACAAGCTACCACGTTATATGTGTTGGAATTAATTTTTGCAGTTTTTCGGGCCAGATTCCGGTAGGCTCCGGCCACCGGCAACACCGGCAAATGAGTGGATTGCGATCCTCTCGACGAGTACTATTCCGTAGTATACTCACTTGCCAAAAACGAATTCCGTATGAATGAGAAATGTTGGTTCAAAGTTGGGTACTTGAAAGGTACTAACTTGGCAACTTGGAGAAAATGGATAGTCCCATATCGGAAATTGGAAAAGATTTTTTCTATTATATATACTAGAAAACTGGACTAAAGGGCGTGGCCTGGGGGTTACCACTAACGTGTAGTGGAGAGAGGACTTAGCCAAAATGACAAACACACATGCGCGCCCGTCCGGCTCCAGCTCCGGCCTCGACTTCGGTTTGGTTTGGTCTGGCTTAAATTTTTTTTTTTACCCAGACAAAAACTCTTCCCCTACTGAACTGAAAAGGCTTTTCAGATTCAGTAACTGGTACCCATTACTCTGTAACAACAGAGTAATGGCTCACTAGTTGTGAATCTGAAGAGTCCCCATTACTCTGCTGTTACAGAGTAATGGCATCTGAACATCTCCAGTCTCCAATTTTTTCTCTATAAATCCAGACAGAGTCTTTTACACAGGTAGAGAATTTTTCATTTGTTCTGCTTCTTCTTCTTCTGCTCTGTGTCAGTGTCAACTGAGAGTACATCACAGACAAAGGTTCGCTGAATCTCTGAAGCAAGGGTGCTGCGCTCTTCAGAGAAGGTACAGTTGTATCCTGGAAAGCAATTCGTCGGTAACCGTCACACTACGGGGCGAATTCTGCTTTAAGGACAGAGATTATCAGTCTCGACTCTGTGCAAATTCTTTAACTTACTGTTTTCTTCCCTGTATTTCATTTCTTCGCAATTTCTGTTGGGATTTTTCTATTATTTATATATTTGGGTTCTAACAATCTTAAAGCAGAATTTTTTTCTCACAGATTCTAACCGTTTTGTGAAGTCTATTTACAGGTGCTGTTCGGAAAAAACAACTAACAGTTTCTGTTTCAAACAATTTCAGAGAAAATAAGAACATGGAGAACACACCAACTGACATTGCTAATGGGCTTCTCAGTACCAAAACACCGGTGACCCAAAATGTGACTGCACAATCGGTTGCGGCACATTCGGTCATTCTGCCCACGCACATAACTGTGGGAGAAAAACCGGAGAAGTTCAATGGAACTGGATTCAAAAAGTGGCAAGGAAAGATGCAGTTCTACCTGACCACATTGAAGCTGGACAAATTCCTCACTGAATCTGCCCCGATGCTGGCGCCAATGGATGCACACTCCGTTGCTGCAGTTGATGCGTAGACTTAGGGCGACTATCTCTGCACGAACTACATCCTGAATGGCTTGGTAGACCCCCTGTACAACATCTACTGTGTCTTCAAGACGTCCAAACTCATGTGGGGGTCCCTGAAAAAGAAGTACAAAACAGAAGACGCCGGGTCCAAGAAATTTGTTGTCGGCAAATTTCTGGACTACAAGATGATTGACTCCAAAACTGTTGTGAGTCAAATACAAGAACTGCAGGTTATAATGCACGATATTGCTGCAGAAAATATGACGCTGTGCGAACCATTCTAGGTTGCAGCGTTCATTGAAAAATTCCACCTGGGTGGAAAGACTTCAAGAACTACCTCAAACACAAGCAAAAGGAGATGTCTCTTGAAGATCTAATTGTCAGGTTGCGGATCGAAGAGGAGAATCGCAAGACTGACAGGTTCTATGGAAATCAGTCCATAGAAAAGGCCAACGTGGTGGAGCACGAACAAAAAGGCAAGAAGAGAAAGTTTCTGCCACAAACCTCAAACAAAAAACCTCTTGCAAAGAGGTTTGCTGAAAAATGCCACAAATGTGATAAGCTGGGGCATAAAATTTCTGAGTGCCGCAGCAAGGACAGTAATCGTTCAGGAACAGGACATGTAAAAGGGAATGAAAAATCCCACGCACACATAGCTGAGAACTTGTCCACTGGTCTCTCTGACCTGGACCTCTGTGTTGTAGTATCAGAGGTAAATCTTGTGGGGAGCAATCCTCGTGAATGGTGGTACGATACTGGGGCCACCAAGCATATCTGTTCGGACAAGGAAATGTTCACCTCATACCAAAAGTGCAACAAAAATGAACAGCTGTTCATGGGAAACTCTTCCACCTCCAAAATTGAAGGAACAGGGAAGATAGTGCTGAAAATGACTTCAGGCAAAGAGCTAACACTCACAAATGTGCTGCATGTTCCAGACTTTAGAAAGAACTTGATATCAGGTTCTTTGCTAAGAAAGAATAGATTTAAAGTTGTTCTTGTTTCTGATAATTTTGTATTGTCTAAAAATGGGGTATACTTGGGTAAATGATATGTAAAGGATGGACTGTTCAAGTTAATGTAATGGCAGTCATTCCTAAAACTATTGTTCCTGCTGTTTCCAAAGTTAATGAAATAACTCCTATTGCCTATGTTGTTGAGTCTTCCTCTGTTTGGCATGAAAGACTAGGCCATGTTAATGTCAATTCTATTTGTAGATTAATTAACATGAATTTGCTACCAAAATTTAAGGTAGATAACTCAGAGAAATGTGAAGTTTGCACGGAGGCCAAACTCACTAAAACTCCATCACGTTCTGTAGAAAAAAACACAAAAACTTTAGGTCTAATTCACACGGATCTGTGTGATTTAAAATATGTGCAGACCAGAGGAGGCAAAAAGTACTTTGTGACTTTCATAGACGATTGCACAAAATTTTGTTATGTATATTTGTTACATAGCAAAAATGAGGCTTTGGATAAATTCAAAGAATATAAACTTGAGCTTGAGAATCAACTTGGCAAAATGATTAAAATCGTTAGAAGTGATGGAGGAGGAGAATATGATACACTATTTAACATGTTCTGCTCGGAACATGGAATAGTTCATCAGACAACTGCTCCCTACTCACCCGAATCAAACGGTACTGCCGAGCGCAAGAACCGAACTCTAAAGGAGATGATGAATGCCTTGTTGTTGAATTCAGGCTTACCCTAAAACATATGGGGGGAAGCGTTGCTGACTGCCAACTACATTCTTAATAAAATACCTCACAAGAAAACCGGCAAGACACCATATAAACTGTGGAAAGGTAACTTACCTTCGTATAAATACCTCAAAGTGTGGGGGTGTCAAGCAAAAGTGGCAGTACCTAACCCGAAACAGGTCACCATCGGACCTAAGACGATTGATTGCATATTCATAGGCTATGCACACAACAGTAGTGCATATCGGTTCTTGGTATACAAATCGGATATACCGGATATCCATGTGAATACAATAATGGAATCAAGGAATGCTTCCTTCTTTGAACACGTGTTTCCGTGCAAGGATACTACGTACACCAAACGTACACATGAACAAGAAAATGCAAGCACTTCAGTTGATGAACCAGAACATGATACTAATGAGCCTAGACAAAGTAAACGGGCTAGAACATCAAAATCATTTGGTCCTGACTTTGTGACGGCCTTTCTGTTAGAGAATGAGCCCAGAACTTTCAAGGAAGCCATGTCTATGCCTGATGCTCATATATGGAAGGAAGTAATCAAAAGTAAAATAGACTCCATTATGCAAAATCATACATGGGAGTTAGTCGACTTGCCTTCTGGATGTAAAGCTCTAGGATGCAAATGGATTTTCAAACAAAAATTGAAACCAGATGGTTCAATAGAGAAGCATAAGGCTAGACTTTTGGTTCAAGGATTTAGGCAAAAAGAAGGCCTAGATTTCTTCGATACATATTCCCCGGTTACAAGAATAACATCCATAAGAATGTTGATAGCTATTGCAGCTCTACGTAACTTGGAAATACATCAAATGGATGTTAAAACTGCATTTCTAAATGGGGACTTAGAAGAAGAAATATACACGAAACAACCTGAGGGTTACGTAGTTCCTGGATAGGAAAACAAAGGTGTGCAGGCTTGTAAAATCTTTGTACGGCCTGAAATAAGCTTCAAAGCAGTGGCATGCAAAATTTGACAATATTATGATGTCAAATGGTTTCAAAATAAATGAATGCGATAAGTGTATCTACATCAAAGATACTCCAAATGGATACATTCTGGTCTGTCTGTACGTAGACGACATGCTTATTATTGAAAGCAATAACGATATTATCAAACAAACTAAGAGCATGCTTAGTGGCAAGTTTGACATGAAAGATTTGGGAATCGCAGATGTCATACTAGGAATCAAAGTTTCCAGGACATCTGAGGGGATTACTCTGTCTCAAGCTCATTATGCTGAGAAAGTACTTGAAAGATTCAAGAATTACTCCAATGGGACAGCAAAAAGTCCTGTCGATCCAAGTCTTCACTTGTTCAAAAACACAGGCGAAAGCATATCACAACTAGAATATGCACGAGTAATCGGTAGTCTGATGTACCTAATAAATTTTACAAGACCGGACCTAGCACATTCGGTAAATGTACTAAGCCGATACACGAGTAATCCAGGATGAAGTCACTGGAAAAGAATAACTAGAGTATTGAACTACTTGCGACATACTCAGAGTTATGCGCTGCATTACACCAGATATCCAACAGTACTGGAAGGCTACAGTGATGCCAACTGGATATCAGACTACAAGAACTCAAAATCCACAAGTGGATATGTTTTCACACTTGGTGGTGCAGCTGTGTCATGGAAATCCTCTAAACAAACGCTATTGGCCAGATCCACCATGGAATTTGAGTTTATTGCTTTAGATAAAGCGGCAGAGGAAGCAGAATGGCTTCGAAACTTCTTAGAGGATATTCCTATGTAGGAAAAACCAGTGCCTGCATTATGTGTACAATGTGACAGCCAATCGGCTATAGCACGGGCACTGAGTTGTATGTATAATGGTAAGTCTCGTCATATTAGAAAGCGACACAAAACCATTAGACAACTGCTCTCAAATGGAGTAATCTCTATAGAATATATAAAATTGGCCGACAACCTAGCGGATCCATTTACTAAAGGTCTGTCGCGAGAGCAGGTTGTGAGATCATCAAGAGGAATGGGTTTAAAGCCTATGACGAAAGAGGATACTTGATGGAAACTCAACCTAGGAATTGGAGATCCCAAGATCTAGGTTCAAAGGGACAACTAAATTTTGTTGAATCGACAGAAGCACTGAGAGATTAAAATCTCATACCCACTCTTAGGATGATAAAACAGTGCTGTCTGCAAAGAGTTAGGATAAGCTTGGCTTTTAATGATTCTCATAGCTTTGAAATAAAAGTGGGGTATAGCAGGATACTTTTTATGGGCAATCACCTTGTGAGTGTGAAATGGGGCCGTTTCTAGGAGAATGAAGAGATGCTACATTCTTCAAGTTTACTCACGATTAACCAGGGATGTTCAAGGCCAAAATGAATACAACAAGAGAACTTAGTTCTGTGAGGAGATGAAACTGTGTGATAGTTATTATCTAGGTTCACATCAAAGCCCGGGTAGTTCAAGACATCATGATCACTACCTGGTCAAGTGAATTCGATAGCTAATTACTAAGGGTGGTTCAAAGTTGAAAAATTATTACCATTCCTGATGCAGTGATTTTCCGATTGTACTCTCAGAGTCTTTCTGTCATGTTTTTTATTTTTCTGTCGTGTCTGGATTACATGGTCTGGTAATTTCCATTCATGTGGGGGATTGTTGGAATTAATTTTTGCAGTTTTCCGGGCCGGATTCCGGCAAGCTCCGGCCACCTGCGGCGCCGGAAAATGAGTGGATTGCGATCCTCTCGACGAGTACTATTCTGTAGTATACTCACTTGCCAAAAATGAATTCCGTATGAATGAGAAATGTTGGTCCAAAGTTGGGTACTTGAAAGGTACTAACTTAGCAACTTAGAGAAAATGGATAGTCCCATATCGGAAATTGGAAAAGAATTTTTCTAATATATATACTAGAAAACTGGACTAAAGGGCGTGGCCCGGGGGTTACCACCAACGTGTAGTGGAGAGAGGACTTAGCCAAAATGACAAACACACACGCGCGCCCGCCCGGCCCAGCCCGGCCCCGGCCCCGGCCCCGGCCTTGGCCTCGGCTTCGGTTCGGTTCAGCTTGGTTTGGTTTGGCTTAATTTTATTTTTTTTTGCCCAGACAAAAACTCTTCCCCTACTGAACTGAAAAGGCTTTTCAGATTCAGTAACTGGTACCCATTACTCTGTAACAGCAGAGTAATGGCTCACCAATTGTAAATCTGAAGAGTCCCCATTACTCTGCTGTTACAGAGTAATGGCATCTGAACAGTCTCCAGTCTCCAATTTTTCCTTTATAAATCCAGACAGAGTCTTTTATACAGGTAGAGAATTTTTCATTTGTTCTGCTTCTTCTTCTTCTCCTCTGTGTCAGTGTCAACTGAGAGTACATCACAGACAACGGTTCGCTGAATCTTTGAAGCAAGGGTGCTGCGCTCTTCAGAGAAGGTACAATTGTATCCTGGAAAGCAATTCGCCGATAACCGTCACACTGCGGGGCAAATTCTGCTTTAAGGACAGAGATTATCAGTCTCGACTCTGTACAAATTCTTTAACTTACTGTTTTCTTCTCGGTATTTCATTTCTTCGCAATTTTTGTAGGGATTTTTCTATTATTTATATATTCGGGTTCTAACAATATGCAAGATCTCATAACACTACAAATAAGAAGGCAAACCCCGGCGTTTGTTTTGCCCAATCACAGCATTTATAAACGCCGAGGATGGTCCCCCCGACACTTCGAAAAGCACCACTGCAAGCGCCATGCTTTCCCCCGCCAGGGTTGCGGAATACTTTTCCCGACATTTTCCAGGGTATGTTTTAAGGATATCCCGACGTTTACAAACATCGGGATATGTTAATTTCATTTTTAATTTTTTCCCGTTGAAAGACCTTTCCCGGCCGGCGTTTGAAAACGGCGGGGTAGGTATTAATTTTTTTTTTTTTTTTTTTTTAGAACAATCGTGTGGTGGATGCCAGTTTTTTTGTCCATTTTATCAAATCAAATACCTCTTATTCAATTCAAAATCATTTTTCGGAATCTAATAAATTTTCACAAATCCATTAATCAAACATAATAAATAATATATAAATACATCACAACACAAATTCATTCTACAAATTGCAGCATTTAAGATACACCTAGAATTTACAAAAAGATGGATAGAACGAATCAGCATATAGGATACACCTAGAATTCACAGTAGCATTGTTGATGTATTCGATAGCTTCCTCTTGAGTAAGTTGCTTCCCTTCTACCAATCCTTTCACCAATGTGTTCACATATTCTTTCGATGGAGGAAGCATTGGAAGGCAACCGGATTTGTATTGCTCCATATGCGAAAATGAACACCTGCGACATGCAAAAACAGTTTAATAAGGGAAGGATCAAATAGATGAAGGGATCAAAATCTTCAAAACTAAATCTGATAATGCTAAAAAATTGGAGAATAATACAGCTACTAATCATTTGGGACCAGAGTAATACTAGGAATAAATCCAGTCAATAATTTCAATTAAAGCAGTGAATAAAGTTGAAAGAAACTATATCATCTCAATTCATAAATGAACGTCGAAAAAGTTTGAACAAATATACCTTGATCCATTATCACCCAAACCATGAAGCCAGACAATAGTAGCTTTGGTGTCTCCCCTTAGGTCTCACAACATGAGTCCTTCTGAATTCGAATGGCCTTCGAGTGGGCTTAACACCTACATTATATGGAAAAACTAGCTAAAATGTGGAAGAACTAGCTAAAAGGGGGGAAAATATATGGAAAAGGAAATGTTATTTTGTGGCCAATATGTCTAAGTAATGTGGCCAATACCTCAATAAATGTGTTGGCAACAAAGCAGATACAATTGGCCAATACGTCTTAAGTTCATCACGAACCTGAAAAAAGGGATTTAACTCTTAAGAGATAAATTATGAGTACTTGCATATGTATGATGTCATTCTTGCAGGACTACAGAGATGCGGAAAGAGTTGTCGTCTAAGATGCATACAGTCAAAGAACCAGCATGCAGGACTAGTGAAATATGCATAAACATAATACTGAGGGAATGGATAGGCAGTAAACAAAAGAAAACCAAATTTCCACAAGAGAATTTACCAAATAGTCCTAAAGGGAAAAAACATATAGTCTAAGTAATGCAAATGGGCGCGTGGATATGTGAGTCTTCTGCTCACCCTCTTGCAGTTTGCTCAGTTCTAGTTTTTGGAACCTAAAATTATTGCAAGCCAGAACACTGCTAGTTCAGGTAAGGCAAACATGGATTAGTTATTGTTGTTCTTAAGATCGGGGCTGATCTCACAGAATGAAAAAATCATATAGATATTGTAGTCCTAGGTTAGATGTTTTACAAAGAATATTTTAACAATTACAGTAGGAATAAAATCTTAAAATTCTAGGTCTCAGCTGTGCAACCTGCATTGTTTCACTAATGAAGTTTGCCAGAGTTGAATATCATTGTGAAGGTCATGGCTAATCTACAAACTTCCATGAGCTCTCCATATTTAGCTTCATGCATCATTTATGACAATATCACCATCAGACCCCAACTTAATATTCTTTCTGCCAAGTCCACTCAGAATTTACCAAGTCTACACTAATCATACAAAAAAACTTATAAAATCCACCAGTAAAGCCAGTATATTTAACCAAAGGCAGCAGAATGCCAGAATCTGGCCATTAACTAATTAATCAATATAAGCAAAAAAATATACAACTGATGGTTTATATTTCAACTGGTACCTTTTGGAGCTCTCCCAAGTACATTCAAGCTTGTTCACATGCAGAAGGGCGTGCAGTCAATTCATTCAATCTGGAGAAAAGAATATGATGAATTAAACTAAGTTCCAACTTCCCAGCCATTTCAAACATATGATCGCGAGTCAAAGTCAAATGATAACCTGAAAAAAATTGGGTCACCAATTGCTTTTAGAGAATCTAGGCTTCTTTGAATTCACTTGTCCTAGCATCCTCACCATCTGTATACAACCATTCTTGTACCTGTAACCAAATTACCAAAGATTGTGAAATTTACATTTTTACGAAACCTAATAAAACCAAAATTTTGGAATATTGTTCTGTTTCAAAAATTGAAAGAGTTTCTTAAAGAGCCTGATAACCTGAAATCAGTTTCTTGAAATGTTTGTTCTGACTAAATATCATCTACTCAGTGCCATGAAGAACGTAATAAAAGCTAACTTCATTAAGTTTGTCTGTAAAGGATTGGCGCTCCTGTTTGGTTGAAACTTTCTTGAGATCTTCAGTATCTTCAAGCTGTCATAAGCATGCCAAAAAACGATAAGTAAATAAATCATACTGAAAAAGTCAGCGTACCAGAGCTAAAGAAGCATAACAGGATTTAATTAAATAACTTGCACGATTCACTTTATCTTTCCTTTTTTTATTCTTTTTTATTTATTTTGGCAATCGGCCATAGCCGCCCACATTGGGGAAGCAAGGGATTTTCCAACATCCTTAATTAATTCTGTCTACAGCCGGAATGAAACCTGTTTTTGACAAGCCTTGCCAATTGCACTACAAGTGTAGTGCTTGGCGATTCACTTTATCTTAATTCGTGCGAGTTAGAATTCTGCAAACTCGCAGGTGAAAAAGATGAATCAATTCAGTTTCTTTCAAATTAATGGAAAGCATATTCTGGTTATATATATTCAGCTACTATGGACCTAGAACATATAACACACTTCAGGTCCACTGTAGTAGTATCACCACCTCAGGATAGATCATAGACAGCGATATACCTTTTCTTTTGTAGAATATATGTATGCCTCAAGGGTATTCTTGAGTTCAGCAGTTCTTCGCCTTTCAGTATCCTTTTTGTCAAGTGTATTCAGCCTTGTTTTCAGTGTTCTAAATGGCGTCCGCCTCGGACGCCTAGGCGGCGCCTAGGCGCTCAAAAAGAGGAGAACGAACCGCATATGCAATAGGCGGTACTCTAGGCGTTGAGATGGCAGTTAGGCGTACAAGGCGCCGCCGAGGCGGCGCCTAGGCGGTCGAGGCGGCCGAGGCGGCGCCTAGGCGGCCAAAATCGATTAGGCGGCTGACAGATTTTTTTGTAATTTTTTTTTAATTCTTAAAATAGTCTCTTCATCTTCAACAGAAAAAACCCTCTTCATCTTCAACAGTAAAAAACCTCTTCATCTTTACATTAAGGTGTTACTAGTTCACGTTATATTTGAAATTTTATATGACTGATTATTGTTTATGTCATTATGAATCTAAAGTTTACACCATAATCGTTGTTGAACTTCTAAAATCATTCTGGCCTAGCATCACTTGTGAATTGTGATGCATTTAAAAGATTTAGACTGCAAGCAAAAATAGAGAAATGTAACTTTTAAAACGTTAATATATGAATATTTAAAAAATAAAAACAAAACGCCTAGGCACCGCCTAGGCGTCCTAGGCGGTAGGCGGTCCTTGGCCGAACCGCCACCGCCTGACGCCGTTTACAACCTTGCTTGTTTTTGCTTCAGAAATAATTCTTCTGAAAGAATTGTCCCAGGTCCAGAAGTTTTATCCACTATCTACACCAAATCAAGAAGAATCAAGAATCAAGATGGATAAAATTATGAGTACTTACATTTGTAATACAGAATCCACCAATTTGTATATTAATGGTGGAAAAACCAAATACAAGTAAAAGTCAATGTTTAGTTGTAGTAATCTGTAATATAACTAAGGCGAGCAATCAGATTAACAGATTAAGCATACGCATAGGGGCCACAAATTACATTCAGATTTAATAACAAACAATATTACATGGAATATAAAGCATCACAAACATGTCAAAGTTTCACAATATTCATACACCCTAATTCAATCCAATCAAAGATCTCGCGAAAAACCCTAATCCACGGCAACCGAATCAAGAATCCATAAACAACTCTAATAACATCATCAATAAATTTATACTGAAAACTAGTAAAAGAAACTCAATCCGTAACCTCAGATTTACAGTGGAAACCCTAACTAAAATCATGATTTAAAAAAAAATAGAAAATTGAAGTTAAAAAATAGAAATATTAGAGTTATACCTAGGGTTTGATGAGAGAGTGATTGAAACTGATTGAAATATCAATCGATTCCTCTTTTTCTGATTTGGGAAGGAGAGGAGGGAGTAGGATTTGGGGGTGGACAGGGATGGAGGAGGTCGGGGATAGAGAGAGATGGATGGGGACGGAGGAGGACGATGACAGCGATGGAGGAGGACAGCGAGGGAGGAGGACGATCCTTGGGATGGCGCCGAAGGAGAGAGGAGTGAGGGATTTGGGGGTGGGTGGAGGAAAATATGGTTTAGGTGAGAGTAAAATAGGGCGGGATCGAGCGCGATAAGAGAAAAATTGGGGATCGGGGGAGGTAGGGTTTTGGTGATTTTATCATGATAATCCCCGGAATTTTCAAACACTGGGGTAGGTGAATACCCGGCATTTTTAAAAAAACGCCAGGGTTTCAAACAACTTCGCTGGCACTTTTCGAAAAACACCGGGAAAACTCCGGCGAACTGCCTAAACACTGGGGTAGTTTCGCCGGATTTTTCATGTTCTTTTGTAGTGTAAGAACACAATCATTATGTAGAGATAACCAATACTTCTTATTCATCAAGAAATACAAAGATTAAAAAAGAGATTACAACTCTCATTCTCTCTCCCTCACCTTTGAAACACTCGGCACAATCCCCTTTTGAAGTTGAACAATGATAACGGCTCACCAATTCTCTCAAATCAATTATGCAAACCCTAGAGTCTACAACCATATATATAGCCCCCAAGTAAATCCTAAAAAATAAATACAAATCCAACTTATTGGGCCTTAAACTCGTTAACCCAAAACACACAGCGACATTGTCGGTCGACCGAACCGTGTAAAACCCACACCCAAGACATGACCGGTCGACTGCACAGTCGACCGTCCCCTTCTCTGTTGAACCTTGTACACTCAAAGATACCTAGCAGTCTAGTTGCGGTCGGGTGGTCGGTCGACCGCACCACAGGATAGTGAACGCAATTCTCCAGACTGCATATTTTGTACTTGTTGTCTTCTCATACTGTCTTCGTCTTTTCTTTTTTTTCTACAACTTCAAGTACTCCGTGCCTAAGTGTATTTGAGGCCACAATCCCAACACATGTATTACTTATTATTAGCCAAACAGTAAAGAAAACCGACCTTGAGTCATCTTGGATCAAATTTGTCATTGGACATTTTAAGAGAAGGGGGGGGGCAGTAAGTTCTCTGAACTTGTAGCAGATTTTAAAGATTTGTATAAGGGCTCTACTTTTGCTGTTCAGGTATCAACTCACTGTTAATTATAAAGGATGGGTAGATTTATAAATTCAAACCTTGTAAAACCGTGAGCATATTTGCTTCTTGGCAGACTCATGAATTAAACTATTCAAGTAAGACAATGTATGTTGTAGGTGGCTTCTTCTCCTCTTTGCTCGGAGACGAGCGCTATTGCGATGTTTGGGTCATTTTTTATGTCTTGGCCTTATGGCTTTTTGGGTGGCGGGTCCTGTATTTCGTGACTTCTGGGACCTCGTTTTTTGTTCTTGTTTTACCCCTTCTAAAATGAGTCTCTGTATTATACCTTTTTTAATGCTATTATTTTAGGTGGCTGGAGTCGTAAGGCTCTATTCGTTGCAACAAAAAGAAGTAAGACAATATATGTTGGATAAAATATACATAATCTTTTCAAGCATGTGTAACGGGTGAGTTAAACTATTCAAGTAAAGAATTTAAATTAAACAAGTATATCAGTATATAAAAAAAAACACATGAGATTTAAAGAAGATTCAAAATTTTAAATTGCAAGTGATACATTATCGTATCTTGCAAACTGTGAATCAAAATTACTTCTACAAACTATTTGTGTATAGTGAATCCTAGCCTATAGCAAAGTTTCGTATTTTTTAGATATCGTTTGTGCGCTTTTCACTATCTTCGCTCTTTTTTTTTCAAAGTTCAATAATTAAACTATTCAAGTAAAACTATTTATGTTGGGTGAGATATATACATAAGTTTTTTGAGTGTCGATAAACGGGTCAATTAAACAATTCAGGTAAAGAATTTTAAATTAAATAATTATATAGGTATAAAAACACACATGAGATTGATATAAGATTTAAAATATCGAGTTGCAAGTGATACATGGCCATCTTACAAACTGTGAATAGGAATTCACTTCTACACGTTGTGTTAACTTGTGTGTGGTGAATCCTAGCATATTGCAAAGTTTTATATTTTTTGTATGTCGTTTGTGCGTTTTACACCCTCTTTGCTCTCTTTTTCAAAAATCAAGAATTAAACTATTCTAGTAAGACTATTTATGTTGGGTGAGATATATATATAAGCTTTTCAAGTGTCGGTAACAGGTGAAATATGTTGGGTTTATATGCCTTGCATACACATATTCGATGAAGAAGATGATGAAGCGATGAGATGAATTGAAGCAAATGGTTGAAGATAGAGAAGATAGCAGTCAGCAATAGCAGCATCAACTGGAGCAGGTGCGGTCGACCGGGCGCTGTACAGGGTTTTCCCGAGAGGGGGACAGTCGACCTCAAGTTGTGTGCAGTCGACCGAGTGCGACACTGATGGGTTTTTTTTGTGCGGGTTTGGTTGATTCGTTTGAAGCCCAACTTCATCATCAAGTTAGATCGTATGACTTTGAATGTATGGTTATCTCTTTAGTATCAATTAGATGGTTAGTGTATCTAAACTAGGGTTTCTCTAGATCTATATATTCATTATAACAGCTCGAAGAACGATATGATTTTATTGAGTGCTGAATAGAAGAAGAAAGTACTTCATCTGAGATGTGAGAGATTTCTCCTTTGTAAATAGCAAGTAGTTCTAGTTAGGCTTGAGAGAGTGTCTTGGTGAGAATTGTAATATTCTTGTATCTTCTCTAGTTGAATATCATCTCGGTTGTTTCTCCCCCGGATTAAGGCGAAAGCCCTAACCAGAATAATTCTTGTGTCCTTTGTGTGATTGGTGTGATCTAGTATTTGCTTGGTGATTTGTGTTGATCGTGTCAAAGATTCAACAAGATTATCTAGAGGGAATAATTTCCTAACAAATTGAACTGTTCAAGTGACAGGTCTAGTTACAATTCTAACCTTTGTCGGTAACGGAACGGCATTTCAAGATTTTGTGCCTCACTAAAGCTGTAAATGCCTCTTGGATCTGTGACAACCCTGACCTCAAAGAATGTATCTTCCCATCTCTTGGATCGGCCTAACTAGATGAAGAAGAACCACAGACTAGAGAGAGTGTTGGTCCTAACCCCATTCCTCGCACATGGCCATGGCGCTCTGGGCCTATAAGTTCGAGCATAGCTTGGTGCTGAAATTATACTATGTTGATGGAAGCTATGGAAGAGTCGGAGGCCACTAGGGAAGAGAAGTCGGCATACTTCGCTCTGACGGTGCTTGTAAAAAGATAGATTGTCAAAAAATGAGATATGTTATTCATTTCAAAGTGAATTATAAATCAAATCAGCATTCTTCAGCTAGGAAAAAAATACCGATATCGTTGTAGCTGAAGAGGATGCAAACTCACCTTTTAAGTTCATATGGGTGGTGTCGAAGAAATATATATTGCCGTAGTTGCTAGCACCATGCTTCTCATCCTATATATTAGTAAGCCAAAGGCAATATAAACATTGAAGTATTTTATATAAAAAATGACAAAAGGAAACTAATACTTACCATTCTCGCGCGAACTCTAGCGAAGCTCGTATCTCCAGAGGTGTGCACCACGTCCTGTTGTCCCTGAATGGCATCCCTGATTCTCGACCTCCTCTGCACATCTCAGAATTATTACGAACTCAATTAGAATTATTAAACAAAATAAAAAGTAGTAATTGTATTATTATGAATACTTTTCCCTCTGGTGAACTCCGAAAATGAACCAGGTAGTGTCAATCTTACGTTCTCAGCCACTGTCTTTTGTTCGTCGTAATGTACTACCTTGAGTTTACACTTCCAATCTCTTCACTTCATGGACAAAGATTTATTTACCCAATCGCCATCAAGACAGTTCGGGTAATCAAATTTTTGTTGTATAATATGTTTGATTAACATATTTAAATCAGATATGTTAATATGTTTGCATAAAGATAGATAGGTTAATATGTTTGCATAAAGATAGATATGGTTGCATAAAGATAAATACCTTGAGAATATCAATGGAAATCACCTTTGACGTTGCTTGGATTTTGGACCATCAATCATACGATAGTGGAAGATAATCCCCTTTCCTAGCAATTGACCCCATGAACGAGGCGAATGTTCTTGCCTTAGGACCCACAAGCCGATTCGCCTCGTTCACCGTCATGATGGTTCTTTCCCCTGGCGGGAGCTTCCAGACATCAGCCTTCTTCGTTGGTCCCCTTGTCTTTTTGGCGAGTTGGGTGCTCTCCTCACCCACCTGTAACTGACTACCTCTCTCTCATGTAGGCTCTCCATGCCCTTGCTCGGGTGCCCTTTTCTCAATCCTTCTTGGCATTCTTCACCTGTAAAAAATATCAATTTAATATAATGAACATAAAAATATCATATATACAAAAAGCAAGAAGATACAAATTAGTATAACAAGGAAAATTTTAAATCACAATTGATCTATATATAAAAAGTAAGAAGATACATGGGAAACTAAATATGAAATAAATATGTAACGAGAAATACAATGCAATACATAAACATATCATTAACACAAAATATTATCAGAAGTTATAATAATACATGGAAAACTAAATACAGAAGTTATTATAATACAATATCATCAAATACATCCTCTGGCTCTCCATCCGTGTGTATCTCACTAGCTAAGTTAATTGAAAAAGCTTCATTCATAATGAAACGAACCGCAACAACCAATTCAAACTATATGTCACTCCAATCAAACATAACTCATCAAGATCATACACCACTTAATTAGAAATAATCAACTCTATAAAAATAATCATTAACAAAATTAAGTCTATTGATTCCTTAAACCATGAAATCTATTATTACCATACTAAAACAATTAATCAACTCTAATCAATCCACAAACATAAACCTAATTGGTCCACAAACCTTAATTAAATATAAAAAATTATTAAATTATCAAATCAAAACCCTAATCAATCCTAATTAGTCCAAATTAACAAATTCAAATGTCTAAATTAACAAATTAACATAACAAATTTACAAATTATTAACAAATTCAAACATAACCCTAATTAGTCCACAAACCCAAATCAATCCACAATGTCTAATTAAAAATACTCCACAATCACAATATTACCCACAATATCACAAATAATGACAATCCTAGCTAATTGCAAAACTTATCAGAATCATAGCTGGCTAGGGTTTAGAATAATATACCTAGGTTTTGAGAGAGAGAGATGGAGGAAGACCAGGAAGACGCCGGGGGGGGGGGGGGGGGGGGGGGGGGGGGGGGGGGGCAATGCGACAGGCAGCGGTGATGGAGAGAGAGAGGAGGGGGATCGGTGAGCATCGCAAGAGGCCACTGACGACGACGAGCAAAAGCCAGGACGACGCGGGGGGGGGGGGGGGGGGGGGGGGGGGGGGGGGGGGCAATGCGACAGGCAGCGGTGATGGAGAGAGAGAGGAGGGGGATCGGTGAGCATCGCAAGAGGCCACTGACGACGACGAGCAAAAACTAGGCTTTTGCAAAGCACACAAGAGAGACTCGGAGAGAGGGAAATGAATAATGAATCTCCAATTTGTGGGTTTTGGAGTCTTTAGCTATCCCGGCTTTTTGGCAAAGTGTCGGGCTAGCTAAAACATTTTTTTAAGCGGATGGTCTAGCCGACATTTTGGAAAATGTTGAGGTTTAAACGCTGGGCTAGTCCCTTTTTGTAGTAGTTAATAAACAGGAAAAGTAGAAACAAACACACCATAGATAAGAGGACATCAGATTTATACCAAATTTATACAACTCGGTTATTGTGACCTGCATCATAGCACGACACACACCTCAATTATATCCACTATATCAATGAAAGTTTGTAAATTGTCACTCTCTAAGCTTAACTCTCTGGTTTTTTTTCTTCTTCTCATTTTCTCTTTCTTTTTCTTGATTACAATGACGGCCCTCCTCATACATATTTATAAGAAAAACTCAAAAATCTTAGTGTAACTAAAATTACAAAAAAATCCTTATACAGTACCTCAAAAGTTTCAGCTCGGAATCGTCGTAGTTGAAGTTTGCTAATGATCTTCGTCTGTTCACATCTTGGTGCCTGAGATCATGCTCTACCATCCAACAATTAGTGCTAATTATTAAAATAGCAAAAGCTGCAGTTATGTATGAATGAGAATGAAAGTTTATAATATCTTTGTATGTAATTTGAGTAAGGTACTCATTCTACAGGGCCTCACGTATGATCTTGAAATGCGAAAAGATCATATAGGAGAGTGTAATTTGAGGTGTCTGTATTCGAGAGGAATCATTTAGTGTTTGGTTTTTTTGAATTATACTCCACCAATTCCTCCACTAATTGCTCCACCTATCCTGCCACTAAATTCTCAATTTGTACACAATGTCAAAAGTTACAGCCTCCTTTATTGATCTTTCTTTCAATCTTAGATGTGTATAAATAGAGGATTGATATGTTGTAACCAAATCAAGAAAACTTAATATAGTTTCTTCAATTCCCAATTCTTTTTAGATGGTATCAGAGTCAACCGGTTGAAAATTTCAAACCAATTCCCAAACAAATTCAAATCCAAATCCAAATTAGATATCAAATCCAAAATAAAATCCCAAAAAAATTCCAACAAACAAATCCAAAATCGTACTTTTGTTGTCGACAATCACGTGGCCCCCCATTTGGGTGCCACGTCACCAGGCAAACAACCAGGAAAGAATTTTTGTGCAATTCTTTTATCACATGGGCCCCGCCCACCATTAATTCATTTACCAATTATTACAACTTTGCCACCAATTATATTTACCACTATGCCATCAACATTTATTATTATTATTATTATTATTATTATTATTATTATTATTATTATTATTATTATATATTATATCTCTTGAAATTATGGGGTGTTACATACACCCACCTTTAGAAATCAACGTCCTCGCTGAGTACGGGGCATGCACAATCTAGTGCAGGATCTCCTTTCTAGCCGATCTGGAATGGCGTACCCTGATTCTGCTAGCTGTACAGTACCCCGATACTTTGAAATATTATATCTCTTGAAATTACGGGGTGTTACATGGAGATGGCCGAAACAAAGAGGTACCGGCAGAACATTGCGATTATACCCAAAACCGAAGAGAAGACCCTTGTATTGACAGAAGCAACCTCATGACAATCAGATAAATATATCGCACTACTAACTAAACAATTCATTAAGTATCTCAAACACAAAAGGTATGGCAGGTCTCAGGGAGGAAGAGACAAAGACAAAGAGGACATATGTTACAAATACAAGATGTCGGGACACATCCGCGTAAATTGCCCCCTATCGCAGGACAGGAACAAAGAATATCATCAGTCCAACTCTGAATTCAGAAAGAAAGCATTAAAGGCAACATGGCTCGATTCAGATTCAAGTGATGAAGAGCAATAACACAACGACTTCAAGTTCATGGTTGTTGGAGATGGTGAGGCACAATCACCACTCCAAGAAGAGGTAATCGAAGAACCCACCTATAATGATCTAGTAGACATATGTAATGACTTAAAAGATTATGTAAAGAAATTAAGTCATGAGTTGAAATAATATAAACAAATGTCTAATGAATCACATGACTCCTGTATTGCCAAAAATAAAAAGTTGAACGAAGCAAATTTGTCGATTATTGAGAAATTTGAGTCATTTAGAAATGATCATGATTTATTGATGGAGGAAAATGAGTATCTAAAACAATAAGTTCAAGAATCTCTGGCAATAAATAATGAAAACCCAAAAGAAATTCATGAGAAATATGTTTATATTGCTAAACTCACCAATGATCTAAATTAATGCAAAAAGAAATTTGACGAGATAGTGGAAGGTTGTAAGGAAGCACTCGAACAAAATAGAATACTTGATGCTACTCTAGATAATCTTCGTTGGAACACTAAAGACGATAAGAAAACTAGAATAATTCTTTGTAATAGAATAATTAAGCTCAAAAAAGTTGTTGAGAAATATGAAGAGGACAATTATCTTATGACAAGAAATTCAAGATCATATCATGATAATCGAGGACTTCGTTAAAATGAGTCACTATAACATCAAAATACTAAACAATCGTGTTATACACATGCATAGCCACCAAAATAGTTACAAATTAGTACATAACTATGCAAAATTTGCATGACCCAAGGCATAATTATATTACTTGTCACTATTGTTGTAAGTTATGACATATATCTTATAACTGTTCATTAAAGAAGAATACTAATTTTGTTTGAGTGAAAAAGAATGTAAGTACAATAACAGTACCAATTTGGGAACCCAAAGTTACACCTACCAATCTTAATGTAGGTGCATCAACGTATCAAACTTAAAGATCTGTGGTACCTTGATAGTGAATGCTCAAACCATATGATAGGTGACAACAAATACTTTGCATCACTATCAAGGGAAAGAAATAAGGACATCATCTTTGGTGATAACAGTACTGGTCAAACCATCGGTAAAGGTAAAATAAATTTTGGTTTATCATGCTCCATTGATGATGTACTTTTGGTAAACGGTTTAAAACACAATTTACTTAGTGTTAGTCAATTATGCGATAAAAGTTATAAAGTTACTTTCGATAAAAATTCATGCACTGTATTAGATGATAAAAAAACGTGTTTACTTCTTACAAATAGATGCAATAATGTGTATGTCATCAACTCTAATGAATTAGCATAGGAAAGTATGAGATGCTTCGTTGCTATAAATGAAGATGGTTGGCTATGACATCGGCGACTTGGACACACAGCTATGGATAATCTCAACAAACTTTTCAATAAGGAACTTGTGCGTGGAATTCCCAAAATCAAGTTTGAGAAAAATAATCCCTGTGATTCATGTCAGTTCGGTAAGCAAACTAAAACTTCCCGCAAGCCTAAGAAAATGTTATCAACATCTAAACCTCTTGAACTTTTACACATGGACCTTTTTTGACCATCATGAACACATAGTAATAGATGTGCACAGTATGCTTTCATAATTGTAGATGACTACAGTAGATTCACTTGGGTTACTTTTTTATCATAAAAGGATGAAACCTTATATGTTTTTTTAAAAATTCTTTTGTAGAGTAGAAAATGAGAAAAGCCTTACCATTGTCACTATTGGTGGTGATCATGGTGGGAAATTTCAAAATAAACTCTTTACGTTGTTTTGTGATGAAAAATGAATAAAACATGAGTTCTCATATCCTCTCACTCCCCAACAAAATGGGGATGTTGAGAGGAAAAATCGATCCCTTTAAGAAATGGCCCGTACCATGCTTAGAGAAAATGATTTACGAAAATCATTTTGGGCAGAAGCTGTAAATACAGCTTGTTACACCATTACCAAGGCCGAGGTTAAGTACATACTCCGGCTTTTCAAAATCCTAGAAAATCCCCACTTATCCCCAACCCTTTTAATAAACCCTATAATCCCCAAAATTCCCCCACTTCCCTTTCTTTCTCCCTCTTCACGCTCAACCAGAGAAACCCTACTTTCCCTCGTCGCCCTCAATTCCGTCTCCGTGCTCAATCCGCGGCGAAACCCTATTTTCCTCTCTATTTCCCTCGTCGTCATAGCCAACCTCTCTTAAAACCTACTAATATGAGATAAATGAAGTGGCACAATCAGGACCCTCTGATCTCCTCTGGACCCTCTGATCTCCTCTGGACCCTCCCTCCTGTGATCATCAGGTCAGCTACACTCCAATGGGCCCCAACCAGCTCCGGTCCATGGCCAAATGGGTCCAACCCGGCCCATTAAGGCTCAAGACCCATTTACCTCTGCCTATAAATACTCAACCCCCTCCTCACTTTGGCAGGTAATCAAACTTTCCCCACTTGAACCCTAGCTGCCCAGTCCCTTTTCCAGTGACTGACTAGATCATCGGAGGGCCTATCACCGGGACTTATCCCGATGTTTCCAGGCAGTGTACAGGTACAGAAGACCCGAGCCGTGCCACTACATCCGAGCCGAGCTATCGGATCCAAGCCGAGCCACTCGCCTCTACCTCCCTGCTCTTACCTCTGAGCCTGCTCCCGCTCCCCGGGGTCGGAACAGGGCCAGTACTGCATAAGGACTTCCACTATACAAATTACAAGAACTCACACCTGTTGCCCCCACACCTCAAAAATAAACAGCATCAGGTTGGCACCATCTGTGGAAACCTTTTCTTCTAAAGTACTGTTGTCCTTTCGAGCCCAGCCAAAGTCGTCACCTCGGGTCCGAGCCCTTCCATGGCTCCCAAAGCCCGAAGGGCCGTCACCTCGGCACAACATCCGAACCCCCTACATCATAGCCGCGTGAATGACCAGGGTTCCAACCGACCTCGGGTCAACGGCATGGCCCGACCATCAAGCGCATCAATCTCGAACCATCATCGACAGCCTTCCCAGGTGCGCGATCCCCCGCAGGACCCTATGGGGCAATCCCTCGTCACAAGGGTCTAATTTCAAATTTTTGGAACGAGATCCTTCAAGCCATCTGAGGCGGCCAGACTACCGAGGACCACCATATTCCCGACCCCAAGTCAGGAACAGGAGCTGGTGAGTCCCACAGATCGGCTCGTCCTCAGGAACAGGCAGACACCGTCCTTCGTCGTTTGGAGGAAATGGAGAACCACCTCGCCCATATTGGCAAGGGCGGACCAGCACCGGGCAGACTGGGTCTCCTTTTTCCCCTCAAATCCTAGAAGCCAAGATCCCTCAGAATTTCAGGCCCCCCAATTCGAGACCTACAATGGCGAGGGTGATTCTGCTGATCACATGGAGGGATTTAAAACCCTCATGATGATTCACAGCGCTGCGGATCCCCTCCTCTGTCGTGCCTTCCCCCTACCCTCCGTGGACCGTCTCGGGAATGGTTCTCCAAACTTACCCCCGGCCCGGTCTTTTCCTTCGAGCAGCTAGAGGTGGGTTTCTTAACCCACTTCGTGACCAGCAAGAAGGTCGAGAAAACAAGCTCTTCCCTTCTGGACCTCAACCAGAAGGAGGGGGAATCCCTCTGGGAGTTTGTTCGGAGGTTCACCACCGAGGCGAGGTCAGTTTCCTCCCTCAACGCAGGTGTCGCCTCGGCAGCCTTCTGACATAATGTCCGCCATAGCCAGCTCAAGGCCTCCTTAGCCAAGAAACCACCCATAGACTTCCCCGACCTACTCAATAGGGTCGAGAAGTATATTCAGGCCGAGGAGGCCCTCAATCCTGAGGGCACCAAGGAAGCCGCTACTAAGGGGAAGCAAAAGGTTGACGAGGCTGAACCCTTCAAAAGACCCGTGAAAGAAACCACTGGTCTCAAAAGGGTCCCCCTAGTCCCTCGATTTGAAAGGTATACACCCCTGACTCAGAACGTCTCGGCAATTTTAATGGAGATCAAGGACTCACTGACCAACCAACAACGGCAAGAAGCAAGACCAGAGGTTCTACTGTCGCTTCCATCGAGACATCGGGCACGATACAGATCATTGCCAAGCCCTCAAGGACAAGATCGAAGCCCTCATCCAACGAGGATACCTGAGGGAGTTCACCCGGGCCAATCCCAAAGACCGAAGAGAGACGAGGAGCCCGAGGCCTTTGCCTCCCCCTCGGACGACCGGTCGACGGCCCGACCGGGACCCAGCACCCAAGGAAACAGGTGGATAGGCTATCCTACACTGCGTCCATGGTGGACCCATGAGGGGGAAATCTAAGACTTCTTGCAAAGCCTTTATCCGAGAGGTCAACTCTGTTCTAGACCACCACTCCCCTCGGGTCCAGCAATGGACGGTCTCCTTCTCAGGAGAAGACCTCGAAAGCATCCGACTTCCACACTGCGACGCCCTCTTCATCAGCCTTGCCATGGCCAACTTTAAAGTCTGCCGAATCCTGGTGGGCAACGGCAGCTCGGTTAACATCCTTTTCTTAGAAGCATTTGAGAACCTCAAACTCCTCCGAAAAAAGCTGAAGCCAGCCAGTTACACCCTTCATAAATTTTCGGGCATCCCAGTGCAAATCGAGGGGATCGTAACACTAGATGTAACCGCGGGAATGACCCCCATCCTCCGAACCGAGTTGATGGATTTCATGGTGGTCAACGTCAAAGTAGCCTACAATGCCATCCTCGGCCAACCCGGGCTCTGTTTGCTCCAGGTTGTCCCCTCAGCCTACCATCTGAAACTAAAGTTCCCAACTGACTTTGGGGTCAGGGTCGTCCGGGGCAACCAGGAGTCGTCACGCTCATGCTACATGACCGCAGTTGGGGGCGGGGTATTTCCCCTCGATGCCCTGGAGCTCCTGCCTAAAAGGAGCCAGTCTAAGTCAAAACCCGCAAACGAGTTGGAGGAGGTCTCCTTTGAAGCAGAAGACAAATCCAAATGGTTCCGTGTCAGCCGAACCCTTTCCTCTGACCCTAAGCCAGATCTAATTGACTACGTCAATCGCAATGTCGACCTCTTCGCCTAGACACCGTCCGACATGCCAGGGATTTCCAAAGAATTGATCTTGCACCGGCTAAGCATCGCCCCCGGCTCCAAACCGGTTCAGCAGAAGCGTCGCAAGTTTACCCCAGAAAGGCAACAGGCAGTGAGAGCTAAGGTGAATAAGCTGCTCTCCGCTCGGTTCATTCAATAAGTCAACTACCCCGAGTGGCTGGCTAATGTCGTAATGGTGAAAAAGGCAAGCGGGACCTAGAGGATCTGCATTGACTTTACCGACCTCAATAAGGCGTGCCCTAAGGACCCTTTTTCCCTCTCCAGCATCGATGCTCTGATAGACGCGATGTTGAGTCACGAGCTCCTAACCTTCATAGATGCCTTCTTGGGCTATAATCAGATCCGGATGTTTCCTCTGGACATTGCCAAAACATCCTTCGTCACTGACCAGGACCTTTACTGCTACCGGGTCATGCCCTTCAGGCTCAAGAATGCCGGGGCCACCTACCAAAGGCTCGTCAACCGAATCTTTAAAAATCAGATCGGTCGGAACATAGAGGTGTACGTCAATGACATGTTTGTCAAAAGCCGACGAGGGCAGGATCATGTTGCCGACCTCGAGGAAGCCTTCGGCATCCTCCGGTCTCACAACATGAGGCTCAATCCTGCCAAATGCACCTTCGGTGTCTCCTCCGGAAAATTCCTGGGGTTCGTCGTTAGCCAGCACGGCATAGAAGCCAACCCGGAGAAGATCCAGGCCATAATCGACATGGCCCCTCCCCGAAATGTCAAGGAGGTTCAGCGGCTTACGGGTAGACTGGCGGCCATCGGCCGCTTCCTCTCCAAACTAGGGGAGAAGTCCCTACCGTTCTTCAAGGCCCTACGGGGATGAAAGGATTCGACCAATTGAAGTCCTACCTCGCCAACCCCCTGCTCCTAAGCAAACCCGAACTAGGCGAACCCCTCTTCCTATACCACCTCAGAAAGCGTGCTTAGCGCCGTGCTCATCTGAGAAGAAGACGGTGTTTAGAAGCCCCTATACTATGTAAGCAAGGTCCTGCTCTCAACCGAGACCAGATATGCAAAGATAAAGAAGATGGTGTATGCACTGATAACGGCCGTGCGAAAGCTTTGTCCCTACTTCCAGGCCACTCCATTCAGGTCCTCATGGAATAGCCCCTAAAGACCGTCCTCCACAAACCCGAGAGCTTCGGCCGCCTGGTCAAGTGGTCGATTGAGCTAAGCCAATAAGACATCAACTACCAGCCCACGACGGCCATCAAGGGGCAAGCGCTTGCTAAATTCATCACGGAATGCACTATTCCCGAACATCCGACGTTCCGGATACCGACTCGGTGTGGGAGGTTTACGTCGAAGGCTCGTCCTGCGAGAGAGGGAGTAAAGCAGGCATCACTCTGAAGGTTCTCGACAAATTCTTCCTCCAATATTCCCTCCATCTGAATTTCCCAGCTTCAAACAACGAGGCAGAATTCGAAGCCATGATCGCGGGGCTCACTCTAGCACACAAGGCCGGATCCATATGCATCAAGGCCTTCAGCGACTCCCAGCTCGTGGTCAACCAAATCAATGGGGAGTACGAAGCTCGTAACGCTCAGATGATGCGATACTTGGCAGTGGTCCACCAACTCTTATCGTCTTTTGAGTACCACTCGGTGGAATGAATCCCCAGAGAACAGAATCCCCAGGCGGATTCATAATCGAAGCTCGCCTTATCATCCTTCAAGGGGCTCGACCGCACCGTCCTGATCGAGGTCCTCCTCAAGCCCAGCATCGACCTCCCTAAAGCTTCCTACCTCAACACCAATCTTCAGCCTGACAACTGGACGACGCCCATTCAAAAGTTCCTTTCGAAGGGCAAACTCCCTCAAGACCAATTCGAGGCAAGAAGGATTAGAGTCCGATTCGAGAGATTCACCCTGATCAATGGAATGCTCTTCAAGTGCTCGTACACAGTGTCTGACGGCAGACTCTACCTCCGTTGCTTAGCCCCTGACAAGGCCAAGTAGGCTTTGTAGGAACTGCACGAAGGGATCGGTAGATGCCACACAGGGAGCAGGTCGCTCGCTAGAAAGGCCCTAAATTATGGGTACTACTGGCCGACCATGTCACAAGACTCGCAAGACCTCGTCAAAAGGTGCAGTCCTTGCTAAAGACTCTCACCAGTAAAGAGACTCCCATAAAAGAACCTCCGATCCCTGGCAAGTCTGACCCCCTTCGCTATGTGGGGGATGGACCTGGTCGATGCATTCCCTCAGGCAACGAGCCAAAGGAAATTCATGGTGGTGGCGATCAACTACTTCACCAAGTGGATCGAGGCAGAACCCCTAGCCTCGATCACCGAGCATCAAACTCAACAATTCTTCTGGAAGCACATCA
The DNA here is from genome assembly GCA_017893485.1 of Hemerocallis citrina. Taxonomy (NCBI): domain Eukaryota; kingdom Viridiplantae; phylum Streptophyta; class Magnoliopsida; order Asparagales; family Asphodelaceae; genus Hemerocallis; species Hemerocallis citrina. Next base: position 286,854,021 of record CM030362.1, read on the forward strand.
TCTGTTGGTTCAGGATCCTACAGGTGCTCATCACCGACAATGGGACCCAGTTCGTAGGCAATAATTTTTGAAGGTTCTGCGAAGACATCGGCATCCAGAAATGCTTTTCGTCGATATGCCTCTCTCAATTAAACGGCCAGGCCAAAAATGCAAACCACCAAATCCTTGACAGCCTCAAGAAGCGGTTGGACAATTCGCCCAAGGGGCGGTGGGTTAACGAACTTCCGAGCATTCTCTGGGCACACCAAACGACGAAGAGGATTCCTACGGGTGAGTCCCCCTTCAACCTAACCTATGGCACCGAGGCTGTTATCCCCTTAGAGATCGACCTCCCTTCGCCCAAGTTTAGGGCTGTAAATGAATCGAGCTATTCGCGAGCTATTCGGCTCGAGCTCGGTCAAAGCTCGGCTCGAACCGAGCTCGAGATCAAAACTGAGCTCGTTTCATAAACGAGTCGAGCTCGAGCTTGGATTTTTCTTTATTTTAGGCTAAGCTCACGAGTTATTCAACTCGAATATGGTCAAAGCTCGGTCAAAGCTTGGCTCGAGCCGAGCTCGAGCTCAAAACTGAGCTCGTTTCGTAAATGCGCCGAGCTCGAGCCTGAAGGTATTCGGCTCAGCTCTGCTCGATTGCAGCCCTACCCAGGTTAATGGCCTATGATGAAGAAAGCAACTCGGCAGATCTCAGGGCCAACTTAGATCTAGTCAAAGAAATCAGGGAGAAGTCCACCATCATAAGAAGTATATACCAACAACGGGTCGAGAAATTCTACAATAAGAAGGTCTGCCCCACCAACATCAAACAGGTTGACCTCATCCTCAGGAAGTTGGCGGTGTCAGACCCCAGCAGGAAGAGGAAGTTGGCCCCTAATTAGGAGGGCCCGTATAAGGTTGCCAAAGTAGTGCGTCCCGGCACCTACCGACTCACCGACATGGGAGGCAACCTGATCAAGAGGCCCTGGAATGCGGAGCACCTCATTAAGTACCTCGAAGAGGAGGACTAAACTTGTTTTGTAACAAATCCCTTGTAATCAGCATTCATGCCGCTGCTTTTTATATAAGAAGATTTATTTTCTTTTCAAAGTTTTTTAGCTCAGATTCTATGTATAAACTCATTATGTAACCACTCGAAGCCTCGATACCGGACGGTGAACCCGAGCATACGGGTAGCTTTCTAATGCTAAGGCAACGGAGCTCCTCGCTCTCTGCCGACCTCCCAATCCTCGACACCGAACGGTGAACTCGAGCACACGGGTAGCTTTCTCAAGCTAAGGCAATGGGGCTCTCCGCTCTCCGCCAACCTCCAAGCCTCGACACCGGACGGTAAACTCGAGCACAAGGGTACCGTTCTCAAGCTAAGGCAACGGAGCTCTTCGCTTTTCGCCGACCACCCAAGACTCGACACCGAAAGGTGAACTCGAGTACAAGGGTAGCTTTCTCAAGCTAAGGCAACAGAGCCGTTTGCTCTCTGCTGACCCCCAAGCCTCGACACCAAAAGGTGAACTCAAGAAAAAGGGTAGCTTTTTCAAGCTAAGGCAACAGAGCTCTTCGCTCTCTGCCGACCCCCCAAGCCTCGACACCGAAAGGTGAACTCAAGCACACGGGAAGCTTTCTCAAGCTAAGGCAATGGAGCTCTTCGCTCTCCGCCGACCTCCCAAGCCTCGACACCGAAAGGTGAACTCGAGCACAAGGGTAGCTTTCTTGAGCTAAGGCAACGGAACCCTCCGCTCTCTGCCGACCCCCCAAGCCTTGAAACCGAACGGTGAATTCGAGCACAAGGGTAACTTTCTCAAGCTAAGGCAACGGAGCTCTTCGCTCTCCGTCAACCCCCCAAGCCTCGACACCGAAAGGTAAACTCGAGCACAAGGGTATCTTTCTCAAGCTAAGGCAACGGAGCTCTTCGCTCTCCGCCGACCCCCCAAGCCTCAACACCGGACGGTGAACTCGAGCACAAGAGTAGCTTTCTCAAGCTAAGGCAACAGAGCTCTTCGCTCTCTGCCGACCCCCCAAGCCTCGACACCGAAAGGTGAACTTGAGCACAAGGGTAGCTTTCTCAAGCTAAGGCAATGGAACTCTTCGCTCTCCGCCGAGCCCCCAAGCCTCGACACCGAAAGGTAAACTCGAGCACCAGGGTAGCTTTTTCAAGCTAGGGCAACGGAGCTCTTCGCTCTCTGCCGACCCCCCAAGCCTCGACACCGAAAGGTGAACTTGAGCACAAGGGTAGCTTTCTCAAGCTAAGGCAATGGAACTCTTCGCTCTCCGCCGAGCCCCCAAGCCTCGACACCGAAAGGTGAACTCGAGCACCAGGGTAGCTTTTTCAAGCTAGGGCAATGGAGCTCTTCGCTCTCTGCCGACCCCCCAAGCCTCGATACCGAAAGGTGAACTCAAGCACACAGGTTGCTTTCTCAAGCTAAGGCAACGGAGCTCTTCGCTCTCCGCCGACCCCCCATGCCTCGACACCAAAAGGTGAACTCGAGCACAAGGGTAGCTTTCTCAAGATAAGGCAACGGAGCTCTTCCCTCTCCGCCGACCCCCCAAGCCTCGACACTGAAAGGTGAACTCGAGCACCAGGGTAGCTTTTTCAAGCTAAGGCAACGGGGCTCTTTGTAATATCCCGGACGGATATAATATTTATAATAATTATTATTTTTAAATTAAAATATTTTTATGGAAATTTCTTGGTTTTTCTAAATAAAAAGTTATCTGGATATATATACTAATAAGTATATACAGGTATTGTATCAGTTTTGTGCACTTGTACAAAACCCTGTGAAAAGCATTTTTGAGAAAATGTCTGGAAAATCCGGAGCATATATTTAAAATTATTATTTTATTATTATTTTATTTTATTTTCATAATTGAAATATTTTTGGTGGATATCACTCGGTTTTGTTAATAAACATTATTTGTATATATATACCAGTCTGTATAGATCTGTATTGTATCAAATTGGTACTGTAATCTTCCGAGCCGATAATAAAATTTATTTTATTATTATTTTCCGAATTAATTTATTTTTACACGGATTATGCGATTTAACAAACGAAAATTATTGATATATATATGTGTGTGTGTGTGTGTGTGTGTGTGTGTGTGTGTGTGTGTGTGTGTGTGTATTATACTGATTATGTACGTTTACATACATATGTGTATTATACCGATTATGTACATTTGTACAAATCATGCAATATGTATTTTGGACAAAAATATCTTATTTTGTCACGATTAATCAAAATTGGATGGCTAGGATTTGTTTGGAGGCTTAAACCTAGGGTTTAAGATTAATTAGGGATACATAAGAGTTAACAGGTGTTTTCTACTAGAACAATCTCCTCCACCTCACCCCCTCCATCTCATCACCTCTTGGCCGGCCAAACCTATCCCCAAGGGGGTTTGTGCAAATGTGTTGGTGTATTTTGCACTCTCCACCCTTATTTCATCCTATAAATACCCCCCCCCCCCCCCTTTTTCACTCTTTGTCTCATTTACAAGAAAAAAAAGAGAGAAGAAAAGAAAGAGAAGTTTTTCTTCATTTGAGGGTTTTCCATAAGAGATTTCTTCATTCAAATTGTAGTAGAAGCTAGGAGAAAGGAAAAGGTTTGCTAGCTAGTCCTTCCTACAAAAATCAAGGTGGGAGTTCTCTACTTCTCTTATTTTGTTCTCTTTTATTTTTATATATAGAAAAGAACCCAACTTTAGGATTTATTATTGGTTGTATGTGAGAAAGAACCCATCTTTTGATGGTTGTTTGTTGTAGGTTAAAAAGAACTCATCTTTATGATGTGTGGTTGTGTATGTGTATGTTCTATAACTATTTGGACTAAATCCTAAGCATAAACATGATTGTAGGGATCAAAATGATCCCATGAGAAAGATGGAATGGTAGAACTCAACAAAATCACATAATGATAGAATCTTGAATCTTGCTATGGTTATTGTTGTTATTATAATTATTTTGAACTACTTGGACTAAGATTTGTGCATAAGAATGGTTGAAAATCAATGTGGGGTTTCTCTATTTTATTTTTGTTGACTTTTGTCCTCTTTTGTTGTGTGTGTGTTCTAAAAAATAACTTGGACTAAATCATTAAGCATAAAGTGGTTGTAGGAATCAAAATGATCCCATGAAAAAGATGGATGGTGGAACATAAATGAAACACATAAAAGTCGAACCTTTAACCTTGTTATGTTTATTGTTGTTATTATGTTTGTTTGTTAACACAAAAATGACAACTTGGACCTAAACTATGTGCACATAAGATTAGTAAGGTGAGAATACTTACATACCCATTTTGGGGGTTGTAGAACTCATCTAGCTATTTAAAGATAAGTCTTTTGTTGTATGTTGCTCTCTACTTTGTTAAAAATTCAAATCTTTACTAACCTAGTTCATAAAAAGTTGATCTTGTTGTATGTAGGAACTTGTAGGATTGAAGAAAAGTGGGGTTTGTAGTATATAGGAAATTGTAGATTAAATAAAGGTAGATTTGTAATATGTGGATAGTTGTAACTCATAAAACGAGTAGTATTTGAAATGCGTAAGAAATTGCAATTCTATAAGTAGTAGAGGTTGTAAATTTAGTATATAAAAAGTAGGACTTGTAATTCATAAAAGAGGTAGTTTATGTAATAATCTAGATGAGTCCTTAGTAGCTTTATGAGTTTACTACCATGCTTGAGTTGTATATGCTAATAGAAACCCATGCTTAAGTTGTATACCATGCTTGAGTTGTTGTAGGTTGATGTAGTAAAGAAACTCATACTTAAGTTGTGTAGTAAAGAAACCATGCTTAAGTTGTGTAGTAAAGAAACCCATCATGCTAGATTGTTGTAGTAAGAATCATGCTTAAGTTGTTGTAGGTTGTTCTAGTAAAGAACCCATCATGCTTAAGTTGTATACCATGCTTGAGTTGTTGTAGGTTGATGTAGTAAAGAAACCATGCTTAAGTTGTTGTAGTAAAGAAACCCATCATGCTTGAGATGTAGTAAAGAAACCATGCTTAAGTTGTTGTATTAAAGCAACCCATCATGCTTGAGATGTAGTAAAGAAACCCATCATGCTTGAGATGTAGTAAAGAAACCATGCTTAAGTTGTTGTAGTAAAAAAACCCATCATGCTTGAGATGTAGTAAAGAAACCATGCTTGAATTGTAGAAAGAAACCCATGCTTGAGTTGTTGTAGTAAGAAATCATGCTTGAGTTGTAGTAAGAAATCATGCTTGAGTTGTCGTAGTAAGAAACCCATGCTTAAGTTGAATGTTCTAAAGAAATCATGCTTAAGTTGTTGTAGGTTGTTGTAGTAAAGAATTCATGCTTGAGTTGTTTGTAGTAAGAAATTCATGCTTGAGTTATTGTAGTAAGTAACCCATGCTTGATTTGATTATAGTAAGTAACCCATGCTTGAGTTGATTATAGTAAGTAACCCATGCTTTTGTTGATTATAGTAAGTAATCCATGCTTGAGTTGATTATAGTAAGTAACCCATGCTTGAGTTGTTGTAGTAAGAAACCCATGCTTGAGTTGTTGTAGTAAGTAACCCATGCTTGAGTTGCTAGTAAAGAACCCATGCTTGAGTTATTGTAGTTGTTCTAGTAAAGAACACATGCTTGAGATGTGTAGCTGTCCTAGATTTAAAGGAACCCATGCTTGAGTTTGTATGGTTGTTTTAGATTCAAAAGAATCCATGGATGTTTAAGTTATATGTTGTAGTGGTTTTAGTTAAATTTTAAAAGGAACCCATGAGTTTAGCTTGTATGCTAATCCAACTGAATTATTGAAATGAACCCATGTTCCATAGTTGTTCTAGTTCGATTTTTAAGAAGAAACTCATGAAACTAGCTCCATGATGGTTCTAGCTCGAATTGGCGAGGAACCCATGCGTTTAGGTTCTAGGTGGTTCTAGCTCAATCTTGAGAAAGAACCCACGAACCTAGTCGCATGTTGTCCTAGTTCAAATTTAAGAAAAATAATCCATGAATTCTAGTTGTATGCGGTTCTAATTGAAGTTGGACCATATGATGTGAACATGCTACATCATCAATATATGGGTAATAATGGTTGGGAAAGTCAGCAGAATTGTTACCTCGGTAAAAGCTCGTCTGGGGTCTTATAGTTACCCTAGGGTTCATCAACCATCAAGACTCGCATCTTACCACCTTGGAAATTATGGATAAATCACACCTCGAGCACCGACGGATCTTAACTGATGTGGATTGATCGCGGGCCGAGAGTGTTGACGAGATCCGAGTTAGGGGTAGTGATGAGTGAGGGAGATCCCGTCACCGGTGTCTTGGACTGATAGGCTATGAGTTGGATCGGGATAATCTTAAGAAAGTTCTTATTGAAAACCCCATGAGATTGTTCGGGTTTAGTGACATCGTTAGGATAGTAACTTATGGCTATTACTACTTAACCTTTACTTATTATAATTTTCGCTGAAGGAAAAGAATTGGTGTTAAGGGTGATACCTTATGATCCGACCTGTCCTATAGGCCGACACTAGGCAGTGTTATTGGGTTGTACCTTTCTTGTCAAAGGGATACGGTCTGTACCTTCTCACGAGTTGGGAGCACGGGATCCGTATCTCGTCTGTTAATTTATGAAGTGCCTTGATAAGCGGGAGCGATTCCTATCGTAGCCAGGGGATGGACACCCGGAATTCCGTCTGGTCTTATATCTATGGGCGAGAAGCCATAGACTACGGTCTGGCTAGGGGGCCACAGGGGATGCTCTGAGCTAACCTGTGTTCTATTTAACTCCAAAGATTCGTCAGATATTTGAGTGAGGTCGGTACGCCTAGCGGTATTAGACCATTTCAGGGGAACCTCATCAGTCATGTCTTCAGAAACAAGTCGAGTACAAGAGTAGAATTCATGGCGCGGGTTCAAATCCCTATATATGAAGAAACGGCTTGATATGGGGCGTATGTAGTATGGACTGCATACTGTTCCAGAATCTTGCTTGCATTAGAATAAGTGCATCATTGAGTTAGGTAACCCTGCATTAGATTCTAAGTCATAGCATACACTGACACATCAATTATATATACACGTTTCTCTTTTCATCAATCTGTTGGCTTAAAGTGAAGAATCGCTGCTAGTCTTCAGCCTTAAAGCGTCAGTATATGTACTGACGTCCCCATTTCAATAGCTACTGGATTGTAAGTACAGGTATAGGATTCAGGAGGACTCAAAGCAAGAGAAGCAAGAGTCAATTTTATTTCCGCTGTAATATATGTTGTTTACTATTGTTCCATTTGTAACAATTGTTGTAATTTATTTAATTTTTGGGAAGCATCCAAGTGAAATACCAAATGTTGTACTTTATTCATTGTACTCTGATGTAATTTGTTGAAAGTTGTAACACTTGGGATTGTAAAGGTATTATTATAACACTGATGTAATGTATTGCAGTTTTATAATATTAGACTTGTAATATATTTGTGTTGAATAAAAAGTTTTAAATTTTCCTGTTTTTCTGTGTATTGTGGCTAATTGAAGGAAAGATTCTGGCTTATGTCACGGTTTCCCAGTATATGGAAGTCGGGGCGTTACACTCTTCGCTCTCTGCCGACCCCCCAAGCCTCGACACCGAAAGGTGAACTCGAGCACAATGGTAGCTTTTTCGAGCTAAGGCAATGGAGCTCTTCGCTCTCCGCCGACCCCTAAGCCTCGACACCGACCGGTGAACTCGAGCACATGGGTAGCTTTTTCAAGCCATGGCAACGGAGCTCTTCGCTCTCCGCCGACCCCCCAAGCCTCGACACCGAAAGGTGAACTCGAGCACAAGGATAGCTTTCTCAAGCCAAGGAAACGGAGCTTTTTGCTCTCCGCCGACCCCCCAAGCCTCGACACCGAAAGGTGAACTCGAGCACCAGGGTAGCTTTTTCAAGCTAGGGCAACGAGGCTCTTTGCTCTCCGCCGACCCTCAAGCCTCGACACCGAAATGTGAACTCAAGCACACGGGTAGCTTTCTCAAGCTAAGGCAACGGAGCTCTTCGCTCTCTGCCAAACGCCCAAGCCTCGACACCAAAAGGTGAACTCGAGCACAAGGTTAGCTTTCTCAAGCTAAGGCAACGGAGCTCTTTGCTCTCCGCCGACCCCCCAAGCCTTGACACCGAAAGGTGAACTCGAGCACTAGGGTAGCTTTTTCAAGCTAAGGAAACGGGGCTCTTCGCACTCCGCCGACCCCCCAAGCCTCAACACCGAAAGGTGAACTCGAGCACAAAGGTAGCTTTTTCAAGCTAAGGCAACGGAGCTCTTTGCTCTCCGCTGACCCCCCAAGCCTCGACACCAACCTGTGAACTCGAGCACACGGGTAGCTTTCTCAAGCCAAGGCAACAGAGCTCTTCGCTCTCCGCCGACCCCCAAGCCTCGACACCAAAAGGTGAACTCGAGCACAAGGGTAGCTTTCTCAAGATAAGGCAATGAAGCTTTTCGCTCTCCGCCGAACCTCCAAGTCTTGAAACCGAAAGGTGAACTCGAGCACCAAGGTAACTTTTTCAAGCTAGGGCAACGGGGCTCTTCGCTCTCTGCCGACCCCCCAAGCCTCGATAGTAAAAGGTGAACTCGAGCACGCAGGTAGCTTTCCCAAGCTAAGGCAACATAACTCTTCGCTCTTCGCCGTCCCCCTAAGCCTCGACACCAAAAGTTGAACTCGAGCAGATGGGTAGCTTTCTCAAGCTATGGCAACCAAACTCATCGCTCTCCGCCGACCCCCCAAGCCTCGACACCAAAAGGTGAACTCGATCACCAGGGTAGCTCTTTTAAGTTAAGGCAACGGGGTTCTTCGCTCTCCACCGACCCCCCAAGCCTCGACACTGAAAGGTGAACTCGAGCACAAGGGTAGCTTTTTCAAGCTAAGGCAACGGAGCTCTTCGCTCTCCGCCGACTCCCTAAGCCTCGACATCGACCGGTGAACTTGAGCACACGGGTAGCTTTTTCAAGCTAAGGCAACGAAGCTCTTCGCTCTCCGTGGACCCTTAAACCCTCAACCTCTGGTCAGGACTCCAGCCGACCACTACTAATCCCTATCCAAAATTTTCATTAAGATTTACGGCGCCCGCCTTCGGCAAACACCCCAAGCCCCGAACCAGGGATCGGCCCACCTTTCACCCGCTGGCAACTCGGGGTTACAGCCCTCGGAGCAGTTACCCCAAATTGTCAGAGGATGACAGGAAAGCCACCGGTCCGGGACCCTCAGCCAAAAATTCCGTTTTAGGGTGCCTGCCTTTGGCAAGCACCCCGAGTCCCATCCCCGGGATTGGCCCACCTTTCACCCGCTGGCTACTCGGGGTAAACGGCCCTCGGAACCGTTACCCCAAATTGTCAGAGGATGGCAAAGGAGCCACCGGCGATGAGAACTCACTGTGAGGTAAGATCTTTTCTAATGAAATTCTAGTGAGGGGGTGGGGGTTTTATATCCCCCCAGTAAGGCCCATTAGTGGCGTCGGAAGATGAAACATCGGAAGACGAAATGTCGCCCATTTATGGCGTGGGAAGGCGAAACGTCTCCCAATTAATGGCGTTGGAAGGCAAAACGTCCTCTATCGCAGAACTCTCAGGATTCATCTCCCTCGCCGTCACCTTGTCGCTCGGACAAGACCACTGGCCCCGCCGTCGAGGTCCCGTCCTCGGAAAGCAAAAGCCTCAGTTTCCTCAGGGTCCGGAGGAGCCCGGCCCTGGAACTGACCCCTCGTCATCCCCTCTTGGAGAGACTTCTCCACCTCAGAAGTCTCCGACCCTTGGCTCAGCCCCCAAAACTAACCGAGGACCCAAACTCAAGCCCTCAACATATTCTCAACAACAAGTTTAAAATGGTCGAAAAGCTTATTCTTTATTGTAATGCCCAGGAGAGCCACAGTACAATAAGATTTATTACAAACAACTAGCACCCCGGCCTAAACCACCCTCAGAACCCCTCCAGGCTTGCACTTGTTAGCTCAAATCTCGCTGAGCGACTCGGTTCCACAACCTGCCTCGCAGAACCCCTGGGTTCAGCCATGGAAGACACTCCGGCTACAGAACTCTGAGCATCGCCCGGCCTCGTTTATTCCAACCGCAGATTTGGGGATGGCTCACGCCTCGAGGAGCACCCAACCACCAAGGGGACCGACCTTCCCAGCATCGTCTTATAACGCTGGATCTCGATCTCTTTCTCTACAATAACCTCACTGAAGAGCGATTCTGAGGTCGGCCTCTGAACCGAGGCACTTGACATTGAAAATCCAAGGCCCACATCTCCGAGGTTGCGGTCGGCTATCGCCTTCTTCAATTAAGCCAATTCCGTGCTCAGTTCCTTCGACTTGTTCCGGACGTAGTGGAAAGCGGCTTCGTGATCACGGGCCTCCTTCCGATATCGATAAAGGGTGGACTCCAATACCCTAATCTTGCTCCGAAGCCATGTCACCTCGGACCGTCGAGAATCAGTCTTGACCAGGGAAGCCAACATCTGATAGAAGCAAAATAAAAGATCATTCTAAAGCCATAAGTTCACAATAGACAATCTCAAAAAATCACACAAGTCAAGAACGGTCGAACAAGCTCAGCTAGTCGACCCAAAATCAATGTAAAAGTCGAGGTTCAAACACAACTGGCCAACCAAAAATTCTTTGTCATAAATTGGAGTTCTTTTACAAAATGTTGCGGTGGCCAGTCCGCCTTCGACAAAATACAACATCAAAAAACAAGAAAAAAGAAAAAAACAACTACGGCGTACGGTCAACCTCTCCCTCGGGTCCGATGGTGGCCACGGGGTTGACAACCAGCTCGGCACTGGCCCCTCCGGCTCCACCTTCCCCTTCTCCCGACGCATTGTCCCCAGGGGTCCTCGGCTGCCCCTCGATCACCATGTCGTAGTCAAAGCCCATTAGGTCCAGGGTCGGATAGAAGTGTCTCACATGGCTCAACGCCTTGTCGTACACTTCATTCTGAGCCTCGATGACCATATTCTGGGCTTTCAAGGTTAGCACCCCCTTCTCCACTTCGAATGCCTGCTTCAGCACTGCCTTCTTCTTAAGCGCATTATTGACCATCAAGGCCAGGTCGGCCTTCAGGGCCTGATCCCGCTTCATCGAAGCATCCAGGGCGGTCTTCATATCCATCATCTCGCATTTATAGCGATTGGTCTGGCTCCGCTCGTACTTCAGCTCCAACTCATGGATTCGCATCACCTGGTTGCTGGACATGCAGGCCTACAGCCGAGGTCAAAGCACTTGAGTAAAAACAAAGTTCTAAAGGACAAGTACAAGAAGAAAGAAATGTAAGGCCTCGAAATTTACCTGCACGCTTGCCTGAGCCCACCTCATGTAGGCTGACTCGAAGGTATCGGCCCCCATACTCTACAGATCCCAATGCGTGGCCATCGTTTCGACGAACTCCATGGAGATGGGACCCTCGGTCAGAGTGTCCCCCTGGCGAATGGCCCAATCCGTGGCCCAAGGCTGGAGCCCCTCTTCCCCGACCACAGCCTGAGCATCGGCGCAAAGGGGCGGGACACCCCATTGCGCGACCTTCGACACCTTCGAGGCTTTGGCGCTCGACACGAGGGCGGTGTCCCTCGACTGGCTTGTCTTCGGCCGCTTCGCCTTCGACTCAAACAGGGCCTCGAAAGCTGCTTTGGAGGGGGCCGCCACCTACTTCCCCTTCTCAATTTGCTTCGCCTTCTGCGTCTTTAAGGCCATTCTCCTCGCCTTAATTGCTTCAGGGTCCATCTCTGCAAAAAAACCCATTAACAAATGATGAGCACGAAAGAGAATTACAGATAGAAAAATGAACGAAAAACATACGGGGCGGGGCGGGGCTCAGTCCGGCTTGGACCATATGACTCTCCGTCACTTTTGGCCAACTTATGCTATGGCTCTTACGGAGGCGCTCCACGAAGGCCCACTCCTCGGTTGAAAGATCACCCTTCTTCGGCCCCTTGAAGTTCGACTTATATAAGTTCCACTTCATCAGTATATTCCATTTCTCCTCACTTCGGACAACGAAGTACTTCCTCTTCCACTCCTTTATCGAGTCAGGATGACCGTTGAGGACCTTACCCCCGAGGCGACTGTCACGCCCCGCTTCCCAAAATACGGAATACGAGTGCATGACTAAGCCCAGCGAATGATTTCTCAATCATCCATATGCTGTAGGATCGACCCAGCATCACAACAAGTATATAACAAGAGAGATATATAAACCAAGCATGCATGAATAATTTTCTAGCAACAGAAACAACTGAATTATAATAAACCATCCAAGTAGTTTCAAGTCTGAATCAAAGTAAAACTCGGGAACATCAGTCCGTTACAAGTTCTCAATTTTTCAAGAAAAGTAATAATTCAAATAAACTAATAATGCAAGAAATTAAAATGTTCCAGTCAAGTCCTTCTCCACTTGGAAACTAGAACTTTTGCTCACCAAGTCCCGCGGGCAGCTCGTCTCCAAAGTCTGTTTAATAAACATAAACAGGAAACAAAGGGAAAAACAAGAGAAAATGCCCTTAGTGCAAGCTAGGGCCACAAATAGTGAAAGCAAGTACAAGTAAGGAAAAGACAAGAGTTGGAATCAAAAATATAGCAAGAATTATGAGGAGTAGTAGGCAAATTCAAAGACTAGCTAGCAAGAGGGATCATCTTAATAACTAGGTTGGATAACAACTGCTAGTGGTGAATCACATGTCAGATACACCTATAAGGGTAATTAATATCAAGTGTCAAACTCAAGTCTAGTGTCATATGTTATTTTAAATGTTAGGTCTCAAATGTCTAGTCATCAAGTCCAAGTGTCAAGTTATCTAGCTCAAGTTTCTCAAGTCCAAGTCTAGTTCAAGTTATCGAGTCCAAGTTATCAAGTTCAAGTCTAGTGGTGAGTTACTAGCTAGGTAGCACGACATGCATCCATTCTTTTACTACATGGTTGCTACAGTCAAAGCACTTTCGTTTAGATCTAGTAATGGATTTTATAGGGCAGCGTACTCAGGTATCAAGTATCAAGCAAGCCTTGGTTCATGAATCGAAAATTAAATAACAAGTTCACGAAGCAAGTTCGCGAATCCACAAGCAAGTTCAAGAACCGCACAATGGGTTCAAGAATCAAACAAGTTCATGAGCCGAGTAACCGACTCCATGAATCGAACAAGATACAACAAGTTCATGAACCAAGTATTGGGAAACACGGGCCCCCTTCCGAGTACACGTATCTATATTGTCCACTCTATAATCTTTCCCAAACCCCGGCTTGTTATTGTTATTAACTCTTATCAAGCAAGCACACCTAAGTAAATGTTGTAAATTAATTCTAGAAAAATTTAGGGATTTCCTAGATGATGTCCAGCAGCTCCACACAAAATTTGGGGTCAAACGCACGCTGTTTGTACAGCTGAAATAATTCGCAAAGTCAATATATACAGCAGTTTTTACAGAACTGCACCTACTGACACAGCTGCAGTATAACAGCCATATCTCCTAGACCGTAACTCCAAATTCAATCATTCTGGAGTCTATCGACATCTACACATCCTGATCTACGTTTCATATTCAGGGCTCAGGTCCAAATTCCAAAGATAAGAGGGTCGAAACTGCAAAAGAAAAATCCAGACAGCAACATAGGGAAATAATTCACTAATGTAGATTTCATAGAATTATGTAATTTGGTGTCTAAAATTATTATGTGGCACAATACATGGTAATGGGAATCAAACAGCGAATAATAGTATTTTTCAAGTCATAATAATCACAAATTTGCCAAAACACTAAATTTATATGCGTCTACAATTTCTAGGGGTCCTTAATTCATATGTCTATGTGATTCACAAGTTCAAGGGGTAAAAGAGTCCAATTGATTTTATTATTTATTACGAGGAAGTTTTGTGACTCTTAGATTGGTGAGTTTGAAGGTTCAAATTGTTTTACTATGATATTTCAAAGGAGAGTCACAAACTAACTACATGTGGTATTTCAAAGAGACTTGTACTAGGACAATAAGATGTACAAGGTTACTTGCCTTAAATGACGATTAAAATCTCCGCTTGTTGAAGCAAAAAGAGTAGAAAAATCCCCGGAAATATCCTCGAAAAGCGCGTGCAAAATCTGATCGAAGATCGAGCTTTCCTTGCGCACAAGATCGGCTCAGAACAGCGAAACACGGCTTCGGATTCGCTGCGGGTAGAACAGGAAACAACAAACCCGTCCAGTCAGAACACAGCAATGCAGCGGATCAGATCCAGAACAGCGAACAGCGGATCCGGGATCTGGTGCGGGCGCACAGCGAACAGCAATCTGGAGCGCGGATCTTGAAGAGATCTGGCGGCTGAGAAACGCTCCCGCTCTTTCTCTTCTTCTTCTTCGTTCGATCTCCTTCTTCTCCGACGTTCGACTGAGTGGAGCTCGAGGGAGAGGGGCGACGGCGTGGCTGGTTCTCTGGCGGTGACTGCGGTAGTGTCGGAGTGCGGTGAGGCGGCGACGACGTCGAGAAGCGACGCGCGGCGGGCTCTGCTCGTGGTTTCGAACAGGGGAGAGGGAAACAGGGATCGGCGGCGCTGTGGGGGGATGGAGGCGACGCCGATGGGGGTTTGTGGAGGCGGTGGTGCTAAGGGGGTCGACGAGGCGGTGAGGGGTCGAGTAGAGGTGGTCGGAGGCGTTCGATTAATGGGTTCGAAGTGGGTTGGGTTAATGGCGATGGGTTCGGGAGCTCTACGGCGATGGAGTGGTCTGGTGGTGGCTGTGAAGACGAGAGGGAGACGAGGTGAAGGGGCGGGCGATGGATGGAGAAGAACGGGGAAGATGATTAGCGGCGGAAGGATTAGGGGTTAGGTTTTAACAGTAGAGATTAGGGTTAGGGGTTTAAATACTAGGTTAGCGGGTTTGCGGGTTTGAGAGTTTAGGGGACCCGTTTCAAAAAGAGCCCAACAGATGAAATGGTCAAAAAGCACAATAATGGGGATTAGAAAGATAAACGAGGAGAATCGGGCTATTTTCATGAAGAACGGGACAAGATGGCACACAAGCGAATTTGACAAAAGAACCCACAAATTCGAGTTGAGACCAGAAATAATAATTCCATCCAATCAAAAACAATTGCCTGATATCAAAATAGTCAAGAAAGTACAATACGGCACAAAACAGTACAAAATACAAATACGGGGAAATAGGAGTTACAAATCCTACCCACCTAACAAGCAGAATTTCGTCCTCGAAATTCAGACCTGTAGTACATAGGGTAACCCCCCAGAAGAAAAGAAGGAACAACAGACTACAAAAATAAATGCGGGAACTTCTTCTGAATCTCTTCTTCCAACTCCCAAGTCGACTCACCCGGCGAGTGAGGATTCCATGCAACTCGCACCGGCTTGATAACCTTGTTCTTCAACACCTTCTCTCGCCTGTCCAAGATAGTGACCGGCGGAATCTCACAAGACAAATCTGGCTGTACCAACAACTCCGAGTAGTCAATCACATGACTCTCATCCCTGATGTACCTCCTGAGTTGGGAGACATGAAAGACATCATGCACTCCAGATAGGGCTGGCGGCAGCGCGAGTCGATAGGCCACCTTGCCTACTCGCTCTACAATGTCGAATGGCCCGATGAATCTGGGGCTTATCTTGCCTCCACCTCCAAATCGGATAACGCCCCTCCATGGCGATACCTTGAGGAATACATGGTCCCCCACCTCAAATTCCAATGGCCTCCTGTGAATGTCTGCCCACTTCTTCTGTCTGTCCTGAGCTGCCACGAGATGCTTTCTAATCTGAGCCACTGCGTCGACAGTCTTGACAATCAAATCTGGCCCCAATAACTTCCTTTCACCAATGTCGTCCCAGCACACTGGCGACCTGCACTTCCGACCATACAATGCCTCGTACGGTGCAGCTTTAAGACTGGCCTGATAGCTGTTGTTGTACGAGAACTCCACTAAGTGTAGGTGATCCTCCCAAGATCCTCCGAACTGAAGCACGCATGACCTCAACATATCCTCCAAGGTCTGAATGGTCCTCTCTGACTGTCCATCTGTCTGAGGATGGAATGCTGTACTGTACTTCAGCTTGCTCCCAAGACTATTCTGCAGGCTTTCCCAAAACTGAGATCGGAACCGGGTATCTCTGTCGGATACGATGCTGACTGGAACCCCATGGAATCTGACAATCTCCTGCATGTATCTCTCTGCTAGAGTCTCAGTAGACTGGCCAACTCTGAAGGGAATGAATTGAGCGCTCTTCGTCAGTCTGTCGACAATCACCCAAATGGCATTGTGACCCTTGGGACTCCGAGGCAAGGCGGTCACAAAATCCATAGTGATGTGCTCCCACTTCCACTCCGGAATAGGAAGAGGCTGGAGTAAACCGGCAGTTCTCTGATGTTCTGCCTTCACCTGCTGGCAGATCAAGCACTGAGACACAAATCTGGCCACTGCCCTCTTCATGCCATGCCACCAGAAATGAAGCTTCAAATCCCGATACATCTTAGTACCACCGGGATGAATAGAATAAGCTGACTGGTGGGCTTCCTCGAGCAGTTTCTGCCTGACTTCACCCTTTGGGACACACAGCCTAGCCCCAAAGCGAAGTGATCCATCAGAGTGAATGATCATATCGGTCCTCAAACCTGCCTCAACTTCTGCCCTGAACTTCTGCAACTGCTCATCACCTGCCTGAGCTTCCTTGATCTGTTCCACCAAAGACGACTGCAACTGAAGCATCATGAAACTGCTATCGGCGCCTGGCAAAATCACATTCAGGTCTAATCTCCTCATCTGCTCGATAAGTTCCTTCTGTTGAGTCAAACACATGACGGCTGGTCTCCTACTCAATGCATCCGGCACCATGTTCACCTTACCAGGGTGATACTGCAAGTTGATGTCGTAGTCCGCCATCAATTCCAACCAGCGCCTCTGCCTCATATTCAGCTCTTTCTGAGTAAAGACATACTTGAGACTCTTGTGGTCAGTAAAAATTTCCACTCGGTCTCCCAGCAAGTAATGTCTCCACAACTTCAGAGCGTAGATCACTGCTGCCAACTCCAAGTCGTGAGTAGGGTAGTTCTTCTCGTGCGGTCTCAACTGCCTGGACGCATAAGCAAACACCCGACCCTTCTGCATCAGCACTGCACCTAAACCTCTGCCTGACGCATCGCAGTGAATAACGAAGCCACCCGAACCATCTGGTATAGTTAACACGGGTGCTGAAGTCAACCTGTTCTTCAACTCGGTGAAAGCTTCACCGCAGGCCTCATTCCACACAAACCTCTGGTCCTTCCCTGTCAGCTTAGTCAACGGCCCAGCAATCTTCGAGAAATCCTGTACAAACTTCCTGTAATACCCTGCTAGCCCGAGAAAACTCCTCACTTCAGAAACTGACTTTGGCACTGGCCAATCCTTCACTGCAGCAATCTTGGACGGATCAACTGAGACTCCCTCGCCCGAGATGATATGCCCCAAAAATGGAACTCGATCATGCCAGAACTCACACTTGCTGAGTTTCCCATAGAGCTTGTTCTCCCTCAGAGTCTGCAAGACTGTTCTCAGATGCTCCGCATGCTCTTCTCGATTCCGCGAATACACTAAGATGTCGTCTATGAAGACTACCACGAATCTGTCGAGGAACTGGGAGAAGACTCTGTTCATCAAGCTCATAAATACTGTTGGGGCATTCGTGACACCGAAGGGCATCACCAAGAACTCATAATGCCCGTACCTGGTCCTGAACGCAGTCTTCGGCACATCCGCTGCTTTCACTTTCACCTGATGGTACCCCGAGCGAAGATCCAGCTTCGAAAACACTGCAGCACCGCCCAACTGATCAAATAGGTCGTCGATCCTGGGTAGTGGATACCGATTCTTCACAGTAACATTGTTTAGCTCTCGGTAATCCATACACAACCTGCGGCTTCCGTCCTTCTTACTAACGAATATCACAGGAGCTCCCCATGGCGACACACTTGGTCTGATAAAACCCAAATCCAATAAACCTTGGATCTGCACCTTCAACTCTGCAAGCTCAACTGGCGCCATTCTGTACGGGCTCTTCGATATAGGCGCTGTACCAGGCAGCACGTCAATACTAAACTCCACCTCTCGATCTGGAGGTAACCCGGGCAATTCCTCTGGGAATACATCCAGGAATTCCCGCACTACAAGAGGCGCAGCCTCACAGCCTGTGTTCAATTCCATTGCACAATCTTCATCATGTGCCGCCTTCTTACCTCGCCCAAGAGGCGTTTCCCCAGCATGGAATTCGAACTCATCCTGCTCCGGAATCCTGAATACCACCTTCTTCGCTCGGCAATCGATGACTGCGTGAGACTCTCCCAGCCAATCCATGCCGAGAATCACATCGAAACCTGAATTGCCAATCATAATCAGGTCTGCCTTGAAATCCCTGTCCCCAATAATCAAGGGACTCTGCTTACACTCCTTGGAGCACACGACAACACCGCCACATGTGGTAATGTTCCAAGCTGTCTGCATATCACTGTACTCCAGTTGATGCCGATCCACGAAGCGGGAGGAAACAAAAGAGTAGGTCGCCCCGGAATCAAATAAGACGTGGGCAGGAAAAGAATGGACTAGGATAATACCTAAGATGGAGTCAAAAATACGGGAAGGGGTGAATATGCAGGATAATAAGGGATAGTAAATACGGGTGTGAAAGGAACTACACAAGGTATAATGCAAGATGAACAATAGAGCACAAAATAAATAACATACAATAAAATACAATTATACCTGCAACGACTTCCTCCGCGGTCTCAGCTTCCTCTGTAGTCAGGTTGAAGGCCTGACCTCTCCTCGGGGCAGCGGTCCTCTGACCGACGATCTGATGCTGAGGGGGAAGTGGTGGCCTAGCCTGACCCTGAACTGGCGCAGTCCTCCTCTGCGGACAGTCCCGAACAGTGTGATCTCCAGCGCCACACTCAAAACATCGACGGTTAGCCCGTCTGCAATCCTTGTGCACATGCCCGGGAATCTGGCAGAAGTCACAGTAGTTCCCTCTCTGTGGAGCAGCAGGGTAAGGAGCAGCCCTGGCAGGATGGGCTGGAAGTGGCCTCCTTATTGGCCCTCCAGTAGGCCTAGCAGCGACAGGGTGCGGGGCAGACTGCTTGATAGCACGCTTCCGTTTGCTGGTCTGTTCCTGGCTCCTGGCGGCCTCTAAGATATCAGGATAGGAGCGAAGTCTCAAAGCAGCCAAGCGATCCTGGATGTCGATGTCCAAACCCAGCAGAAAGCGACGGCCCTTGGCCTCATCATCAGCCACCATAGTCGTGGCAAAGCGACTCAAACGAGTAAACTCCGCGACATACTCGTCCACGGTACGATTTCCCTGGTTCAAGATAGTGTTTTAGTTAAGCATCAATATATCATAAGCGGACAAATGAAAATTTGCATATAAAACACTATTTGACGAACCTGGGTGAGCGCAACAAACTGTCGTTCCATCTCGTTCCTGATGACATCCGGGAAGAACTTAGTAAGGAAGCTCTCCCTGAAAACGGCCCAGGCGACGGGGCGCTCAAGTCTCTCCATCTCTGATCTCCACCAGATATGAGCGAGATCCACCAGCTGGATGCTTACAACATCCACTCGATCCACGTCAGCTATCCTGGCAGCGAACAACAGCTGCTCAGTCCTGATGAGCCACTGCTCAGCCTCTAGTGGACCTTCAGCTCCCGTAAACTTGTCGGGATGCAGCCTCATGAAATCGGCTACAGTACCCGGTCTAGGTGGCAATCCCACGGGTGCAGGTGCAAGCGGCTCTCTGTTGGCAGCTCCTAGGGCTGCCCTCATCATCTCGGCATGGTCTCGCTGCATCTGCATCATCTGCTGCGCGAGACGCTCATTCTGTTCTTGTTGCATCTGCAACAGTTGCGCAATGGCGGGCTGATCTGCCTGATCACCCCCAGACTGGGAAGACGAAGCGTTCCTTCGAGCCATGTCCTGCACAAACCAAAACATTCAGGATCCAGATCAAGTTGATAATAAAATTCTTCATGCAATCTCATGGCCTGTCAAATGCTGAGTTAACCCTGATTGAGTCAGGTCTGTCTAATGTATTAGTCAACTAACACATTAGCCAAAACCTGGCTCTGATACCACTAAAAACCTTGTCACTCCCCGCTTCCCAAAATACGGAATACGAGTGCATGATTAAGCCCAGCGAATGATTTCTCAATCATCCATATGCTGTAGGATCGACCCAGCATCACAACAAGTATATAACAAGAGAGATATATAAACCAAGCATGCATGAATAATTTTCTAGCAACAGAAACAACTGAATTATAATAAACCATCCAAGTAGTTTCAAGTCTGAATCAAAGTAAAACTCGGGAACATCAGCCCGTTACAAGTTCTCAATTTTTCAAGAAAAGTAATAATTCAAATAAACTAATAATGCAAGAAATTAAAATGTTCCAGTCAAGTCCTTCTCCACTTGGAAACTAGAACTTTTGCTCACCAAGTTCCGCGGGCAGCTCGTCTCCAAAGTCTGTTTAATAAACATAAACAGGAAACAAAGGGAAAAACAAGAGAAAATGCCCTTAGTGCAAGCTAGGGCCACAAATAGTGAAAGCAAGTACAAGTAAGGAAAAGACAAGAGTTGGAATAAAAAATATAGCAAGAATTATGAGGAGTAGTAGGCAAATTCAAAGACTAGCTAGCAAGAGGGATCATCTTAATAACTAGGTTGGATAACAACTGCTAGTGGTGAATCACATGTCAGGTACACCTATAAGGGTAATTAATATCAAGTGTCAAACTCAAGTCTAGTGTCATATGTTATTTTAAATGTTAGGTCTCAAATATCTAGTCATCAAGTCCAAGTGTCAAGTTATCTAGCTCAAGTTTCTCAAGTCCAAGTCTAGTTCAAGTTATCGAGTCCAAGTTATCAAGTTCAAGTCTAGTGGTGAGTTACTAGCTAGGTAGCACGACATGCATCCATTCTTTTACTACATGGTTGCTACAGTCAAAGCACTTTCGTTTAGATCTAGTAATGGATTTTATAGGGCAGCGTACTCAGGTATCAAGTATCAAGCAAGCCTTGGTTCATGAATCGAAAATTAAATAACAAGTTCACGAAGCAAGTTCGCGAATCCACAAGCAAGTTCAAGAACCGCACAATGGGTTCAAGAATCAAACAAGTTCATGAGCCGAGTAACCGACTCCATGAATCGAACAAGATACAACAAGTTCATGAACCAAGTATTGGGAAACACGGGCCCCCTTCCGAGTACACGTATCTATATTGTCCACTCTATAATCTTTCCCAAACCCCGGCTTGTTATTGTTATTAACTCTTATCAAGCAAGCACACCTAAGTAAATGTTGTAAATTAATTCTAGAAAAATTTAGGGATGTCCTAGATGATGTCCAGCAGCTCCACACAAAATTTGGGGTCAAACGCACGCTGTTTGTACAGCTGAAATAATTCGCAAAGTCAATATATACAGCAGTTTTTACAGAACTGCGCCTACTGACACAGCTGCAGTATAACAGCCATATCTCCTAGACCGTAACTCCAAATTCAATCATTCTGGAGTCTATCGACATCTACACATCCTGATCTACGTTTCATATTCAGGGCTCAGGTCCAAATTCCAAAGATAAGAGGGTCGAAACCGCAAAAGAAAAATCCAGACAGCAACATAGGGAAATAATTCACTAATGTAGATTTCATAGAATTATGTAATTTGGTGTCTAAAATTATTATGTGGCACAATACATGGTAATGGGAATCAAACAGCGAATAATAGTATTTTTCAAGTCATAATAATCACAAATTTGCCAAAACACTAAATTTATATGCGTCTACAATTTCTAGGGGTCCTTAATTCATATGTCTATGTGATTCACAAGTTCAAGGGGTAAAAGAGTCCAATTGATTTTATTATTTATTACGAGGAAGTTTTGTGACTCTTAGATTGGTGAGTTTGAAGGTTCAAATTGTTTTACTATGATATTTCAAAGGAGAGTCACAAACTAACTACATGTGGTATTTCAAAGAGACTTGTACTAGGACAATAAGATGTACAAGGTTACTTGCCTTAAATGACGATTAAAATCTCCGCTTGTTGAAGCAAAAAGAGTAGAAAAATCCCCGGAAATATCCTCGAAAAGCGCGTGCAAAATCTGATCGAAGATCGAGCTTTCCTTGCGCACAAGATCGGCTCAGAACAGCGAAACACGGCTTCGGATTCGCTGCGGGTAGAACAGGAAACAACAAACCCGTCCAGTCAGAACACAGCAATGCAGCGGATCAGATCCAGAACAGCAAACAGCGGATCCGGGATCTGGTGCGGGCGCACAGCGAACAGCAATCTGGAGCGCGGATCTTGAAGAGATCTGGCGGCTGAGAAACGCTCCCGCTCTTTCTCTTCTTCTTCTTCGTTCGATCTCCTTCTTCTCCGACGTTCGACTGAGTGGAGCTCGAGGGAGAGGGGCGACGGCGTGGCTGGTTCTCTGGCGGTGACTGCGGTAGTGTCGGAGTGCGGTGAGGCGGCGACGACGTCGAGAAGCGACGCGCGGCGGGCTCTGCTCGTGGTTTCGAACAGGGGAGAGGGAAACAGGGATCGGCGGCGCTGTGGGGGGATGGAGGCGACGCCGATGGGGGTTTGTGGAGGCGGTGGTGCTGAGGGGGTCGACGAGGCGGTGAGGGGTCGAGTAGAGGTGGTCGGAGGCGTTCGATTAATGGGTTCGAAGTGGGTTGGGTTAATGGCGATGGGTTCGGGAGCTCTACGGCGATGGAGTGGTCTGGTGGTGGCTGTGAAGACGAGAGGGAGACGAGGTGAAGGGGCGGGCGATGGATGGAGAAGAACGGGGAAGATGATTAGCGGCGGAAGGATTAGGGGTTAGGTTTTAACAGTAGAGATTAGGGTTAGGGGTTTAAATACTAGGTTAGCGGGTTTGCGGGTTTGAGAGTTTAGGGGACCCGTTTCAAAAAGAGCCCAACAGATGAAATGGTCAAAAAGCACAATAATGGGGATTAGAAAGATAAACGAGGAGAATCGGGCTATTTTCATGAAGAACGGGACAAGATGGCACACAAGCGAATTTGACAAAAGAACCCACAAATTCGAGTTGAGACCAGAAATAATAATTCCATCCAATCAAAAACAATTGCCTGATATCAAAATAGTCAAGAAAGTACAATACGGCACAAAACAGTACAAAATACAAATACGGGGAAATAGGAGTTACAGCGACACATAGTAGATCCCCTAGAACTCTACCGAAGAGCTGACCCCCAGCATGGCTCGGAAGATGCTCAGCCTCAGCGGCACCTTCCACTCTTTACACAACAAAATGAAACTCACCATTTGCTTCGGCCCGAACTGCATCGGGCATAACGAGGCCCAATTTAAAACCTCGCAGATGAATGGGTGGATTGGTAGCCTCTGCCCCGAGGAGAACGCGTCGGAAG
Organism: Hemerocallis citrina; assembly: GCA_017893485.1. Taxonomy (NCBI): domain Eukaryota; kingdom Viridiplantae; phylum Streptophyta; class Magnoliopsida; order Asparagales; family Asphodelaceae; genus Hemerocallis; species Hemerocallis citrina. The sequence continues at coordinate 286,877,417 of CM030362.1, forward strand.
GGACGATGCAGTAATAGGGCGCCAGAGGATCGGTAGGCCGGAGACCAGCGCTAGGGACCATCAGCTCGAACTCCCTCCCGTTGAAGTAGCTCGTGCGGATCACCGAGAGGTCCTCCCCCTTCAAAACTGAGGGAGTACCATCCATCTTAATCCTTACCCGACTCGGCGATGAGGGTTGTACACCATAGACGACCAAATCTTCGACGTCCTCTGGGTACTTTCTGATCGACCTAGGCTGCGGTAGGAAGGGGACCTCTAATTGCCGAGGAGCAACTGCCCTATCTGGACTGCTTGGCATAGTCCACTTCACCCTCTTCATCCGAGCTTTAAGAGCCTTCTCAGGCGATGGGGTCGCCAACGGCTCGAGGGCGAGGGCCCAGAGGGGGAGCCAGACCTCTCAACCTGACCCCCCTCGGTTCTGGCCTCTCCGGCAGACGGCATCCCCTTGGCAAGGGACCCCTCAGGAGAGTCCTCCTTTTCGTCCTCACTATCTGTATCCTCCTCACCCGAGTCGCTGCTCTCCACCACGAACAGCTTGCAGGTGTGCAACGGCTCGGCAATGATCACTTCGTCCTCTGTGTCCCATGAAGTCGAAGGTTCCGGAGGATCCGAAGAAGTAAAAGAATTTGATAAACCCGAATGGACAACACTATCAGAAGTAGAAGCGGAGAAGCCGGACTGAGCCCTAGACATGATAAAAAGACAAACTTGAGTAAGGCTTGAATGGAAGATTACCAGGAAACACGTCGACGATGGCCAAAAAATCCTAGAGAGAGAAGCTACGGATCTTAGAGAGAGAGAGTAAAAGTAAGAAATGAGAAAGGGGAAGTAGGTTGGACTTATATAGGGGATTTACTGTGACCCCTCGATTCCCACAAAAATGGTTGATGTGACTCCTCAATTCTCGCAAAGAGTCTCTTGGTCTCGCTCGTCTCACCGACCCCCGTAAGCCTCGACGGTCGATCCAGATCTCGAGCACAGGAGTAGCTTCCACAAGCCCAATCACTTGGGCTTGCTTGACTTGTCGACCCCCATAAGCCTCGACGGTCGACCCAGATCTCGAGCACAGGGGTAGCTTCAACAAGCCTAGTCACTTGGGCTTGCTCGCCTCGCCGACCACCACAAGCCACGAAGGTCGACCTATATCTCAAGCACAGGGGTAGCTTCCACAAGCCAAGGCACTTGGGCTTGCTCATCTTGCCGACCCCCATAAGCCTCGATGGTCGGCCTATATCTCGAGCACAGGGGTAGCTTCAACAAGCCAAGTCACTTGGTCTCGCTCGTCTCGCCGACCCCCATAAGCCTCGACGGTCGACCTAGATCTCGAGCACAGGGGTAGCGTCAACAAGCCAAGTCACTTGGTCTCACTTGCCTTACCGACCCTCATAAGACGGTCGACCTGCATCTCTAGCACAGAGATAACTTCCATAAGCCAAGTCCCTTGGGCTTGCTCGTCTTGCCGACCCCCATAAGCCCCGATGGTCGACCTATATCTCGAGCACAGGGGTAGCTTCCACAAGCCAAGTCACTTAGGCTCGCTCGTCTTGCCGACCCCCATAAGCCTCGATGGTCGACCTACATGTCAAGCACAGGGATAGCTTCCACAAGCCAAGTCACTTGGGCTTGCTCATCTTGCTGACCCCCATAAGCCTCGATGGTCGACCTTGTAATACCCTGAATTTTGATTAAATGAAAAATTATTGATTTTACGTGTCGTGCACGTACAAAATTTTGTATAAATGTTTTCTTATAAAATTATCTTTTATAATATGAACAAACAATTGTTTTCTCTCCTTATCTTTATTTTCTAGAAGCCTATTTTAAAAAGCCTAAGCATGTTTTTCTAATTTAAGCTCAACCTAATTAATTAAATATTTTATTTTGATCCATGAGTCTAAAAGCCTACTATTTTGAAAGCCCACAAATTAATTATCCTTTTAATTTTCATAACTTGTATGTAGACATAATTAGTAGACAATAAATAATTTAATAATGTACAACTTTTAATAGGGGACACTAGTTGGGGCACGTGCATGCACTAGTGTGTGCATTGCACACCCTAGGGGGGTAGACTGGATTATGGAGAGAAGAGGGAGAGAGTGGGGTTGAGTTGAGGGGTGCTTATTAGATCATGGAAGTTACTACAACTTGCCTTTTCATCTTGATCCTTGATCTCTAACCCCTTGATTAAATCCTATCCGTCCATTCTTATCCTAAAAGTGTATAAATACCCCTAGTTATCTTCTCATTAGTACACTAAACAAATTATTAAGAGAGAAAAGACTAAGTGAGCAAAAGATTGAAAGTGTAGTGAGTAAAAGATTAGAGTGTAATTGTGTGTGTGTGTTCCCTCAAGTGAGGCCGGTCAGCATTCAAGGAGCAAATAGGTGGGCTCGGGTTCCAATCAAGCATCAAGGAGGAGACGTTTGGCAACACCATCTAGGAGGAGAAGGCCACTTTCTTGCATTCCAGGAGATTCTGGGAACTTTCATTTCATTTTCTCCAAATAGGTGGGTGTTTCTCATGCTTCTAAATCTAGATACCGTGCTAGGAATGATTTGATAAAATTACTAAGGAACAACTAAGAAAAATTGTAATACCCCGATTTTCTTAATATATAAAGATTATTTATTTTTCTTTTTATGGTATGCTTGGTGACATGTGGCTATTATTTTTCCATGATGAATAAAGTAATATTTTCTTTAAAAGCCCCAAATGTTAACTTGTTTATTTTTTTGGCCCAATAAATTTTAGCCCATAAACTTAACCTCTTATTTTATAACTTATCTGTGTAGCATCTTTCTTTTATATTCCGGGTATTTGATATGCTATTTATAGGGTGTAGTTGTGTGTACACGTGCACTCCATGTACACGTGCACAAGGCACAACCCTTGGCCGTATGGGAAGCTAGGAGTGTAGATCATGGGTGGTTACTTTTGGGATGTGGGTAGTTTCTTAACTCCCGATTTGATCTCAACCTTTGATTCTCCAACTCCCCAATAGATCTCAGCCCTCCATTTCACCTATATTCTAGTATAAATACCCCCTTCTAATCCCTATCTTTTTACACTAAAATTTTCCTAAGTTTTCAAGAGAGTATTTGTGAGTTGTGTGGGAGCTTTTCTGTGGAGGCAAGCAGCATTGCTGGAGATTTCGGTGTGGAGCAAAGGAACAAGAAGTGCTGTGTTATTGAAGGACTTTGCGGGATTTCGGTTTATTTCTTCATACAAGGTGGTTGTTTCTCAGGACTTCTAATGTAGGAATAATGCTACAATGGCTATGATTGATATTATGTTATAAAAGTGATTTGAATGCGGTAGAAATTGCTTGAACACGCTATTAATATTGAAAACGAGACTGTCGGTACAGTCGGCTGCCATGTGAGCCAGTCGACTGGTACGAGACATTATTTCGCATGATTGTAATGATAAACGTGTGTATAAATGAACATGATGGTACGAATACTATTTGCATGGTTTCCCTATGACACATATGATGGAGGGAAGGTAAATGAATAAAAAGAGCTAATGGTAGTTAATAATTTGGAATTGTCGAAGCAGTCGACTGATAGTGTGTTAAGTCGACTGGTACTTCAATCTGACTGTGACTGTTGGGTAGTTTCATAAATGGAGATATTTTCATCATGTGGACCCAGTTTGATGACTTGGGATTTACATCTTTATTGTTGTAAGGAATTATGAGCATATGTGAATGCATGTTTAAAGTATTTCCCTAACGGAAAGAACATGTTAGTAATTTGAAAATCCATGTTGTAGTGTTACTGAATGATAAGAGACCTTGTCTGTGAAACATGAATTTATGTATGCCGTTGATTGACATCATGGTGAAATGCACGATCTATTGAAATTGGATCTGTCCAGTCGACCGATTGCGTGTAGCAAGTCGACTGATCTGGACATAGAATTATGCTGTTGAAATTGCTAAGACAGACGACTGAGGTGTGAACAGTCGACTGTCGTGTGACTAATATTGTGAACTTGAAAGTTGCGGGACAGGCGACTGGTAGTATACACAGTCGACTATCCCGAGCCTTTTGATAACCCTGTATATGACTGTGTAAGTCGACTAGTGTTCTTCCAAGTCGACTGTACAGAAAGGACTTTGACATATTTGAATTCATGTTATTTTGCTGTTGGTAATTGTGAACTATATGATTAAAGTCAATGGATTCTGCTTATGGCTGCATGAATTGTGTAAATGAATCATAGATGAGAATTGAGAACTAAACGAAATTATGAAATAAGAAATCATAATGAGAAAGTCTGTGAGACTCTAAAATGAATGATGAGCTGCTGATGCTCCATTGGATATTGTGAAATTGAAATTGAATGAAAGAGTAGCTAAGTCTCCCCGGCAGTGAAATGAAATGATATTGAGAAATAGACCAGGTTGGTCAAGTGAAATGAGATGATAAGTCCGGATGATGGAGAGGCTAACTCTAGAGATTGATTTTCATTCATGATTCTAATTAAATTAATACATAGTATGGAGGTGATGAAGGTGAGAGAAAAACATGAGCATGAGAGCTAGGGTACGGTGCGGGTGTGTGAGCCGCAGAATGCATGCTTGATGCGTCAAGACATGGCGCGGGCACAACTCAGTAATGATCGGACTCTAGTCACGCTTGTGGGATGTTTTGGTGACTGCAAGAGGAGTGTGTTCAGGGAGGAGGCTGAATTGTCGCAGAATGCATGCTTGACGAGTCAAGACATGGCGCGAAATTCTACTCCAGGGGCCAGGATACATGCTTGTACTCATAGATTCATCTAGGATACTCATTGGAATTACAGAAGTAGAATAAGTCATGGCGGGGGATTGAACCCTACAAAAATGAAGATCGTTTAAGAGGCTTGCCCTCGAACCTATGTAGTATGGGATGCATAGAATTCGAACAAGTGCGCATTAGTGTCATGTTAATTAAATAAATTGCATTAAGGATTTAAGTGCACAATCATGACACGACATCATTAAAAGTTCCCCCTATTTGCATGCTTATGTTGAACCAGTTTGTGATTTGTAAGAAATGAGATTCATTATACTGTTTCTGGCATAGAGAGGATGGCCATGTATAATTATCGTCGGTTGAATAAACTGACGTACCCACAGTTTTTATGCAGGATATAACTACATGTAAGAGGAATGGATGCATAAAGAGTTCATTATGTTGTTGTTCATTTATGTAAATATTGTATATTTTGCTTCCGCTGTGTAAATTCAAATGTAATATGTTGTAAACTCTGATGTAAAAGTAAAGTTTTAAATTTCCTTGTAAAATTGTATGTGAAGAAAGCGAAAAGATCCTGAAGAACATCTCGAATTCAGTAATTTGGGATTCGGGGCGTTACAGAGTGGTATCAGAGCCAGGTTTTCTATGCTTTCACACTCGTACAAATTTATAAGGAACGACACCCTAGATGTGGACATTAGAGTGTGTGTTTGGATTTAGAGATTTAAATGTAAGTAACTTACATTTGTGTTGCTCTATGATTTATGCTTCTTCCTCTCTATTCTAAGATGGCTGGTCACTTCGACCCTGCTGGAGGCGACGACTGGCACATTATTGAGGAAGAGTACCATCCTGGACAGGCTGATTCTGAGGACGAGTATCACCCCGGGCAAGCTGATTCTGATGATGAGGAGTACCCTGAATCTCGAGAGATCACCCCACCGCCAAACTCACCTGATGATTCTTCTTCTTCCGATGAAGAAAAGGGACCAGCTCTGGGTAGCGCTGTGGCTTCTCTGCAGAGGCAAGTGGATACCTTGAAGTATAGAGTTGGAGTTTTGGAGGCTCAGATGGAGAAGCGGAATGCTGACTATTCTGTTCTTAGCCATCGGATTTGGGAACTTGAGAAGAAAAAGAACCTAACTGATGTGCTGAAGGATGAGGTGGATGAACTGCGGGATGAACTTCGAGCAGCGAAGAGGACCCGTAGAGATTAGATTGACTTGGTTTCTTTTTTTCTTCTGTTCTGATGTTAAAATGTTTTTTCAAATTCGAACGTATAAACTTTGAAATTCAATGAAATGAAAGTTGGTTTAAATTCTTATACTTCGAATTTAATGGATCTTTTGCATCAGAATATGGCAAGAAGGGGAGCCAGGAATGGTGAAGGTTTGGACCTGGAGGCCGAGTTTGCAAGGGTTTACCAGACGCTGAATGCAGTGGCTGCAAACCAAGGAAGGGGGCCGGTGAATCCAGTACCCGAGGCAATCAAGCTAGTGGAATCGTTCAAGAGAATGAAACCACCAGTGTTCGAGGGAAAGTCAGATCCGGATGCGGCCGATAACTGGATTCGGCAAGTGGAGACAATCTTCGAGGTGTTGGAAACACCGGAGGGCAGCAAGGTCAAGTTGGCGACTTTGCAGTTGGAGAAGGATGCGGCTGTTTGGTGGCAGTCGATGAAGAGGACTATGGGCGGCTTGTTGCTTGGCTGGGAGGAATTTCTGGAAGAATTCCGCAGCCATTATTTCCCCTCCGACGTCCAGGAGAAAAAGGCCATGGAGTTTCTGTCACTTCAGCAAGGCAGCATGTCAGTAAGGGAGTATGAGACTAAGTTTACTCAGCTCTCCAGGTATGCTCCAGAACTGGTGATGGATGAGGCGAAGAAGGCTCGCAAGTTCGAGCATGGTCTGAGGCCGAGCTTGAGATCTCGTATGATACCCCTTGGTATCAGGAGATTCGATAAGCTGGTGAAGAGGGCGGCAGCAACGGAGGCGGATATGGAGCAGTTCCATGTTGCCCAGCACCAGAAGAGCAACTGGCAGTCTGGGAAGAGGCCCGCGCCATCGGGGAGTTTCAAGGGGCAACCATCTGCACAGAGGTTCAAACCGACAGGTGCGAATGCCGTCAGTGTAGCTGGGAGACCTGGAAACGATGCAGGGAGACCTTCTGCAGTCACTTGCTTTAACTGTGGTGAAGTGGGACATTACCAATCTCGATGTCTCAAACCACGGGCTGGCAATCACAATGTGCCAATACAGCAGACTGGGAAGAGGCCGTACCAGTCAGGGCGAGTTTTTGCTTTGACAGAAGCTGATGCTGAGGAGGCGGATCAGGTCATCTCTGGTACGAGGGCTGATGTTTAGTATGGTTTTGTCATTTCTTCTTCCCATTTATAGTGTAAAACTGTTATGTAATGATGTATGTTATGTAACAGGAGAACTCTATATTAATGGAAAGGAAGCTGTCGTATTGTTTGATACTGGATCCTCTCATACTTTTGTGTCTCCAAAGTTTGCTAAAGTGTTGGGAGTTGAACCGAAGATTTTTCCAGGCAAGATCTTAGCGGTAGCTACGCCATCAGGGAAAACTTTGACCACTGATCGGTACTATGCTGATTGCGAGATAGTGATTGGGGATCGAATCTTTGGCATTGATCTGATCGAGCTGACTATCTTGGGAGTCGATGTTATCATTGGCATTGATTGGATGTCGGTGTACAGTGCAAGCATCGAGTGTAAGACCAAGACCGTCACAGTGAAGGCTCCAGGTGGACCTGAAGTCACTTTCCAAGGGAAGTTGAAGTGTTCTAAGCTGGTGGCAACTATCCGCAAGGAAGAGACTCCTGTGGAATTGCAAGGGATTCCTGTGGTTCGGGACTATCCGACTGTGTTCTTGGAAGATTTTCCTGGGTTACCTCCGCATCGTGATGTAGAGTTCAGCATCACTGTTCAACCGGGGAGTGCACCCATTTCTAAGGCACCGTATAGGATGGCTCCAGTGGAACAGGATGAGGTGAAACGGCAGATTGAGGAACTGTTGGGAAAAGGCTTTATTCAACCTAGTGCGTCACCTTGGGGAGCACCAGTGCTTTTGGTAAAGAAGAAGGATGGATCGATGAGGATGTGCATCGATTACCGGGAGCTGAATAAGGTCACTGTTCAGAATAAGTATCCGATTCCTCGAATTGATGACTTGTTCGATCGTCTACAAGGAGCAGCTGTATTCTCCAAAATAGATCTTCGATCAGGATATCACCAAGTGCGAGTGAAAGCTGAAGATGTAGCTAAGCCTCATACCAGCAATGAAAGAAATGTTAAGACGATATTTGAAAATAAAAAGACCAAGATTTGGGTCATGTAAAATGAATGAATCAGACCGGTATAGTGGGGGTGCTAACCCTAAAAGATTGATTTTGTTCATGATTCAATTAAATTAAGGACTAGGTACATAGTGAAGATGTGATGAAAGTAAGAGAAAAACATGAATATGAGGGCCATTGGATTGGCGGCGTGAGAGTGTTCACAGGATGTCCCATGATGCGTCATGAGTAGGACGTGGATACTGCTCCAGAGTACCGTCCCGGTGGCGACGCTCGTGGGGTGTTTGATGATTGCGGGTGGTGTCATGTCTATGGTAGGAGGTGAATTACCACAGGATGTCTGCATGATGAGTCATGTGACAGTGCGTTGGGATTCTCTCCAGGGCGCCTAGGCGTGAGCTCGTAACTCATAGGATATCTAGGATACTTACCGTAGTTACAGTAGTAGATTAAGTCATGGCGAGGGATCGAACCCTACAAGATGAAGAATGATTAAGGGCTTACCCTCGGACCTACGTAGTATGGGCTGCATAGACTCTGAACAAGTGTGCATTAGTTTCATATAACATAAATAATTGTATTTAGGACTGAGTGCACATTCACAACACGACATCAATAGAATAGTCTCCTTAGCTTTATATGTGAACAAGTTTCTGGTTTGTTAAGTATTGAGAATCGTTATACTATTCCGGTATAGAGAGGATGGCCGTGTATAATATTTCGTCTGTTAAATGAACTGACGTGCCCACAGTTTTCTATGCAGGATAAAGTACATGAAAAAGACTAGGGAGGAATTGATGCTTAAAGACTATTCAACTGTTGTTGTATTTCATTCATTGTTGTAAAATTGCTTCCGCTGTATATGTGTTAATGTAAATATAACTCTGATGTAAAGTAAAGTTTTATTTTTTCCTTATAAAATTGTACGAAGAGAAGTGCAAAGATCCTGTGGAACTTCAAATTTAGTATGTTTTGAAATTCGGAGTGTTATAGACCTACGTCTCGAGCACAGGGGTAGCTTCCACAAGCCAAGTCACTTGGGCTTGCTCGTCTTGCCGATCCCCATAAGCCTCGATGGTCGACCTACATCTTGAGCACAGGGGTAGCTTCCATAAGCCAAATCACTTGGGCTCGCTCATCTTGTCGACCCCCATAAGCCTCGGCGGCCGACCTATATCTCGAGCACAGGGGTAGCTTCCACAAGCCAAGTCACTTGGTCTCGCTCGTCTCGCCGACCCCCATAAGCCTTGATGGTCGACCTACATCTCGAAAACAGTGGTAGCTTCAACAAGCCAAGTCACTTGGGCTCGCTTGTCTTGCCGTCCCCCATAAGCCTCAATGGTCGACCTATATCTCGAGCACAGGGGTAGCTTCCACAAGCCAAGTCACTAGGGCTCGCTCATCTCGCCGACCACCATAAGCCTCTATGGTCGACCTAGATCTCGAGCATAGAGGTAGCTTCAACAAGCCAAGTCACTTGGTCTCGCTCGCCTTGCCGGCCCCCATAAGCCTCGATGGTCGATCTACATCTCGAGCACAGGGCTAGCTTCCACAAGCCAAGTCACTTGGGCTTGCTCGTCTTGCCGACCCCCATAAGCCTCAATGGTCGACCTATATCTCGAGCACAGGGGTAGCTTCAACAAGCCAAGTCACTTGGTCTCGCTCGTCTCGCCAACCCTCATAAGCCTCGATGGTCGAATAGATCTCGAGCATAGGGGTAGCTTCAACAAGCCAAGTCACTTGGTCTCGCTCGCCTCGCTGACCCCCATAAGCCTCAACGGTCGACATACATCTCGAGCATAGGGGTAGCTTCCACAAGCCAAGTCACTTGGGCTTGCTCATCTTGCCGACCCCCCTAAGCCTCGATGATCGACCTATATCTCAACCACATGGGTAGCTTCAACAAGCCAAGTCACTTGGTCTCGCTCGTCTCGCCGACCCCCAGAAGCCTCGACGGTCGACCTAGATCTCAAGCACAGGTGTAGCTTCAACAAGCCAAGTCACTTGATCTCGCTCACCTTGCCGACCCTCATAAGCCTTGACGGTCGACCTACATCTCGAGTACAGGGGTAGCTTCTACAAGCCAAGTCACTTGGGCTTGCTCGTCTTGCCAACCCCCATAAGCCTCGATGGTCGACTTATATCTCGAGCACAGAAGTAGCTTCAAAAAGCCAAGTCACTTGGGCTCGCTTGTCTTACAGACCCCCATAAGCCTCGACGGTCGACCCAGATCTCAAGCATAGGGGTAGCTTCAATAAGCCAAGTCACTTGGTCTTGCTCGTCCAGTCAACCCCCGTAAGCCTCGACACTTCGAGCCAACCCCATCCATCATTATGTACAAAAGGGAATCACCACGACCTGCTCGATAGTAGACCCCCATGCTCGGCCTCCGAAGCCCTCGTGCTTGGCCACGGGGGCCCTAACTAGCCCAGCGCCGACCCCAACCGGTCCAAGCTACGGAAACTCTCTTCCCACTCTACTTCATAAAATCCGACTACTCCTCCACGACCAGCCAGGCACAGTCCCGCAGGAGTAGGGGACTTGTGATATGGGATAAATGAAGTGGCACAATCAGGACCCTCTGATTTCATCTGGACCCTCCCCCCTGTGATCATTAGGTCAGCTACAGTCCAATGGGCCCCAGCCATCTCTGGCCCATGGGCAAACGGGTCCAACCCGGCCTATTAGGGCTCCAGACCCGTTTACCCCTGCCTATAAATACTCAACCCCCTCCTTACTTTGGCAGGTAATCAAACTTTCCCCACCTGAACCCTAGCTGCCCAGTCCCTTTTCCAGTGACTGACTAGATCGTCGGAGGTCCTGTCACTAGGACTTCTCCCGGTGTTTCTAGGCAGTGTGCAGGTACAGAAGACCCGAGCCCAGCCACCACATCCGAGCCGAGCTACCGGATCCGAGCCGAGCCACTCACCTCTATCTCCCTGCTCTTACCTCCGAGCCTGCTCCCGCTACCTGGGGTCGGCCCAGGGCCAATACCGCATAAGGATTCCACTATACAAATTACAAGAACTCACACCTGTTGCCCCCACACCCCAAAAACAAACAGCATCACCTACTTTCCCACAATCCCCAATTTTCCTCTCTTTTTCCCTCTTTGAGCTCTATCCCAACGTTTGCACTCGCCCCCGACACCGTTGTTCACTCTCGCACCCGCCGTCGTTCGAACTCCTACCCGCCGCTGCCGCCGCCGCTGCCGTTCGTTCTCGCACCCGTTGCTTGGTCTTCGTCCTTTACCACCTCTCTCTCTTTCTGAAACCCTAGGTATTGTGTTAGTTTTGAATTTTTAATTGTAAAAGGATTTGGTCATTATCATAATTAAAAGACGATAGTATTTTTAGTTTTACCATTATAGCCATTGTTTGAACACTTGACATTTATTATTATATCTGATAAAATCTGGTTTAATTTGATTTTTTTCAAATTAGATAACATGCAATGGCGTTGTTATTTGCTTTGGCGTTTCAATACATGACATTCATTCATGCACTGATTTGGTTTGGTTTAGTTATTTCTCAAATTAGATGACATCGATGGAAAATTGGCAATCTTGAAATATTCATGTGTTATATATTATATGCAAGCCAACAAAACCTTATACAGTAGTGGAAATAAACCATGAACAAATTTCAGAAGTTTTAATCAAGTTTTTAGATTATTTAATTAGTACACTAATATAAATTATTTATTGCACTTAAAAACAAATGTAATTCACATTCAAGAGTGTTTTTCTTTCTTCAAATATAATGAATGTTTTTGTGGATTGAATTCATCCTAAGAGTACGAAGGTTGAGGAGATGCAGCAACATTTTCGATGGTTCAGAACTATTTATTAAATGTTAGTTTCTGACTTGGTCTTTCTTCATCATGAGAACTATACTAAATTGTTCGATCAGTCAAAAAACAAGTTGAATCAGCTTTCACCACATATCTGGATTCATGTTAGTTCATATAGATGAACTCAAAAATTTTGTTGACATTGATAGACTTTTTCGCTGTATATACGATCTCTTAAATCTATTACATGTGTATTATAGTATAAACTTTTTGGCTATATGATCTCCACCAACATGACATGAGTTAACCTTCTTGAACAATCTATTTCTAATATTTTAGGCTAATTCAATTGAAAGCATTATTGATATAACGCAATGCCCTACTAGGTGCGTATCATTTCATGATGACCAATATTTCATCCCAAGTGTCTCCTTGTCTAGTGTTAGCTTGTTATATAATGTTTAGTTCTTTGATTTAAGTTTTGATTTTTATATTCTTGAAAGGTGGATATAATTTGATGAAATGATGGCAAGATTTATTACTCTGATAGTAATAGGAAGCTACTAGCAGAGGGAGACTCAAAATGATGAAAGTTTTTTATGTGCGGAGGCGAGACGGAATATTTTGTTTAAAGTTTGATAATTTGTTAATAATGAATAGAAAATTCTCATAATTAAGTTTTTCCGATTGACTTACCTAGTGAGATACACACTTTAATGAGATATTAAAATAAAATTTTATTTTATGAAATTTAAATTTCAGATTGAGTGATATTATTCAGGTGGATAAAAGTTGGATAAGTCACGATTATCCAAAGAGTTTCGGGATGGTGTAAAATAATTCATTATCTTCGCCAAACAATATTCCCGTGATCCCAATTTTATCATGTGTCCATGACGCCGGCGCGTAAACTGTCATTTGATTTCATGCGACAAAGTACAAACACATCTGGTGATTAATGGTTTCATGCAAGGGTACACAGTGGTTTTGCCATAGAGAGCGTGCCACATCGATTTCAGTTGGACCAGCTGTGTTAGAAGATGAAGACGAATCCTTAGTGAATAACGACGATAGTGTTGCCGATGAGATGTAAATTTTGGTACGGGATGCTTTGGGAATTCATAACAATTCCATGCACACAAATAGTTCAACAATTCAAGTCCATGATGAACCGACCAAAACCCCACACACTAGTGGTGGAGTGGAGGGCGGAGTGGAGGAAGGAAGGCAAGACCCCGAAGTTAACAAAGAATTTGAAGCATTCACTAAGTTGTTGGAAGATACTAGTACACCTTTGTATCATGGTTATATCAAATTTTTGAAGTTCTCATTCATCGTAAGGTTATTCCAGATCAAATGTTTGAACAGTTGGTCTGTCAAGTCCTTTACCATGCTACTTAAATTGTTGAATGAAGCATTTCCTTAAATTTGTTTCTCAAATTCAGTCTATGGAATAAAATAATTCCTTAAATATTTGATCTGGGGTATGAGAAGATAGTAGCATGCCAATATGATTGTATGTTATTTAAGAGGGATAAGGAGAGCCTCAAGAACTGTAAAATCTGCGGTACTTCGAAATGGAAATGAAAACCGAATGAAGACCAAGATACAAGTGGGTCAGTTAAATCAAGGCAGAAAAAGAAACCAAAAAAATAGATGTGCTACTTTCCTTTGATTCCTAGGCTACAAAGATATTTATGTCGTCCAAGACTTCTTCTAATGTGAGATGAAATGCTGAAGGTCGGAAGAATGATGAGATTCTTAGACATCCAGCAGATTCTGCCTAATGGAAAAATTTTGATGAAAAATACCCTGATTTTTTCGAGGGTACTCGCAACGTGCAACTGAGTTAGCTAGTGATGGTTTTAACCCATTTAGGCAAACAAGCAGTACATACAGGATATGGCCCGTAGTGTTGATCCCGTTATACCCCCTTGGAAGTGCATGAAGCCGTTGTCATTTATTTTGTCCACAATAGTTCCTGGATCGAAAAGCCCAAAAAATGATATAGATGTCTATCTTCAGCCTTTAATAGATGAGCTCCAACAATTGTGGGAGGGTGTTCCAACTTATAATGCAACAACTAAGAAATCATTTCGTCTCCGAGGTGCATTGACTTGGACAATCAATGATTTTTCTGCATATGCAAGTTTATCTGGTTATAGCACCAAAAGGTGTAATGCATGTCCTTGTTGTGCTAATCAACTGCTCACGATGGCTATATAATTTGAGAAAATTCTGCTATATGGGTCATAGGAGATGATTGCCTGACACACACATTTTCATGGCGGAAACTGCGACTTTTGATGGAGTGGAGGTGTGGGAACATGCACCTGAAATTTTGTCTGGGTCCGATGTGTTAAGGCGACTACATGGTCATCATTTCAATCATGGTAAGGAACCATAAGCCATAAAAAAGGGCTAAAAAGGACAAAGGATGAGGACATTGACGATGATGAATGTGATGACATTGTTGATTTAGGGTCCTGGAAGAATAAGGGCATTTTCTTTACACTATCGTACTAGGAATTCAACTTATTATGCTATAATTTAGATGTGATGCATATCAGAAAAAATATCGGTGAAAATTGTATGGGGACAGCCATGGGAGATGATCGAAAGCAAAAGAAAATTTTAAGTGTCATCTTGATTTAGTTGTGTTAGACATACGACGTGAGTTGCACCCCGCATATTTATAGAATGGTAGAGTGCGCCTTCCTTCTCCAATGTTCTGCATGTCTAAAAAGGAATTGGAATTGTTTTGCAAAGTTCTGCAGGAGCTAAAAGTTTATAATGGCTATTCATCTACCATAGCAAATTGCGTCAACGATAAGGAGAAGAGGCTTCAGGGTCTAAAGTCATATGACTACCACATCTTGATGCAGGATCTCTTTCCCTTGACTCTAAGGTTTTAAATGTGTGAGCAAGTCACTGCCATCATCAAGGATCTCTATAGCATTTATAAAAGAGTTTGCTCAAGGGTTCTACGTGTTGAAGACATTGACCTTTTGGAGCAGCGTACTGCATTGGCCCACATCACCATGGTCGTGTGTATGGGCAGGGGTTAGGACCAACACCCTCTCGATCTCGTACTTCTTCATCTACACAACCCGATCCTAGAGATGAGAAGATGCTCTCTCTAGAGACACAACTCTCAAAACTTCAGGAAACCGTTGTACATATAATGAGGGAAACAAATATCCAAAACCTCGATGACATACTGATACATGTTAGGATTTATATACAAGTTTCCACTTGAATATTTTAGTATTATTTATTTTAGAAATTAGTAAATTTTGATTGGTTGTTCAATAATATATCTTGTGTAGGTTAAATTGGCTTGAATTTATTTTATATGACCACATAGTAGATACACAGATCTCTCCTATCCTTCACATAATGTGTTTGATTATATGAGTTGTGCCTCTCTATGTTGTAAATGTGCAGATGCTTCATGTCCAACTTTAGGACTATTTTCATGCAGAAGAAAAGGAATTTGAATAATGGACTTTTTGTATGATATAATATGCTGCTAAATGGTAAGAAGAAGAGGAAAGACATGTTACCTACATTATAACCTACGGAAACAGTTTGAGAAGTTACATACATTTTAGCTACAACAGTAATTATTCACTGATCATAATGACATACAGTATAACACTAGGAAGTAGGATCTTACTTGTGAATGCTGAAATCTTGTTGATCATAACCTCCGGTAGAAGTGGGAAATGTATGCAGCCACTCAGTAATACGAGCATTCCTGTAAAAGATGAATGGCTGCCAAAAATGGACGGAAACTGGATAGGGCTCACTCAACACTAGGAAGATTCGAGTGATCTGACAAATAACGGATGCTAGAGATTCTGAGGTTTTGATTCAGTGTATACGAAGTCACCGAGGGAGATATTGACTTAAAACTGTGTGTGGTGTATCCTAGTTCCTAGCTACTGGCATATTAGTCTCCTCCATATGATGTTTCCATGACTTTTATTTAACATAGAAATCAATTCTTAAATAATGATGACAAAGTTAGTTGCTTGCCTAACTATATGTTGAATTCTAACTATAGAATAAACTCAATAAGGACGATGAGATACAAGAACTATAGAATCAAATCAAGAGAAGAAAGAACAAACAAAAGCCACTCACAAGAACACACAAGATTTTTTCGAGGTTCACCCAAAACAATGGTTACTTCACCGCGCAAAGGCACTCCTGCGATTTTCACTAGAAATATGAAGATTAGGTTTGACAAATCTCTCAAGAACTCACCACCAAGGTGTAGGGTTTCTCTCTATCTCCCTCTCTCTTAATGACGGCTGGTAGATTTCTATTTTCTTTTCACTTAACCCTAAAATCGTACACAATATAATATATATAGGATTCTACAACTTTCCATCTCAGCCGCTCATCAATCAACGTCGGGACGGTCGACCGCAACTCCAAGCCGGTCGACCGGTCTTTCGTTCGACTGCACGAGTTCCAATAGAGAGTAGGTCGGTCGACTGCGCGGTCGACCGATCATCATTTCAAGATACAGGTTGAATCAGAGAGCGGGACGGTCGACTGCGCGGTTGACCGGTCGTCTTGCCTGGGTGCGGTCGATCGTAACTCTGCTGTAGCTTCCAACTACTATTGACCTCTTGCTCCCACTTCGACACTCCTTCTCATTTATCTTCTCCAACCCCATTATCGTGTATTGGATTCACAAACCCTAACAATCTCCCACATGGAGGCATATACACAAAGTCTCTAACATGTTCTTCATTCTTCCATTGGCTTAGTCTAGGCATGTACCTCTGCGAGTCTTCTCAATAATTAACTTGGAGACAATCCGATAGCGATATAGCAAAACTGATATTTCCAGCTATTCACCACTTTAGAAAGCATGTCCGCCGGATTCTTAGTGCCAAGAATCTTAGTTCGCTTCAACCATTTCTTCTCAACCGCCATTCTGATAAAATGATACCTCATTTGAATGTGCTGAGTCCTAGAGTGATATGCCGAGTTTTTCGTCAAGAAAACTACACTTTGACTATTACACCATAGTTCACCTATGGGTTGCTTCCGGCCCAACTATTTCATAAGCTCCGAAATCCACAACATGTCTTTTGTCGCTTCTGTAAGTGCCATATACTCTGACTCCGTGATTAACTGTGCTACAACTTTTTGTAACTGCGAAGCCCAACTAACAGATGTTCCTCCAACTGTAAATACATATCTTGTAATACTTCTGAACCATCACGATCGCCCAAAAAGTCTGCATCCACATAACCATGTATATGCAAAGGATCTTCCCCAAAACAAAGAGAGTGATCTGAAATACCTGCTATATATCTAAGAATCCACCTTACTGCATCCCAATGCTGTTTACCTGGATTCTTCATGTAACAGCTGACAACTCCCACTGCTTATGCGATGTCTAGTCTTGTAGACACCATCGCATATATCAAACTCCCAATGGCTGAGGCATAAGGAATAGCAGCTATTTCCTCCATCTCTGCCTCTATCTTAGGACACAAGTCCATTGATAACTTGAAGTGAGTAGTCAAGGGACAAGTGACTGGCCTCGCGCCATCCATGTTGAATCTCTTCAACAACTTCTTCACATAGTCCGCTTGAGATAACCAAAACTTCTTGCTTCTCCTGTCTCTACTAATCTTCATACCGAGGATTTTCTTTGCTTCACCCAAGTCCTTCATTGAAAACTCCGAAGCTAGCGCCTTTTTCACTTCATTGATCTTCTCCATACATGAACCTGCTAACAGCATGTCGTCCACATACAATGCCAAGGTAACTATATCATTGTCCTCATATCTACGAACATACACACAATGATCCGTTTCGCATCTATCGAACTCTTTCCCTCTCATGAAGCAATCAAACTTCAAGTACCATTGCCGCGGTGCTTGTTTGAGCCCATAAAGACTCTTCTTCAATCGACACACCATGTCTTCCTTTCCTTTCGCTTCAAAACATGTGAGTTGTTTCATATACAGCTCTTCTTCGACATCACCATGGAGAAATGTTGTCTTCACATCCAACTGCTCTAAGTGCAAGTCTTCAACTGCCACAATACTAAGCAGAACCCTAATAGAAGCCATCTTCACAACCGGTGCAAAGATCTCATCATAATCAACACCTTCTCTTTGAGAGAATCCTTTCACAAGAAGTCTTGCCTTGTACCTCTTACTACCATCTGCCTTATTTTTGACACTGAAAACCCATTTGTTCATAAGAGCGCGATTCCCTGTCGGTAACTTGTTCAACTCCCAAGTTTGGTTCTGTTCCAAGGAGCTCATCTCGTCCTTCATGGCTAACTCCCACTGAATTCGAGCCTCATCCCTTAAAGCCTCCTTATAAGTCTCTAGCTCCCCCGAATCCGTGTACAGAATATGCTCGTGAACAACACTAGCTGATGGATCAAATATCTTGGTTGGCCTCCTCTCTCGTGTCGATCTCCTCGACGTGGGTACCGGTTCACCGACCGGTTCAGGTTCCCCGAACTATTCTGGCTGTACCTGTTCGTCTTGGAAAACCTGCTCATTCCCTATAGGCTTACCATGAGCCTCCAGTGCTGCCTGTGGTACCTGTAACTCCTGTTTCCCTAAATACGTATTTTCTGAATATTTTTCGTATTTTGATTTATTATAAATTCAGTATTATTTTAAACTCGAATTGTGCCTTCTATTTAAAATCTTTTCGAACCGAAAATTGTATTTTCTTCGAATAGTAGTATATTCTAACTTTAATGCTTATTTTCTAAGTGATCGGCTATTTGTATCTTATTTTATTACTATTTGGATTTTAATAAACTTGTTTATCTCACATCTCATTTTGATATGTATAT
Source organism: Hemerocallis citrina (assembly GCA_017893485.1). NCBI lineage: Eukaryota > Viridiplantae > Streptophyta > Magnoliopsida > Asparagales > Asphodelaceae > Hemerocallis > Hemerocallis citrina. Next base: position 286,896,126 of record CM030362.1, read on the forward strand.
CAAAATTATTATTGTTGTTATTAATATTATTATTTTGATTGTTGATTTAAAAATCTATCTCTATTGATAATTGTATTGTAGTATTTAAACTAATTTTCTTATTGTGGCGCAAATATATTTTTGTCATATAACCCTACCTTTTATTTATTACTTTATCTATTGGATTGGATCTTTTATTTAAATCTTATTTAAAACCTATATCTCATTAAAACCCTACAACCCTAAATACCCAAACCCGTTTACAATTACAATAAACCAAATACCCATATACCCAAACCCATTATGCAGACCCAACCCGTAACCCAATTTCACCTACACCCTATATATAATTACTGTTAACCTAACCCTATTTCTCCTAACCCCTTCATTTACCCAGCCCCCATTACCAACATTGTATATCGCGTTCCCTGCACCCTCTCCCTCTCTTCACCCTCCTGCTGTGCTGCACCCACTGCCGTGCCGCCCTACCCCAGTGACACCCTGCAGCACCAACAGCTCCTCGCGACTGCAGACCACTCGGCCCCCCTCCTCATCAACAGGACCCCGATGCTCCTCCCATGTGCTCCGCAACGCCAGCGGGTCCATCACGCCGCCCTTCTGTCGAGATAGCAGCCGGCCAGCCCCCCTGGTCGACTCCCTCACCTCTGCAGCCACCTCGCTAGCAACGACTCCCGCTTGCCTTCTCGACCTCTGCATCCCCTGCTATTCCTCTCTCTATGCTGGCTCCTTCGCACCACAATGCCTTCGGCGGACTGCAGTAGCAACAACGATCCACCAGTCGCTCCTCCAGTCGCTACTGCCGCCCTGTCTTGTTCCAGCATCGCGACGGCCAGCAATGGCCTCGACATCCCGACTGTGCGCCGTCTTCTCCCCACAGTGTGCTCCCCGCATTGTATTACTCCCGTCGCAGCCACCTGCGGCACCACCGCCCTTACCGTCTCTATCCCCAGTCGCGTCGTCCCCCTGCCATCCACCTCCGCCACAATCACTCTTTCCTTCTGTCGCTGTGAAGAAGGAGGAGAAGGAAGGAGAAGAAGGGTTATATTGAATCCTGGCTATTGATTTGGTCATTAAGATCATCACCATCAGATCGCATCTCAGTCGTCCGTTTGGTCTTGATCATCATCGTGATCATGGTCATCTTGATTGATTAATTCCTGGCCGTCATTCACTCATGATCTTGATCCCTTGATCTCGACCGTCGGATCTACTTTGATTATCATCATCTTGATCGTCACCATCGGGGTGATCTTGGCCGTTCGATCGCGATCATCATCAACTTCATCATTACCTTGATCTGGACCGTCCGATCTTGTTGATCTTGATCTTGATCTTGATCTCATCCTTGTCGATCTGCCTGATCGTTGTTTGATCATCTTGATCTTGATCGTCATCGTGATCCGTTCGTTGTATTCGTGATTGGTTCGTGTGTTCATTCGATCCGTTCGTTGTATCCGTGCCGGGATCCGTTCCCATTATTCTTTCGTCGGATTTGTCGTCTACACCCCAAGGCAAGTATTCGTCTTGTATAAATTATTGTTCTAGTACAAGAGTTTAATTGAAAATACTGTAAATAGATAGTAGTTATGATTCCTCCTTGTCTCATCATTTATTGATCTTAAATTATTCCTCATCGATTCCATAATCTTAAGAGTCACAACCCTTCGTTGATATATTTACAAAACTAGTTGGACCCTTTTTATCTCCTAATTACTTGAACATGAACCCCTTGACTTGTGGACGTGTGTTGTATGATGTATTGTGTTGATCTTATATTCTTTAGAGTTGAGAAATACATATGAATTGCTGATTTGATACCCAATGCATCCGTATTTGTATCACACACTAATCTAGACTCATAATAGTCATTTATTCATGCAACTTGTATATAAAAGAAATTCACACTTGCAGCTGTTCTTGTCTTTACTTGCTATTTCGACCCCAATAAAACCAAAATCTGAACTTGAGCTCTGAATATAAAATGTATCCCTAAATGTCTAGTTGTCAATAACATCCAGAAATTTTGAATTCCGAGTTACGGTCTAGGAGATATCATAGTTTTACTGCAGCTGTGTCTGTAATTGCAAGTTCACAAAAACTGCTGTACCACTTTGGTTTACAATTATTTTAACTATGCTACCAGTAAGTAACCGACTTGAAATTTTGCATGCTGATACTGGACACCCTAAAGAACATTCTCTAATTTTTTCAGAATTAATTAATGATGTTCAACCCTGTTTCATATGTATAAACTCAATTTTACAAATTCTGACTGAACACAAATGCTGTATAGTTTTCTGTTTTGACATTGATTGCTACAACTTTTATGTACCTTAGTTATTTGTGTTAGAACCGGGCAGGAGTCTAGTTTCTATAACTTCTTGCGGATCCACATTTGCTATCTTGTAGCAACGGGGATTGCAGTTTTGGTGCAGCAACCTTATGCTGTCCAGATTTGAGATTTTCGTTGTTCTTGATACTTTGATTTATTTTGATCCTCGAACATGTATCCTACCTAGCCTAGACTTGTCCCATGTTCTTGATTATGTTTGCTTGACATGTTTCACACACTTTCATACTTGTATGACGATAATAATAAATAATAAGCTGGGGTTTAAGGCAAAGACCATAGTAGCGGATAATATAGGTAAGTGTACTCGGAAGGGGGCCCGTGTTTCCCAGTACTCGCTTCATAAACCTGTTGCACCATGATGTATTCATGAATCCATTACTTGGCTCATGAACTTGTTGTATTTATGAACCCACTGTGTGGTTCTTGAACCTGTTAGTATTCACGAACTTGCTTCGTGAACCTGTTATTTTATTTTCGTATTCATGAACCGTACTTACTTGATACTTGATGTCGGAGTACACCGTCCTTTAAAATCCACCTCTAGGCCTAAACGAAACTGTTTGTATGTAGCAATCATGTAATAAAAGTATGGATGCATGAAGTGCTACCTAAATAGTAATAACTACAAGACTTGACACATGATAAATGAACATGATACATGCTTACTTGATACTTGATGACATGATACATGAGACTTGATACTTGAACATAATACTTGACACTTGCTACTTGATAATTGTACTTGATAACTTGACACATTAGACTTGTTACTTGTTACTCGACACTTGTACGTGGTACTTATTACTTGATGCATGACACCATTACATGTTCACTAGACACTTGTTCTACTACTAGTATTTATTACCCAATCTCGTCTCTCAAGTTGTCTTTCTTGCTAGCTAATTTCTTGAATCCCCACTACTTGTTACATCCCTATTACATTCTTGATTCTAAATCTTGTTCCATATTTCTTATACTTGTTTTACTATTTGCAGCCCTAACTTGCACTAAGGGCGTTGTCTTGTTTTCTCTATTCTTATCCTTTTTTATATTTATATATATAGACTTTGGAGACGAGTTGCCTGCTGGGATTGGTGAGCAAACGTTCTGGGCTTCGCTTGGGAAAACTTACTATAATTATCTTGTATTTAAGTTTATTTCATTTTGTTGCTACTTGAAACTTGTAGCGGGCTTATGTTCCCGAGTTTTACATTTGATCCAGATTTGAGAATTATTTGGGACACTATTATTTGTTCAATTGTTTCTGTTGTTTAATAAATTATTCATGCATGCGTGGTTGTATATATCTTTTGTTATGTTCTTGTTGAGATGCTGAGTCGATCCTACAGCTCATGAATGATGAAAATCATACGCTGGGCTTTGTCACGTGCTCGTATTCCGTGTTTTTGGGAAGCGGAGCGTGACAGTACCTGTACCTGCTGCTGCACTGTGGAGCTCCCACCACTAGGGCCGCCTTCGGAATTTGAATCTGAGTCCGAGTCTGAACCTCAATCTGACTGTGAACTAGTTGTACTATCATGAATTGTGTGCCTGTCCTTGTATAGGACCTCTTTATTAAACACTACATTCCTGCTGTGAATGACTTTTTTATCAACAAAATCTCAAAGCTTGTAACCATACTCATCGCCACCGTAGCCAATGAACACACACCTCCTGGACTTAGACATGCCATACACCATAAACTTTCAAAAGTGAATAATTAACAGTTTTACCTAACCATAGTTCGTCTGGAATGGCCTCATCAAGGGCACTAGACGGGCAACGGTTAATCAAGTACTGTAACCCCTATTTTTCATTTTGTGTATTTTTGAGTGTATTTTTCGTTTTGGTGTTTTCTCTCTTTGTATTTCTCTTGGACCGTATATTGGTTTTTTTTCATTTGAATATATTCATTTTATTATTTTCTGTCTTCTTTTTTATTTGAATTCTTGATCCTTTTGTCCGTCTTTTGTTTCGTTCCTTTTTATCGGGCCATTATTTTTGTTTCCCAATATGTTTTTATCTGTCATGATTTTTTTTATAATTTATTTATTTATTCGTTGCTCCTACATTTCCTTGTTTCGGTTTATTAACCCATTTCACCCCACTATCACCCTATATTAAGTCCATTAGCTATTTAACCCAAACCCATTATAATAATACCCATTACCCATTTCATTACCTATACCCAATTTAACTTAACCTACCCATCCCCTGTTTTGAGCCCATACCCGCATTACCCCCTATCCGACCTGCTAAACACTACTGTGCCGCCTCCCTTCTTTCTGCCACAAACCCTAAACCATCCCCCTATATATATATTTAACCCTTGCACCCATCGTTCCCGATCCCCTTCAGCCGCTCTCGTCTCTCCCTGTGCTCCCCTCTCTCTCCCCCGTTCTTGCTGTGAACCCAGAACCCCTCCTTCTTCCGTCCTCCCTCTCTCCCGGGATTCTGATCGCCTGTGGTCCTGCCTTTGCCGCTTGCACACCCCGACGTCGCCCCTGGGTCTCCCTCCCATCTCACCCAAGTGCTGCCTCCATGAGGCTGCGCCATCGGTAGACAGCAACAGCAAGCATCCTTACTAACGTTGCCGCGACGTCTGTTTGGCCGAAGCTCTTGCCGGTTGTTCTCGTCGTGGTGTGTGCGCGCTTTCCCATGCACATGTTGTCTTGATGCACATGCATCGTTCTCTCGCTGTTGGTTGTGTGTGGGGTTGTTCGTTGTTCGGCTCGTAGGGTTGTATTCGTGGTTGTTGCTCGCTTTTGGTTCGTCATGGTTCGTGGGTTCTGTTTCATTCGTTGAGTTCGTTGCTCTGGAAATCCGTTCCCGTTATTCTTGCTTGGAGTCATTATCGTCGACGGTTAAGGCAAGTAACTTGTATTAAATTTCTTTGCATATACAAGTACTAAATACCGCTTGTAGTGTAATTGGGTTCTAGAGACAATTTATGTATGAAATCCCCTTGTTGATATTGTCTCTATAGTGATGGTTTGACCATAGTTGCCTCACGACATACATGACATGATATAACCTAGGATTGACCATATCTTGTTGCATATGTGCGTGTTGTTCATGTGTTATCATGTACTCGTTCGTATTATTCGTGATAGACTTGTCTTGGACTCGTGATATACCCTATAACATGTTTCTTGGACATCTAGTACACTATATCTCGTGTTTGGTTGTGTTTTGGATGAGTTCTATGTGAACTAGTTAATTTTGTGCATATGCGATATTTTCAGTTTTGCTGACTTTTCTATTTGATCAGTATTTTAGACCTTATTAAGATCAGTATTTGAAAATATTTTGTGAACATGATTTGTAGAGAATTCTGTCTATTTTCCAAATCTTTTGACGGATCTCCGTTTCAATTTTTGGTTTGTGAGTTATGCCAATTTTACTACAGTAGTATCGAAAGATTTCTAAATTATGTTTTCTATAAATTCTAAAGAGTAATATAATTTTTATTATGGTGTTAAAATTATTATTTTGATCTGGAAATTTGCTCAGTACTTCTAGACTTGATTGGGGTTTACCCAGAATTTTGGTAGATTTATTTGAGATGTTTTACAATCCTTTTCATGCTTGCAAATAAAGATTTTACATGAAGAATTTACTACTGTTCAGTAAAGAACTTGATTTTCGACCTATTTCTACTTGCTGTGTAACTCCTGTTTCCCCGTATTTGTACTTTTATACTGTATTTTGCTAAATTGTACTCTTTCATCTATTTGAGATCCTGTATTATATTTCAGTTCGAATAAAATCATTATTTTTGTCTCAACTCAAATTTTGGGTTCTTTTATCAAATTCAATTGTGTGCCATTTGTATCGTTCTTCATGAGAAATGGACCAATTCTTATTATTTATCTCTTTAATCCTCATTTTTAGTGCATTTTGACCATTTCTCTTGTTGGGCTCTTTTTGAATCGGATACCCAAAACCCACGAACCCGCAAACCCTATTATTTAAACCTACCCTAACCCTAATCCGTGCTAATCACTGTTTTAACCCCCCAATACCCGAGCCGCTACTCTCTCCTTCACCGATTCCTTCGTCTCCATCGTTTTCGCCAACCAACCCACTCCCGATCCACTCCGATCACCATCGCCCAACCGCTCCCTCACCTTCGCCTCGTCGACCCCCACAGCAGCACCACCTCCACAAACTCCATCGATGTCGCCTCCGCCATCTCTCCATCCTTCGAACCCAAAGCTCCGAAACCCATCCAAACTCGTCGGCACCCAACTCGACGTCTCCCTCACCATTGCTCTCGACCTCCGACCAGATCCCCATCCCCTCGACCCCTTCAACACCATCCCCTCCGTTCGCCAGCAACCGCCGAACTCCTCCCCTGTTCTTTGAACCGAACAGAGAACGCCCGCCGTGCCGCCAACTCCTTGTGCCGCCGTCGCCTCCCTACGTCGAGTCCCTCTCGACGTCGCTGCCGCAGTCGCCGCCAACGAAGAACCCCCGCCGTTGCTATCTCTCTCGCACTCTATTTCGATCGAACGAAGAAGAAGAAGAAGAACAGCGAAGAAGACGCTCGGATTGGCGGGATCGAAGCTCAGCCGTTGGATCGCGCCAAGATCCGTGCCTGTGATCGATGTTTCGTGTTCGCCCACAGCAAATCCTGGTTCGGTGTTCTGTGTTTGGGGCAGATCCGGTGCGAGAACGGCTTCTGATTGGCTGTAAACCGCTGTCCCGTGTTCTGGCCATAGCGGATCCCATATCCGCTGCACGCTGTTCTGGCGTTGATCCGCTGCGTGGACGAATTCTGATTGGCTGCCACTGCTGTTCCCTGTTTTGCCGCACCAGATCCTGTTTACTGTCCGCTGTTCTGGGCTGATCCGGTGTGGGGAAAACTCGATCTACGGTTGATTTTCGCACGCGCTTTTTGAGGACTTCTTCCGGGATTTTTCTACCCAACTTTCTTCAACAATCGGATCTACCGTTGTCAATTAAGGCAAGTATCCTTGTACATTTTATTGTTCTAGTACAAGCATCCTTGAAATACTACAAATAGTTAGATTGTGACTCTTCTTTGAAATATCGTTGTGGATCAATATTGAACCTCCAAATTGACAATTCTAAGAGTCACAAAATTTTCTTGTATTTGATTTATAATTATTGGACTCTTTTACCCTTGAACACATTAACACATAGACATATGAATTAAGGAGCCCTAAATTCGTAGATACATGTCACATTCAATTTTTGATGAACTTGCAACCCTATAACTTGAAAAACATCTATTATTTGCTGTTTTGACCTCCATTATTATGTATTTATGCTACTTAATAACTTAGACGCCAAATGACATTTTTCCATGAAATCTACACTAGCAAGTTAATTCTACGTGTTGCTGTCTGAATATTATTTTGCGGTTTTGACCCTTTTATCATTTGAATCTGGGCACGAGCCCTGAATAGAAATTGTAGATCCGGATGTGTAGATATCGATAGACTCCAAAACGATTGAATTTGGAGTTACGGTCTAGGAGTTATGGTAGTTATACTGCAGCTGTGTCAGTAGACACAGTTTTGCAAAACTGCTGTATATATTTACTTTGCAAATTAATTTAGCTATGTAACCAGCGAGCGTTTGGCTTGAAATTTTATATGTAGTTGCTGGACACCCTATAGGACATCCCCAATTTTTCTTAGAATTAAAATTCATTAGTTCAACCCTGATTTACATGTACAACTCAAATACACAATTCTGCCTGAACAAATGTAACAAGCCGGGGTTTGAGGGAAAGACTATAGAGTGGACAACATAGGTAAGTGTACTCGGAAGGGGGCCCGTGTTTTCCAAAGTTGTATGTTAAATGGAACTAAGTGCCACGTAGAACTAAGTGCCACATCATGGTGACGGGGGCCACCTCTAGAGCCTACGGGGACCACCTCTAGAGCCCATTACAAGGTTACATGATATTTATTTGCGATCACATGGAACTAAGTGCCACGTAGAACTAAGTGCCACGTCATGGGTGACGGGGGCCACCTCTAGAGCCTACGGGGGCCATCTCTAGAGCCCATGGTTGATCACCTGCTTGTTTGATGCCTGAGTACACCGCCCTATAGACTCCACTACTAGGTCTAAATGCAACTGATTTGACTGTAGCAACCATGTAGTAAAAACTGGGATGCATGTCGTACTACCTAGATAGTAATCACACAAGACTTGAACTTAATACCTGATACATGATTATCCTGTTACCTGATTATCCTGATACATGATTATCCTGTTACCTGATTATCCCGTTACCTGATTACCTGGTTACCTGATATCTGATACATGAAACTTGAACATGACACCTGTAACTTGAAATATGAAACTTGATACGTGAAACCTGACACATGAGACATGATACTTGATGTTAGTTACCCCTACAGGTTCACCTGACATATGTTTTACCATTAGCAGTTGTTAACTAGCCTGTTTACTAAGAAGTCCGCCCTTACTAGCTAATTCCTGGTTGTCCCCACTACTTGTTGTATCCCTGTTAAATTCTTGATTCCAGTTCCTGTTCCCCATACTTGTACTTGTTTTCACTATTTGTGACCCTAGCTTGCACTAAGGGCATTTTCTCTTGTTTTCCCCTGGTTTCTCTTTTTATATTTATTAAGCAGACCTTGGGAGACGAGCTACCTGCTGGAATTAACGAGCAGACATTTTAGGCTTCGCTTGGAGCAAGGATATGTTTAAATAATTGCTTTCCTTAAGGTATTTATTACTTCTGCTGTATAAAACTTGTTTCTGAGTTTATACTTGATCCAGACATGTGAACTATTTGAACATTATTATTTGTTTAAATTGTTTTCTGCTACTTAATAAATTATTCATGCATGCTTGGTTATATATAAATCTGGTTATATTCTTGTTATGATGCTGAGTCGATCCTACAGCTTATGGATGATGTAAAAAATCATTTGCTGGGCTTCATCACGTACTCGTATTTCCGTATTTTGGAAAGCGGGGCGTGACATGCTGTTTCTAAAATATTTCTGAATATGAAAGTTAGCCTACGGTATCTATTTTCTTATACTTTTGGCGAATTTGGATTTCGATTTATGGCTTGTGAGATATTGCTGTTTTCATACTGCAGTGTTTGAGATTTCAGATTTACTAAACCGTCGTGTCTTGTTGTTTTCTGATTTTACTTGACTAATAGTAACACCCCATTTTTTATTTTTTTTCAAACTAAACCTCTAAATACAATTCTTTCAATTTCTATATCACTTTAAACATAAACTAAAATAGTTATATTTCAATAAAAATTTGGGCAGCGTTTCCCCTATAATTTCTGCCCCGAAACACAATTAGCTTACAGAATTCTGCTCTAAATTCCGTAGCTCACATCACAGGCAATAATATCACGGGCTCCCCAGGCCAAAATGAGCAGAATCACACAGGCAATATAATATCATGCTCTGGGGGCCAAACTCATAACAGAATATCAGTTACCAATTAAAAACCATAATTTTCTTTGAAAACGTAGTAAAAATTTTAGAAAAACCTTTGTCAAACCTACCACAGGGCCCGGTACGCCACAACGAGATGGGTACGGGTCAAGAACATACCATACTATCCCACACTATACTCATCATCGACATCCAGGTACTTTTACATTCAAATTACAATTTAAATCACGAATTTCACTATTCACCTAACTAATTTATACAAGAATTTTAAAAAAATAAAATTCCACTCTACAAACCTACGCCTCACCTTTGCGCTGCTGAGGACCTATAACAGTAGGAGATCTAGGGTAGTCCAGAGACTCCTAACCCCCCAAACACTAAGGGGTCAGCCATTTCCGGTGTGAGTATAGTTATTAATCTATTAAATAAATTAAAATGGTATACAGAAAATAATTTAAACTTACAAACATCGAGTTAAGATGATGCAACCTGAATTCTGAACATAACAACATCACCAATACGATGTTATATCAAATACTTTTCCAACCTGCATTCAACTATATAATTATCCATAACTTCACACATTTCACTATATGCTTCACATCAACCTCGTATATATCCTTATTTTACATTCGCATAGTACGAATATTCATCTATCCACAATTATCATCATAACAGCATTTCGTTATTTATGTGAATATAACCATTTTCTTATTGCATACATCGCACACATCCAAACAACAATACCATCTACCTCATCATAACATCTCATTACAAGTATTTATTTTATTGTATAACATCACGTTTATCTGTTTTTATAGCATCATAAACATATGCATTCATTCCTAGAATATCACACTCATTTATGTCGTATAACACAAACATCACATTTCATTTCACTTTGCGAGGTACTTGCATTTCATCACATCATTAACACATCACTAATTCGAATACTTATACTCATTGCATCAAAACATGTTTTATAGCTCATTCTCATCTCATTATACCACTTTAGTAATTTCTCATTCTTATAAGTAATATATCTTATTATCAGTTTCACTTATAACACAAATTGCCATTAGCTTCACTTTCATTCTCATCACAATATACTCCATATCCCCAAACACAATTTTGGGTCAAACATATCACACCCCAAAGCCGATAGCTTGGATAATAATCACCGCACCTCAAACACAAAGTTTGGGTAATATCACATCACATCTCAAGCCGATAGCTTGGTTATTAATTCACTTCAATTACTTATCATCTTCACTTTACTTTATTCTTCATTTCCATTATTCATTACTAATATTATGCCAACTCATCCTGCGAATTATGCCAAGGCAGGTAGTTCCCACCATTTCCACAGAAATAGCGGACGGGTAGTTCCTCGACACAATTCCAAGGTACACAAACTCATATCATACTGTATTTTACTTTAATAATCACTTTCATAATACAATTACTTCATACTATTCATATTAACACACGTCTCTTTTACTTTTTCATTTTAAATTAACCACACACACTCGCATTCCTTCGTATTCATTTTCATTCACAACCACTTTCTTTCACATTCACAATTCACGTTCCACTTTCTTTTCTTTCACATTTATTTACACTTAGTTATTTTATTAGTTTGTTGACCAGTGAGCCACAGTATCCCAACATACTGAAAGTCGACAGCCCAGTAAACACGCGGCCCGATGCTTACACAGAGTCTTACACGTCCGAGGCTACGTCTTCCTCCTAGCTGAACTAGCGAGGGAACCACTAACCCCAAGTAGAACTTGGGTACTTCCTCCTGGTCGAAGCCAAGAAGGAAAAAGCCACTGACCCCAGGTAACCTGGGTACTTCCTCGCGACGGCTGTCATCGAGGGAAAAACCACTAACCCCAGATAAACTCGGTACTTCCTCGTGATGGCTGTCAGCGAGGAAAAAACCACTAACATCAGATAAACTGGGTACTTCCTCGCGACGGCTGTCATCGAGGGAAAAACCACTAACCCCAGATAAATTGGGTACTTCCTCGCGACGGCTGTCATCGAGGGAAAACTGGGTCTCAAGCCGATAGCTTGGGCAATAAAATCCACTTAACCCAAACATAGTTTGGGTCCACTTACCCCAAGCCGGTCCTTGGGTGTTAAGAGATCTAGCCCAAACCCCCAGGATTGCTGTAGGTACTGGTCAACAAAGCCATCTGTTATTAGCAATAATCATTTCATCTTTTCAGCTTACTTTTGATTTACAACGAGTCATGTATTTGACTTTAACCACGTGAATTAATAACACATTTTATAAGCGCGTACCATCTTATCCTTTATCTTCATATCAATAAACCACATTATGCATGCACCCTGTTATTTAACATATAAACTCATCATATCATATTATTCATCACTTCATTGTATCATATATAGGCATACGCCAAGTTATAACATTAATAAAAGAACTACATTATGTTATTTCATATCATAAGAGTATCAAAATGTATACTTTATCACATTATAATATCATATTATTACCCAATAATTCACTTCGAACATAATTATAATGTAAACATATACACTTACTAATTTCGTCAATTATCACATCACGAGTCAATATCATAATATATATATATATCACAAACATACACCACACATGCGGGTTTCCAAGGAAAGCGGTCAAAATCACATATTTCCTCTAATTAAATCTCATAATATCCAATTATAGCATACTAGCTCATACACCATGATCCGTATAAGTAAAATCACCTATAAGGGCCTATATGTCCCAAGACATGCACAAAACATGCACTATAAATACACGGATTTCCAAAACATAATCACAATCACTAATTTCGTCTAATTACATCTTATAACATCCATCCATAGCATGCTAGCCCATACACAAGGCTTCGCATATACCAAATTACCTATATCGGCCTATATACCCAAAAACATGCACGAAACATGCACAGGATAAAAATATGCATAAACAATTCAATATATTTAGTTTTTATACTTCAACACATCACATTAACCCATAATATATAGGTTTTATATACTTAAAATAGTTAATTTCACCAAATATCTCAAAAACCCATTTTCGGGCCCCTAAAAATCCCTATTTTCTTTCAAAATCAACTTTTAGCATAACTTCTACGAAATATATCAAAAAGCCACGAAATTAGGCCACAACATAAAATATAAATAAATACAACATACTCACCTGACGGATCGAGCAAACGACGTCCTACGTCCGCCCGGTAGCCAGTCGAAGTTCGACTTTTTCCACCTAATTGGAAAATTATAGAACCGATTAGCTTAAAACTCAAAATGTGACCTACAAACCTCCAAATTCGAATCCGTCTTCACCCACGCGTCAAAAATGACATATGTAGGTGAGCTACATCGATAGATTTCGAATTTGGGTCCCAATACAAAAACTCACTTATAGATCGGAGGCTTCCTATTAGGAAAATTCCCTATCTCCTAATTTCTTTAATCTCTTTTTCCTAATATCTCAAATTGGGGATTAACAATAACAATAAGACTCAATTACACCTCCGAATCCATCAAATTCTCACCTAAATCTCGCTCGGGCATTTCACCGAACACCCGGCGTGCATACACGGTATACCCGTATTTTTGAGATTCCGGCGGGTTTCTAACTCCATAAATTTTTTACTAAACCCATTCTAAATTGTTTCCCCTTAATACACAACAATTTCTATAACTCATACTTATCAATCATTCTATTTATTATCCAAATTCTAAAGCCAACACACTAATTAATTTATAACTCACAAACCACTCAATTTCTTACCAATCTTCATTCTCTATAATTACTAGCATTACCTAATTACCCTACTATATCATTTTCTAGCACTAAACTCAAAATCGTATATTCACATAAAATAGGGTTTCATAATTTCTCACCTTACAAAACATATCCTTGCAAACGAACTCCAAAATTGAAGAGAGCACCTCAAAAATAGCCTAAACCCTCAATTTTTCTTCAAAAATTTGTTGGAATTACTAGGGTTTTGGAACCCAAGTTATGGTCGGTGGTGGGGGGTCTTTTGCTGGCCGAACTGAAGTGGAGGGGGGGGGGGAAGAGGGTATGGAGAGGTAAATAAAATGGTAAAATTCAATATAAGTCCCTCTTTTGACCATAGGGTTATTTTTTATACTCTTCTAGTATATTTCTTTTCAGAAATCACTCCACTATCGGCTTAAATACATCATAGACATAAAATAAATTAGAAGTGCAGTTCTATGCATAATTATAATCAATATCAATAGTTATAACCTATAGAAATACATACATATATATATATATATATATATATATATATATATATATATATATATATATATATATATATACACACACATACACACACACACACACACACACACACACGAATATTTTTAAGCTTTTAAACACAAAGACATTAAAACTCAAATTTCATGTTATAATCTAATAATTCCTCGAATTAACATTTTATTGCCCTCCGATATCATACAAGTACCCCGGAATATTTCGGGTCAAAACAGATTCATCTCCTCCGAGAAAACTCGTCTCCAAACTCCTATATTTTCAATTTTTCCCGTTTACCCCAAAATATCAATTTAATCATTCTAATACTAATAAAATCAATTAATAGGGGTAAATATACTCAGAAACATATTTAAAAATAATTTAAATCAAATAATTAAGGAATTAAAAAAAAACAGATGTTACACTAATCTATTTTTATTGGAGAATTTTGAAACTTTATTTTCTGTTACTATACACATAGGGGAATACCCCAGATTTTTTGTAGATTTAATTAATGAGATTTCATGTTGTTTTCCTGTTCTCGAATATGATCTCCTAATTTCTGGCTGAACGTATTTTCTGGATTCAAATCAGTTTTGAGACTTGATTTTGTGAAATCTTATATGACTTATATATGTTTGCTAGATTCGGCTAGGAGTCTATTTTCTAGACTTTTAGATGGATTCAGATTTGCATGTTTGTAGCAATGGGAATCCTTGATTTAGTGCAATATAGTCTTGCTGTCCTGAACTAGGAATTTGGTTATTTTTTCCTTTTGTGTGTTATCTTTTATCCATACGTGTTTATCTTGCAACTTGAACTTGTTAGTTGATTATACTATGATATACTTGCCTTTTTCGTGACACATACATGCTTATTTGATACTAATAATAATTAACCAAGCTGGGGTTTAAAGGGACAGATTTAATAGTGGAAAATACAGAAACATGTACTCGGAAGAGGATCTATTGATCCTATGTGATACTTGATACTTGATACTTGGCTTAATACTTGATACTTGAGGCTTGATATTTCACTACTTGAGGCTTGATACTTTACTCTTGAGGCTTGATACTTGATACTTGAGACTTGGCTTGTTTACTTGATACTTTAGGCTTGATACTTGATGCTTGATACTTGATTTCTTGAGGCTTGTTCCTGAGTACACTTTCCTATATGGTCCACTATAAAATCTAAAGTGAAATTGATTGTTGTAGCAACCATGTAGTGTGGGCTGCCTGAAGTGCCACCTAGATAGTAATAACTATAAGACTTGATACACGATACTTGAACATGATGCATGATCACTTGACACTTGCTACTTGATACTTGTACTTGACCACTTGACACTCGTTACTTGTTATTTGATTTCGTGATACTTGATACTTGTTTCCTATTTGTATGAAACTTGTTCACTTGACACTTGATACATGCCACTTGTACTTGTTCATCTTACTATGCTAGTATTCTATTTCGTTATTATGCATGTTCCATGTTATTAGTTTTTCCTATGTACTTGTATCCTGCATTACAAGCGGCCCGTAACTTGCATTGACGGGAGTTTGTTTTCTTTTTCCTATTCCTGCAATTGTTAAATTGCAGATTTTGGAGAACAGGTACCGGATGGTGTTGGTGATATGAAATATTAGTGCTGGATTTTGCTATTATTATTTCTCGTTTCTTGTTTTGAATAATTGTATCTTGTACTTGGATTTATTTGTATTTGGGCAATGTGACCCAGGATATTTGACTTATTCAGATCTGGATTATTTGAGATTAATATATTTTGGTTTCAAGTATTCTTGTTGGTATTTTGATTCATATGTGCATGCTTGGTTGATTCTTTTGCTTTCGACTCTGATTATTCTTGTGAAATGTTGTAAAGATTCATGAACAGCTTATGAATGATGAAAATCATTCGCTAGGCTTAGTCACGTATCCGTATTTCGTATTCTCTTTTGGATAGCGGGACATGACAAGTACACTGCCGTATCAACTGTAGCGGCCTAAAGATGGACCGGAAGACCCGCATGAAGTTTCATGCATCTCGCCCTTTCGAGTATCGTGCGGTTTATTCTTTCTGCTACACCATTCTCCTGTGGAGTTTTAGGAACCGTCATGATTCCTCTGATACCTTCCTTTGCCAGATAGTTGTTTAACTCTTTGCTTGTGTACTCACCTCCGTTGTCTGACGTTATTGATTTCACCTTGCAACCCGTCTCATTCTCAACCCTGACCTTCCAAGCTCTGAATGCCTCAAAAACTTCTGATTTCTCGCGAATTACATAAACCCAAACCTTTCTTGTAGCATCATCGATGAATGTAACGAAGTATCTCTTACCACCATAAGAGAATTCATCTAGCTTTCCAAGCTTCTTCTCACGCCCACCCAACTGAAAGCTAACTGTCTTCTGTTTTTCCATCACACAATTCTCAAAAAATCCATCTCAAGCTTCTTCAGCCCCAGCAAAAGATCCCTAGAACAAAGCTGCTTAACACCCTTTTTCATCAAGGTGCCCTAACCTGACATGCCATAGAATTGAAGAGGAACTACCTGCTGATGCTGTAGCAATGATATCACTGGAATTACCTCCCCTGAGTAAGTACAACGTGTCACCATGCTTTCCTTTTGCCACAAACCTGGCACCTGTCGTCACCTTCCATTCTCCATGCCCAAAAGTTGTTGTAAACCCTTTTTTGTCTAGTTTGCTAGTTGAGATCAAGTATTTCTTCAAGCTCGGAATATGTCTTGTATCATACAAGACCAATTTCTCACCATTGCAAGCCTTCACTCTCACAGTGCCTCTACCCACAACTGGATATATCTGCCATTACCAACTAAAACTGCACCAAAATTATCTATCCTGTAATCCTTAAAAACATTCCTTATGGGGGTACAATGATAAGAAGCACCTGAGTCTATACACCAATCATCTTGCAAAATATTAAATCCAGCAGATAAACACAATTCGTCTAGATGGGGTTCAATACTTACCACATTGGCTACCTGTGACCCTGCTTGTGCTTTCTTATACTCATCGCATTGGTCTCTCCTGTGTCCTGGCTTCTTGCAGTACCAACACTCACCTTTGCGATGTCCGGTTCTTGACTTGGACCTGTGATTCCTATTTTGCGACTTCCCTCTGTTGTTTCTTCTACCACGGTTATCAACTGACAGCGCGGTATTGCTAGGATATGACACCGAAGTCTCTCCATGTCTCTTTGTCCTTGCATCCTCGTTCATAATGCTTCTTATAACATCCTTTAGGGTTGTCGTATCAGTCATGGTGCTAGTAATAGTCTGCTCTACTGTGTCGTAACTATCAGAAAGACTGGATAGCAACAACAACAATTGTGCCCTCCCCTTGAACTTTAAACCCGACGATTCCATCTAATTGTAAACCATTCAGAAATTGTTGATGTGCTCAGCATCTGAACCCCTTTCCGAAAACTTCAAGTTAACCAACTTCTTTAGGTGTAAGATCTGATTCGCTACGTTCAGCTTCTCAAACATGTTTGTCAGTATCTCCATTGCCTCCTTTGCGGTTCTTGCATTCTTAATGTGAAATAGTGCCTTCTTGCTCAACAACAACTGAATCTGTCCAAGTTCTTTCTGATCCAATCTATTCCAGACCGCCAACGCAACCGGATCGACCTCCGCCCCTTCTGGCTTCACACCAAACAACGGATCATCTAGATCCTTCTATCGGAGATACGCAATCATCTGGATCTTCCACATTATGAAATCCGTTCCATCGAACTCCTTGACTCTACTCTTGTCCCCCATCTCAATCAGTACTACAATCTGTAACTCTGATACCACTTTGTTGAATTCTAACTACGGAATAAACTCAACAACGATGACGAGATGCAAGAACTATAGAATCAAACCAAGAGAAGAAAGAACAAACGAAAGCAACACACAAGTGCATATAAGATTTTTTCGAGGTTCACCCAAAACAATGGCTACTTTCCCGCGCAGAGGCACTCCTGCGATTTCCACTAGAAATATGAAAATTAGGTTTGACAAATCTCTCAAGAACTCACCACCAAGGTGTACGGTTTCTCTCTATCTCCTTCTCTCTTAATGACGGCTGGTAGATCTCCATTTTCTTTTCACTTAACCCTAAAATCGTATACAATACAATATATATAGGATTCCACAACTTTTCATCTCAGCTGCTCATCAATCAGTGTCGGGACGATCGACTGCGCGGTCGACCGGTCGTTTTGCCTGGGTGCGGTCGGGGGATGCGGTCGACCTCGCGGTCGACCGTAACTCTGCTGTAGCCTCCAACTACTCTTGATATCTTTTTCTTTTTTGAGGTAAAAGGTGGAATAAGGCCACCCTGTTTCATTAATAAGAAGTTAATAAAACAACCCCGGCTCACCGGGGGAAAACTACAACACATAATAAAGGTACAATGCAGGAAAAGCAGAAAAGTAAAACAAAAGAATATACACCCCCAACAAACCCTGGGGGATGGGCCTAACAACTGAAACAACATGCCACCAGAAAGAGACAAAGGATGAAACCAAGGCTGGGATAGGCCCTGCCGCTACCCGTGCAGCCAGTCCTTCAATCCAGAGTCGGGCCAATCTCAATCTCTTCATCGTCAAACTCCTCCACCTGGAATACTGTAGCTATCCTTCCTCTAGCCCCTGTAGCCACAGCTGTAGCCCAAAAAGAGATAAGATGCATGATGTGAGTCAGGTTACCAGAAATACTATTACATGAAGCACGAAAATAAAAATTATTTCTATCTAGCCATAACACCCAAGTTGTAGCCGCTATAGCGATATACCACGCCTCTTTCATATTACGGCGGATCGTAGCAAATTTGGGGCCAATCCATAAATCCTCATATATGTTGGGGTAATCGTCTGATCCTAGAGCTCGGAGTACCTCAACCATAGTCGCCTTACTCCTATGGCAGTAATGAAAAGGTGGTTTAGATCTTCCACATGGCCTACGCAGAAGCCACAGTTGGTTGCAACCTGCGGTTGCCGTTTGGCCAGGTTTTGCCTAGTGAGAATAGCATTATTGAGCACAAGCCATAAGAAAACTCTGACTCTAAGGGGAGTTTTTGCCTTCCACAGCACCTGGGCCCAGCTGGGCCTACATCCTCGGAAGTGGATCCTATGATATAGAGACCTCACCGAGAAAACTCCCTTGCTCTCAATTCCCCATCGCTTCTGGTCTGGACCTTGCGTGCACCTAGCACCTTCCCGGGTGATGTGTATTCTCATGTCGAGAAGTTGCTGGTGTAGGGATGGAGTGAGCGCACCACGGAGTGCCGGTCTCCAGTCTCCCCTTTTCCAACCCTCGGCAACAGACATGTTCGGTCGACTCGTCCTCTCGAATAGGTCTGGGAATGTATCCTTCAGGGTGTGGGCACCACACCATCTATCCCACCAGATTCTGGTGGACCGGCCGTTGCCAATAGTCGATGTCACTGCCGAATTGAAGGGGCCACTAGCCTTTGCAATTCTTTTCCAGAGTTGTGAAACTTTCGCCCCTACTCGGAAACCCAGATTTCTCGTCCCTTTCCCCTTAAGATACGGCTGAATGAAGTCCTGCCAACATTCCCCGCTGTTGTGGAAAACCTTCCACCACCATTTCCCCAGCAGGGCAAGGTTCATATCCCTGAGATCAATGATGCCTAGCCTTCCATGCGTCTTCTTCATGCAAGCGATACTCCATTTGATGAGGTGGTAACCTTCTCTGTCCGAGTCTACACCCTTCCACAGGAATCGTTTCCGAATCCAGTCAATTCTCTGGATCACCCATTTGGGGAGTTCGAAAAAAGACATGTAATATATTGGCAGGTTAGACAAAACAGAGTTGATAAGTACCACTCTGTCTCCAAGGGATAACGATGTACCTTTCCAGCCAGACAGTCTGTCCTCCATCCTGTCGATTATGGGCAACCAGTCTGCTTTACGTAATTTCCCTGGTCTGAGTGGAAGTCCTAGATATTTGATGGAAAAATCACTCGTCATACAGTTCAAAATAGCCGCGTGATCCCCTGCTTCCTCCTCGGAGAGGGATATAGGGGTCAGCGCACTCTTATGGAAGTTAATCCTAAGGTCTGACCACGCTTCGAAACAATATACGGTCCCTTTAAAGCAAACAGTTTCTAGTGTAGACCCATTACCAAAGAGTAGGGTGTCATCTGCGTATTGCAGGATCGAACACCCTAAAGAAGAAGCGGAGCTGGCCACTGGCACGACCAACCTTTTTCCTGGCAATTTTCCAACATAACTCTTAACACATCCGCTACAATAGTAAACAATAGAGGAGATAGCGGATCCCCTTGTCTGAGACCCTTCCTGCACGGGAACGGTTGCCCCGACCTACCATTTACAGAAATGGCAGTCTTACTAGACTGCAAGCATTGCCTGATCCAGCAGAGCCATTTATTCCCGAAGCCCCTACCCCTGAGAGCTTCAAACAGGCACTCCCAATCAACCGAATCATAAGCTTTCGCAAAGTCTAGCTTAAGCAGAAAGCTCTTAGAGTTGGTTGTATGACAGCGGTGGATAACTTGTTCCGCCGTTGCCACACAATCTAGGATATTCCTGCCCTTAATAAAGCCCGTTTGAGATTTGTTGATTAAGCTATCCATAATACTCCCCAAGCGAATCGCTAGGACTTTGGTAATAATCTTCGCCGAGCAATTAATGAGGCTGATTGGCCTAAAATCACTCACTGTTGATGCCTCTTCCCGTTTGGGAATAAGGACCACCTCCGCAAAATTAAACATACCCAATCTCAGATTATTGTTATAAAAGTCATCCATCAATGCCATATAGTCCCCTTTAATTTCTTCCCAGAAGATATGGAAGAACATCATTGGGAAGCCATCTGGCCCTGGAGACTTGTCTGCCCCCATATGGCTGATAGCCTTTTTAACTTCCTCCTCCGAGAACGGAGATTCCAGGCAGGAGAGAGAAGGTGATGAATCAGCCTGGTACGTCTGCCAGAACTCATCCCTGAGTGGAACCCGAAAGTCACACTTCTTCCCCAATAGGTCCTTATAATATCCTTGGAAGGCGGAGGAAATTACCAGTTCATCTTGCACAGTCCCCGCGTTTGTTTCTAAGGATACGATAAGATTAGACCTGCGCCTGGCACTAGCTACTCGGTGGAAGAAGACCGTGTTCGCGTCTCCCTCTTTGAGCCACGAAATTCTAGATCTTTGTTGCCATTTAATCTCTTCCATCTTATAGAGATGAGCAATATTCTCACGGAGCTCCAGCAGTCTATTTCTTTCCTTCCGTGACAAATCCCTCGCCTCCTCCACTTTTTCTAGTTCATCAATACCTTCCAACAAAGAATCTTTAGCACGCCAGATGCTCGAGAACCTAGAGCGGTTCCATTTACGAAGCCTCTTTCTTAGTCTGCGAATTTTTTCACACCATCGACTCGCCGCATCTGGGCTAGTGACTGGGAGCGCCCAATTTTCCATGACCAGGTGATGAAACCCCTGAATCTCCAGCCAGGCCTTCTCAAATCTGAATTTTCTATACTTGTTGGCTCCCCGAACCCCAATGTCTAGAAGGATAGGCGAATGGTCTGATGTAGGCTTAGGGACCGACCTAGCCGATGCGAGAGGGAACTTAGCCTCCCAATCCATCGATACGAGAATCCTGTCCAATTTTGCCATAATCAGAGTCGACTGCATGTTAGACCACGTAAATAGTCTATCATTAATAGGGATATCAATCAACTCAAGCTCTGTTATCACCCTATTGAAGTCGGCTCTGCGCCTGTCACTGGAACCTCTACCCTTGTGTTCGAAAGCAAATCTAGTAACATTGAAATCCCCTCCGACAATCCAGGCCCCCGGCCAGCGAAGACGAATATTGACCAGTTCCTGCCAAAAGGCGTCACGTTCTGAATCCACGTTCGGTCCATAAACCACCGTGATAATCTGCATATACTTATCAGATCGCCGTTCCAGGCGCGTAGTCAGGGAGAATGAACCACTATAGACCTCTGCACATTTGAGCAGGTCCGAGTTGAAACCAATGGCAATTCTCCCTGAGGCTCCCGTGGATGGGCGTAACACCCATTCCTTAATTCTATTCCCCCCAATTCTTTTGAGTTTGGCCTCGTGCATTAGTTTGGTTTCCTGAAGCCCAACAACTTCCGCCTTGGACTTAGTGATAACATCTCTTACCATGTCCCTTTTTCCTTTACCCCCCAGACCCCGGACGTTCCAGAAAATTGTATTCATTGGGGAAACATGTCCGGGATGGCAGTGTGTGGGGGGCTCGGGCGGCCCACTTCGACTCTCCTTCTCATCTATCTTCTCCAATTCAATTATCGTATATTGGATCCATAAACTCCAGCACTATATACTGATATCACTTTCTGCTATTTGCTGTATGTGAACGATTACTGAAGAGTGATGGATGTCATGATTTGTTTGATATGAGAATATTTTTATTGTTGGGAATAATTTTCCAACACCCGGCCCTTTTATGTGTTTCTAGTACATAGTTTATGATGTTCTATGATTCTAGTGATAGAATTATGCACAGATTTGGTACATTCTTTCCTTTGCTTTTCGTGATTACCATATTGTAGCAAGTCTAATCAAAATTTGAATCTCTCTTGGGGATGATCTTAAGCATCTCTTAGAAGTTTCCATTTGAAATGCATATTTAGAATGAAAGGTAGCACAGAAATAGAAAACTTACCTTTCTTCTTCAAAGTACCACCAATCGATATTTGGAAGATTCTATTAACAAGTAGAATACAAATGGAAGTTTTCTATGCCATGTATTCTTACTGAAATTAAAATATCATTGAAAATAGTAGAATCTGTTTGGTTTGGTTTTTGTGTTTTTCTTTTTCCTAAATCTCAAAACTTGTTTTGTTAGGATGTTTTGTCAAACAGTTTTTACAAAACATCACTTCAACTATTTTCTATTTTCTCCTAAATATATTTATATTATTATTATTATTATTATTATTATTATTATTATATATGTATTATTTTAATTTTTTTATTTTTTGATATATATATATATATATATATATATATATATATACTATTCTGATAATATATATTATTATTTCATATATATTATTTTATATATACTATTATAATAATCTATTATTATTATAGTATATTTTATTATTATTATATATTACTATTATATATTATTAATTATATCATTTATTATTATTATAATAAATTATTTAATATATAATTATAACTGATTATTATTACATATATATTATTATAAATATTATATGTTATTATATATATGTATATATTTAAATATGTTAATTATAATAAATTATTTTATATTATTATATAATATAAAATTATTATAATGTATTATTATTTTATATATACTATTTGATATATACTATTATTATTATTATATTATTATTCTATATATTATTATTATATTTATACTATTTTATATATACTATTATTATATTATATTATTATTATATATATTATTATTTTATGTATACTATTTTATATATACTTGATATGGCTAAAAATGGGATAAAATCGGGGCCGTTCAAATCGGACACGAATCTTAAAGCTCAGGGGTAAAATGGTAATTCCACCTCCTAACGGGTCTGAAATGGGAACTGGGCCTTAATTCAAAGCCCAATAACCCATAAACGGATCCACCTCAACTGGGTACGGGTCCCAACCCGAAATGAACCAGGTCCAGCAGGATAGAATTAGGGTTTCTGATTAATCCAAATCAACGGCCCTGATTCATATCTATCCTTTCACTGGAAATTAGGGATTGCATTCCTTATCTGATCACAGGGATTACATTCATAATCTGATCCCTAAGGCGACTATAAATACCTCCCATCCACCACCATTAAGAGGTAATCAATACTGTTCCAGTTTAAAGTTCTTGCTTAATCATTCAGATTACTGACAAGAGCATCGAAGGGTGTGTCGCCGGGATCCATCCCGGTGTCTCGCACTTTTTGCAGGTTCGCAGCAGCGGCGAGAGACCAAGTCTACACGTTGGTGAAGGTCAACAGGTCAACAGGTTTGCTCTATTATTTTCTCAAGAATCCACAAATTCTATCTGTTTGCTCCAACACCAAAATTAGCAGCAACAGACTGACGCCGTCTGTGGGAACCGAAAAAGCAACCTGATCTAACTTCATCAACGATACTAGTTTCAAGCCATGCATCCAAAACAGAAGGGAAAGGCAGCGGTCTCCAACCGAAAAACCACTTCTCTTCCTCCTCCCCCTCCTCCAGCTCAAGGTGCTCTTCCTCAACAGGCCCCTCCAGGATCTCGGAGGGCTGCCCCGGGGGGCTCCCGTCAGAATCATCCGAAGCAACATCCTTCTCATGACCATGTCGCAGGTCCCAATCCTTCAGTTGAATCTAGGGCTTCTCAAAGCCCTCCCGAGCGGTATCTTCGTCAAGTGATTGCTGACCGTCAAAAGGGGATTGACCTCAGAACTCACCTGAACGGATGGCGAGCCCTTGAGGGAGTCCATCAACCGGAGCACCCAGAGGCTTCAAGAATCTGAACCCCTCGCCGACCAAGGACTAGAAGATCCCCTCCCCCGAGGAGGCAAAGAGAGTCCCCTCAGCGTCATCGGCGGAGAACTCATTCTCCAGTAAGCCGAGCCATACATAGGGACCGCCAAGCTGGAGAGGCACCAGTTACAAGGGCAGATCTTCAAGACTTCCAAGCGACAGTCTTACGGGCCCTCAATATCGCCCCAAAGAACGACCAAAGGCCACCTACTCATGAACCAGCTAGGAGCCACCGCCTTCACACTCTCAGTCCTCATCCTTCTCCAAGCTACCATCGTCGCAGCCCCAGTCCATCATCGTACGAAGATGAATCTCGGGGCTCGACAAGGTATGATCAAAGAGAAGACTCGGTCTACTGCCGTCTCCATGAGATGGAGAGGCGCCTCGGCCGAATTGACAAGGAAGAAGAGCAACGGGCGATAAACTTCCGCCCGGGCAGACCTCCCTTCTCCCGCACCATCATAGAGGCCCCCATCCCAGAGAACTTCAAGCCGCCTCACTTCGAGTCGTATACCGGGGAGTCGGACCCCGCAGATCACATAGAGAGTTTCAAAACTCTCATGATGATCCACCATGCTTCAGACGCCCTCCTCTGCAAGATTTTCCCTTCAGGGCTCTTCCTTACTCATTTCGTGAGTAGCCGCCGGGCCGAGAAAACAAGTGTATCTCTGGTGACCCTCAACCAAGAAAAGGGTGAACGCCTAAGGGATTACGTTCGACGCTTCACCGCCGAAGCCCGGTCCATTCCCTCCCTCAACCAGTCAGTAGCATCTGCCGCATTCGAGCGCAACGTCACTAATGCCAACCTCAGGGCATCCCTTGCCGAGAAGCCTCCTCGGAACTTCTCAGAACTCCTACTTAGGGTGGAGAAGTACATACAGGCGGAAGAGGCTCTCAACCCCCTTGCTCTTGAGGAGACATCTTCCGGGAACAAACGGAAGAATACGAGCGAAGAGGGGTCCCAAAAATTCCAGAAGGACAATAATGGCCAGCACCGCCCGACTCCACATTTTGAGAAGTTCACCCCCCTCATTGCTAGTATATCAGAAGTTCTTATGGAGGTGGACAAGAAAGGACTACTCCGCGCTCCCCCTAGAATGAATACCCCTAACAAGAAGAGGAACAAGGATAAGTGGTGCTGCTTTCACAGGGACCACGGCCACGACACGAATGATTGTCGGGCTCTCAAGGAGGAGATCAAAGAACTCATACAGCGGGGGTACCTGACCAAGTTCGTCCAAAAAGAGGGGGGCGAGCTTTCCCCCTGAGGAGCCAACAAACGAACAGAAAGGTCCGCCGAGCTTCAAGACTCAGCTCCTCCCAAGAGGTCTTCACCTTATTGTAAAAGTAGGATCCTGATTTTCAATAAGGCCGATGCTTGTAACTCGGCCAATAGCATGTAATAATGGCTCGCCCTATTGAAGTGGCCACTTAGTTTATCTCCATAAAACTTTACATTTTTCATTGAAAATTATTGCTCTTGCTTCATCTCTATCTCTCCGAGTCACGACTCGGTAAATGGTGAGTTCAGAGTCCAGCTTTTTCTACATGGCTGCTCCCGCAACTTACTAACCTCTAACAACGAGTTTGGAGTCCAACACTTGGCTCGATTCCGCTTCAAATAACTTGCTCTTAAGCGAGTTAGAAGTGGTTCGCCATTCGGAACTGCTCCCACAACCGTTGATACTCTCTTAAATGACGAGTTCGAAGTCCAACACTTGGCTCGTTTTCGCTTCAAATTACTCGCTCATAAGCGGGTAAGAAGTGGTTCGCCATTCGAAATTGCTCCTACACCTCGTTGACCCCCTCTAACGACGAGTTCAGAGTCCAACACTTGGCTCGACTCCGCTTCGCAATCTCGCTCTTAAGCGAGCTAGAAGTGGTTCGCCATTCGGAATTGCTCCCACAACCGTTGAACCTCACTTAAACAACAAGTTCGGAGCTCACAACTCTCTCCTAGAGTTGCTCCTCAAACTCGTCTCACAAATGGCTCTCTCCTAGAGCCGAGCTCTTTACTCTGCCCGCCTCTAAAGTGGACCTCTTCTAAACGAGTTCGGAGCTCACAACTCACTCCTAGAGTTGCTCCTCAAACTCGCCTTCCAAGTGGCTCTCTCCTAAAGCCGAGCTCTTCACTCCACTCACCTCCATAGCAGACCTCTTCTCAACGAGTTCGAAGCAAAACTCTCTCCTAGAGTTCCTACTCACACTCGTCTCACAAATGGCTCTCTCCTAGAGTCGAGCGCTTCGCTCCGCTAACCTCCAAGGCAGACCTCCTCTCAATGAGTTCGGAGCTCACAACTCTCTCCTAGAGTTTCTCCTCAAACTCGTCTCCCAAATGACCCTCCACGTCCTTCGGAACCAAAACCCGAGCGACAAACGATCTGAGCCTGATCACACAAGCAAGCCGCTCGGAATCCGAGCAAGTGCCAATCCGAGCTGCAAATTGGAGAAAAACGGCTTTCTCCCCAAAATTCGTGTAAGATCTCGATCGAACGGCTCAGATCGCTCCAGCGCCACTAAATGACAAGATAGTGTTTTCTCGAGAACCGAGCCTGCCTCGAGATCCGCGCCAAGATCCAACGGTTCAGATCGAGCTCACAACTCTCCCCTAAAGTTGCTCCTCAAACTCGTCTCCTAAGTCAAGCTCTTCGCTCCGCTCACCTCCAAGGCGGACATCCTCTCAACGAGTTCGGAGCTCACAACTCTCTCCTAGAGTTGCTCCTCAAACTCGTCTCCTAAATGGCTCTCTCCTAGAGGTAAGCTCTACGCTCCGCTCGCCTCCAAAGCGGGCCTCTTCTAAGCGAGTTTGGAGCTCAAAACTCTCCTACAGAGTTGCTCCCTGCACTCACCTCAAAGAATGGGTCTTCCTATGGCCCTTACGAGGGTCTTCCTAGCACATCTTCTCCGCCCCTAGGAGTCGAGCTCCTCTTCAAAAATCCCCAAGACCAAAACACTCCTCAACTTCATGAAGACAAGGATGTTGCGGGGCTATTTTGACCATGAAGGAGGGTGAATCTTCATCCCACTCCTAAAGAGAAGTTGTAGATCTTCGAGTTAGCTTCGAAACAAGGGGTCGCACGCCCCGATCGGACCTCCGTAGCACCGGGAAAATGGATCACAACACAGCTATGCCGAGCAAGAAAATGGCAAAAACTATCGCCTTAGGATTCACGCCATGATCGTGATCAACCGTCTAGATCTCCCCACGTAGCTCGGATCTACAAATCCGAGCAACTAGCCATCCGAGCTGCGAATTGGAGAAAAACAATTTTCTCCCCAAAATTCGTGCAAGATCTCGATTAGACGGCTCAGATCACGCCACACCCACAAAACGACAAGATAACGTTTTCTCGAAATTTGAGCCTCTTGTCTTGTGATTCCCTCCACGATCGTGATCAACCGTTCAGATCAAGCCACGTAGCTCAGATCTACAATCCGAGCTACTGTCCTACCGAGCTACAAAATGGCCAAAAATGCGCCTCAAAATCCGTGCTCGGATTTGCCGAACAAGAATCAACCCAAAAGCAAAAAAGAAAAAAGAAAAAGAGATGAAGGGGTAAATGAGTTGGACCCAAACCCGTTAGACACCCGAACCGACCCGTTCTCCTTCTCTTCCACCTTTCCCGCCAAAACCCATCAAAACAACAAAAAAAACAATTTTGTTGTTCACCGGGGGGGGGGGGGGGGGGGGGGGGGGGCAGCTCATTCCCTCTCCTTCACCGAGCATCCATGCGCTCGAAACCCATCGTCGAGACTCTACCGAACTAAACTCGCCACCTCCATCGTCGAGCACGTCTCCCATCGCCAAACTCACAAAGTCTCTGCCACCTGCAAGAGCTTCGAACCCATCAAGAAGTTTCGTCACCGAGCTCATCTGCCGAGCTCGTCTCCACCCGCCATCAGCTCCCTCCTCGAGCTCCGCCATGGCTGACCACAATGATGAGCTCCGAGCTCCATCATCTCCTTCGAGCTCCCTCGAGCGAGCTCTCGTCGACGAACTCCTCCCCTCGCGAGCTCATCTTCAAACTCCACTCCGATGCCGAGCTCTCAATCCTTCACGAGCACGACCTCTCATCGACTCTGAGCTCCGAGTCCAATGTCGAGCCCACTCACGGCCGCCATCAGCTCCCTCCTCGAGCCCCGCCGAGCACTGAGCTCCATGCTGAGCTCGACCTCGCCGACCACCACGACGCGAGTACCGACGTTCAAGCTCGAGCTCCTTCGTCGAAGCTCCGAGCTCCTCTCATCTTCCATTCGTCGAGGAGCTCCCCTCTATCCGTCGAAGCCCACAAGCGAGCACCGCTCCACTCGTCGAGCTCGCGTCGTCGATCTCCTCGCCAGATGAGTTCGGAGAGGGGGGCAAGGTCGGGGGTGAGAAGACGAGGTCGAAAGGGAAGGAGGACTCGTGGTCGTGGGTTACAGCGGAGAGGAAGAGAGAAAGAACAGAGGAAAGAAGAAGAAGAGAAAGAAACAGCGAGGAGAGAAAAAGAAAAAAAAATTATATGCCACGTGGTGGCGTCACCTCCGAGGTCGGATGCCGAGCTGCGCGAAAACTGGGCGAAGTTGCTCGGATTCCGAGCAACATGCGATCCGAATTGCAAATGTGGAGAAAAACGCAGCCGACCTACACGAGCCGTCTGATCTTCTCAAAAATCGTGCCACGACACGATCGACGCACAGAAACGCGCCACGTGTCCAGAACGTGATCTGCTTTGCGATGCGCGCACATCTGATCATGATCGACGCACTGAAATGCGCCACGTGTCCAGAACGTGATCTGCTCTACGATGCATGCACATCTGATCATGATTAACGCTCAGAAACATGCCACGTGTCCAGAATATGATCTGCTTTGCGATGCGCGCACATCTGATCATGATCAACGCTCAGAAACGCGCCATGTGTCCAGAGCATGATCTGCTTTGCGATGCGCGCCATCTGATCACGATCGACGTACAGAAATGCGCCACGTGTCCAGGTAATATTTATTTAATTAATTAATTAATTAATTTGTTTTAATTATTTAAAAAATTTGAAAAAAATATTTAAAAATCGAAAAAAATTATTTAAAATTCTAAAAATAATTATTAATTCAGAAAAATTATTTTAAAATTCTGAAAAATATAATTATTTAATTAGAATAATTAATTAATATTTTCGATAATTAATTATTTAATTCGAAAAATGAATAAAAAATTCAAAAAATGAGAAAAAATTTAGAAAAATCTGAAAAAATCACCAAAAATCCAGAAAATTCTGAGTATATTTTTGGGCATTTTACATGCCTAGAATAACACCGTTACACCCCAAGCAAGATTCTAAACTCTCTTAAGAACACCGATAAAATCCCGTACGCCATTAGAACAACAAAACTACTCCTCAAAGACTGTAAAACTCAGTCTCCAGGAGTGGGGGGCTCGTGATATGGCTAAAAATCGGGACTGTTCAAATCGGACACGAATCTTACAGCTCAGGGGTAAAACGGTAATTCCATCTACTAACGGGTCTGAAATGAGAACTGGGTCTTAATTCAAAGCCCAATAACCCATAAACGGATCCACCTCAACTGGGTACGGGTCCTAACCCAAAATGAACCCGGTCTAGCAGGATAGAATTAGGGTTTCTGATTAATCCAAATCAACGGTCCTGATTCATATATATCCTTTCACTGGGAATTAGGGATTACATTCCTTATCTGATCACAGAGATTACATTCCTAATCTGATCCCTAAGGCGACTATAAATACCCCCCATCCACCACCATTAAGAGGTAATCAATATTTTTCCAGTTTAAAGTTCTTGCTTAATCATTCAGATTACTGACAAGAGCGTCGGAGGGTGTGTCGCCAGGATCCATCCCGGTGTCTCGCACTTTTTGCAGGTTCGCAGCAGCGGCGAGAGACCAAGTCTACACGTTGGTGAAGGTCAACAGGTTAACAGGTTTGCTCTATTGTTTTCTCAAGAATCCACAAATTCTTTCTGTTTGCTCCTACACCAAAATTAGCAGCAACAATACTATATTATATTATATTATTATTATATATATTACTATTATTATTATATATATTACTAATATATATTATTATCTATATTAATATATAATATATTACTATTATATATTATTATATATATTATTATATAATATACTATTATTATAATATATTGTTATATATATATTTATAATATATTATTGTTACATATATTATTATTATTATTATTATTATTATTATATATATATTATATTATTATTATATATATTTATTATTATTATTATTATTATTATTATTATTATTATTATTATTATTATTATTATTATTATTATTATAAATATATTATATTATTATTATATATATATTTATTATTATTATTATTATTATTATTATTATTATTATTATTATTATTATTATTATATATATATATATATATATACTAATACTAATATTATAATATATATTATTATTTCATATATACTATTTTATATATACTATTATAATCTATTATAATCTATTATTATTATAATATATATTATTATTATTATATATTATTATATATATTGTTATATAATTTATTATTATTGTAATAAATTGTGTAATATATAATTACTAGGTTTGCCCGTTGACACGTGCCTACGGCGTGCCTACGGCACGTCTTCGGAACGATACACATTGTTAGATCATATAAAATAATTTTGGAGGTCTAGCAAATTAATTGAAGTAGCAAATATAGAGCAAAAAACATATTATATGATTTTTTATATATATTTTTTGAATTACTTTTGAAGTTTTTTAATTTTTTAATTTTTTGTTTTTTTAATTTTTAAAAATTTTTATTTTCTTAATTTTATCAATAGAAGAGGGATGGGGAGAGAGAGAGAGAAAAAAAATAAAAAAAATATAGGAGTGGTTTTGGGTGGGAGATTTGAATTTGAGTTTTGAGGGGAATTTTTGAGGGAAAAATATGTTTTGTAAAGTTAGATCTGAGCCTTTGATTTTTGGAGGATTGAAGGAGAACCACTTCATAGCTTTCTTTATGTTTTATTATATAGATAATAGATTATTATTAAAAATATATTATTATAATTATTATATGTTATTATATATATGTATATTATTAAATTTTTTTTATCACAATAAATTATTTTATATTATTATATAAGATACATTTATTATAATATATTATTATTTTATATATAATATTTTATATATACTTTTTTATATATACTATTATTATATTATATTATTATTATATATACTCTTATTATATTATATTATTATTATATGTATATTATATGTATATTATTATTTTATATATACTATTTTATATATACTATTATTTCATATATACTATTTTATATATACTATTATAATAATCTATTATTAATATAGTATATATTATTATTATATATTACTATTATATATTATTATATATATTATTATATAATTTATTATTATTATAATATATTTTTAATATATAATTTAAATATATTATTATTACATATATATTATTATAATTATTATATATTATTATATATATGTATATTATTAAATATGTTTATTATAATAAAATATTTTATATTATTATATATCAGTATGTACGTATATTTATACAACATGTATGTATCAGTGTATATATACTATATACAGTATATACATACAACCAAACCTATACATACATTATACTCTTATTTTCACAAAACTGTTTTCATAAAAAAAATTACCAAACAGATTTTACACTCTCATTTTTAGAAAACTTTTTTCAGAAAACTCTTTTCACAAAACTGTTTTCAAGAAACTGTTTTCAAAACAACAAACCAAACGCAACCTAATAATGAAGATGGAATAAGAGAACAGAACATCATAAATGAAAGCTACAGCTAAAGTGAATATATCTTGTTCACTTCAATTTTTATTCATGTGTATTACTCAATGCTTCACTATTTACTTTGTGAATACTGATTTCATGTACTGCTTCATTATTAATGATATGAAGTTTGTGCCAAGACTTAGAAATCTAATGTATATTTTTTGCCTTATACTTGGTGTTAGAGTACCTAACGTGATCCTATGAACATAGCTAGACGTACACTGTGGCCGGGAGTTTTGGTTTTTTCGTTTATTGACTTGAACTTTTTTGTTGAACTCTTTTATGCTTTTGTAAATTGAACTTGTGTTTAATTACATGAGACTAAACAACAAATTTTGTATGTATTTTGGTGAGTTAATTGTTGGCTCCTAGTTTGGTGTGCACACAAAGTGCCTAGAATACTAATAAGTTTGAATTGAGTTATTCAGATTTTCAGGATCAATAAAAGATTCAAGAGAGATTCAAGAATATTCAAAGAAGAAAGTAATTAAAAAAGATTGAGAAATCAAGCAAAAGAAGAAGATATTCAAAAAGAAAAATTGATTGATTAATATCCAAAAAAGCCATCAAGATCAGCTGCTATCAATCCATATTTGTGAGAGTTAAATCTGTGTAAATTGATTGATTAATTGATTAGCCATTTTTTGGAAAGAATATAAAGTGGTTCGGCATGAACAGCGTGATACCGGCCGACCGCATCGCTGTCGACTGCAACTATCAGTTGCGTAAGAAGCAGTCGACCGTTCAGCTTTCTAACGTAAACGTAGACCTGGGGGTCGAACCACGTTACATCGCTGCATCACTTGTGCTATCTACTTTTGCTTTTCTTGACTCTTTTATTTACTCTGCACTTTATTTTAATTAATTTTTAATTCCGTACAATCACCCTATTCACCCCCCTAGGGTGATTTACATTAATGTTACTTTGAATTTTGATATATTATGACTTGATGAACTGAATATGAAATATATCGTATTGAACATTATTATGAATTGTATATAGGTTATTTTGTGCGTTTAAATATTACATTTGTTTTTCATATTTTCAAATTGCCCCCAAAAGTTTTATAAAAAAAAATTAACACATACCCCGGCGTTTTTGAATGTCGGGGATAGATGTAAAGGCGTTTAAAAAAATATTTTAAAAAAAACATTCCTCGGCGTTTTAAAACACCGGGAAAGATAAATAACAAAAAATAAAAATATTTCAGAAGCTTACCCGGCAGGTAGATAAAATAGCCAAAAAATTAAAAAAATTAAAAATATACCCCGGCTTATAATAAGCGCTGGGGAATGAGTTAGGGCATGCCAGAATATCTTTAAACATTTCCTGACGCTTCAAGCGCCGAGGTATAGCGAAACATGCCATGGAGGAAAGTGCAGCATTTGCGGCAGCACTTTTGAAGCGTCGGGGCGTTCTAGGCCGGCATTTATAAACTCCTTCTGGGTGGAATTGCCGCAACATGGGCATTCTTCAATTTCACAAAGAAGATTTGAGTGGTTTCCGGGAAAGGGGAAAAAACACGCGCGGGGGGGGGAGGGGGGGGGGAGTCTACTTCTTTTGTAGTGCATAAATATAGGTGGAAAAAAAAGAATGTATTTCCTTTCATATCACAAACCCAAATTGGGATGGATAGGGTTCCTGTGAAATTTTCTTAAACCAGTAGGTTATGCCTTTACATGTATATATGATGTTTTCTAATCAGGCTAACGGATTCACGTGAATATGGTGCAGGTTGAACTTGCAACTGGTGGGTACAGGTCCTCATAGATCGTGCCAAAAAATTCCTCTTGGGATGTTGAAAAATTCGGAACTTTTTGCCTTACTGACCCACTTTTCGACAATATTAAGCGATCTGACCCACTTTCGAAAATATTGAGCTAACTGGCCCAGTTTTTGACGCGTCAGCATTAACCGTTATTAGAAATAACGGCATAGGTTAATTCTATGTCGTTGTTTCCAATGGCAGTATCTGTTGGGATTGGAGCGTCAACGAACGCCCGTTATCGCAGCAGAACAAAATAGAGTAATGAGGAAATCGAATTAGATGAGACAAATCAATTTAGCAAACAAGTAGATCCACCAATCTAACACAAACACAACGATGATTTATCCCGATTATGGTCACGCCCCACTTGCCAAAAAGAGAATACAGAATACAGATACGTGAATAAGCCCAGCGAATGATTTTCATCATTCATAAGCTGTCGGGATCTTTATAACATTTCACAGAAACAATCAGAGTAGGAAGCAAGAGAAGTCAACCACGCATGCATATATGAATCAAAATATGAACAGGAATTTACTTGAAACAAAAATTTGATAATCTCAAATAAACCAGATCTGAACAAGTCAATAATCCTGGTCACATTCCCTAATACAAAATCATCCAAGTAACAGATATATTTATTCAAATAAACAACAGGAAATGACAAAACTCCAGTATCTAGAATCTTAGATCACATACTCTATCGGGCAGCTGGTCACCAAAATCTGCAATTTAACAATTTGCAGCAAGAGGGGAAAAAAAAACAAAACGTCCGTCAATGCAAGTTACGGGTCGTTTGTAGTGCAAGCACAAGTACAGGAAAAGAATAGCAAACATAGAGTAATAGCGGAAGCAAACATAGCATGCACTAGACATGATAACAAAATAGAACAACTAGCATGAATCATGAACAGAATCAAAGAATATAATGTGCTAACAGGGTACGGGTAACATATAACAGATGTCAAGTATCACGCAAGCAGGTAAACATGTAACAGGTGTCAAGTCGCATGTACAAGTATCATGTAACAGGTATCATGTAACAGGTAAACATGTAACATGTATCATGAAATGTCAAGTCTTGTGTTATTACTATATAGGTAGCACTTCATGTGTCCCATTTTTTACCATTTGGTTGCTACTTACATGCAAATTTCGTTTAGATCTAGTGGTGGCTTTCTATAGGGCCGTGTACTCAGGCGTCAGGTAACAGGTACAAGTTCATGAATCAGACAGGTACACGAATCAACCGATCCATGCATCAATAGGTTCATGAATCAACAAGTACACGAATCAACCGATTCATTCATCAACAGGTATTAGGTACACGAACCAACAGGTCCATGCATCAAAGCATAAAGTACAACAGGTTCACGAATCCACGAATTCATGAATCAAACATAAAGTGCAACAGGTTCATGTATCAACATGAATCAAATATAAAAATGGGAAACACGGGCCCCCTTCTGAATCACATACTTATATTGTCCACTACTAAGGTCTTTTCCTTAACCCCGGATTGGTTACTTGTTACTATTATTAAACAGACATATATGTGTCACAAAACAGAGCAAGAATAACAGGGCATGAACAAGTAACAGGTTCAGGTCGGAAGATAAACATGCACAGGTGAAAGACAACTCATAAAAGATTAGGACAATGAAAATTCTAGTTCAGGACAACAAAACAGTACTGCACTAAATCTGGAATTTCCATTACTACAAAAATGCAATTCTGGATCCGTTAGAAAATCTGAAAAATAGACTCTCAGCTGAATCCAAAAAATATATATAAGTCATATGGTATTTTACAACAACAGGACTCAAAATAGGTTTGTATCCAGAAAAATGTGTTTAGCCATAAGTCAAAAGTTTGTATTCATAAGCAGGAAAACAGCATAAAAACTTACTGATTAAATCCACGAAAAGTTTGGAGTATTCCCTTATATGTTTAGTAACAAAAAATAAAGTTTCATAATTTTCCAACATAGATAGAATAGTCAATTAAAATGAGAAAGCAGCAAGGTACAGCAGTTTTGTAAATCTGGATCATAAACACAACGGTACTAAAACAGCAATATCTCATAAAATATAAATCGAAATCCAGATCCGTCAAAAGGTTGATAAAATAGATACAGTAAGATACAATTTATGTTCACAAAGTTTTTATAGACAACAAATAGTATCAGGTCGAAATTATGTATCTTTACTGAAAAGTATGAAAATTCTGCATGAATAGTAATTGTTTACAAGTACAAAATGGTTTATAAAAGTATGAATTAAACCCATAAAAATTAGTGGTTATTCCCAATCAAGCCTAGTTGTAACCAGCAAAATATTGGATCAAAATATTATCTTTAACATCAGTAGAAAAAAAAATTACTATAAAGAATTCATATACAACTGGATCTGGAATTTTAGACACATCTGCAGTAAAATAGTCATAACTCGCAACTCATAAATCGAAATTGAGATCTGTCGAAAAATCTGAAAAGTAAACAGAATTCTCTATAATTAATATTCACAAATAGTTTTCATATATTGACCTTAATAGGGTTTAAATTACTGAACAAAAACGGGGTAACAACAAAGACAGAATTGTTCTTCATGCATAAAATCAACAAAGATCATATGAAACTATCCAAATCATAACAAACGTGAAATATGGTGTACTAGATGTCCAAGCAACATGGTATAGGGTATTTTACATGTCTACGACTAGTTATACTACAACGAACACATCATGCATACAAGATCATACAACAAGTCATGAATCACGACCAACATGCATGTATACAACAAGAAGTGGTTATCCCTAGGTTATTTCATGTCATGTGTATAATGAGGTAACTACGGGCGGGTCAACACAATAGAGACAACATATAACAGGGGTTTTGCACAAGAATTGTCCCTAGAACACAATTATACTACAGGCGGTATTTAGTACTTATATTTGCAACAAAAATTAACACAAGTTACTTGCCTTAGAGACGACGAGAACGAAGAAAGAACAAGAATAACGGGAACGGATTTTCGGGCAACGAACTCAACGAACGAGTCACGAACCAATCACGAACACACAATCACAATTGCAATCACGAACCCAATGCACGAATCTCGATGATCAAGAGGATGATCAAGATGATCGAACGGCTAGATCCAAGAGAGCAAGATCAAAATCAAGATGATGAAGATCGGACGGCTTGATCAAGGCTGATGATGAGGATGATGATGATCAAGATCGATCGACGATGGGACGGTTCAGATTGATCCTAATGCTGATGATGATCAAAATCAATCGTATGGTCTAGATCAGATGATGGAGATCATGATGATCACGATGATCAAGTCGATCGGACGGCCAGGATCCAACATGATCAAGAACCACTTGATCAAACAGCAACCCATGGCAGTGGGCTTCGGCTCCGACGTCGGGCGGCGACGCTTAGGGCGAGGCTGACGGTGGATGGCGACGACGGGATAGGGCTACCGACGTCGGGAGGACGGGCCGGGTGGGGGGAGGGGGGGCTGTTGCGGCAGCTGTACTGTCGACGGAGGAACACAACACGGGAAGCACGCTGCAGTTGTGTCGTGGTCTCGGCAGGGGACTGGCGGATGGGGACGACAGCGATGTGGGTGGTTGCATCGGGGAGAGGCGCCGCTCTAGCCACTACTACATCTTCGGGAGAGGATGATGCTAGGGAGGGTCACGTCGGGGTGCTGCCGCTGAGTAGTGCAGTGGTGCAGGGCGGTAGGGCGTCGCTGCAGGAGGAGGGCAGGGCAGCGCTATCGCTGGCTGTGACTGGGTTGAAAACGGTAGGGGACTGCAGAAGGGCGTGCAGTTGCTGGTTTCGGGCTGGCTGCGGGACGAGAGGAGGGTACAGCGCACATGATGCCAGGGTGCTACTGCGGAGGTGCGGCGAAGACAGGGGTCACAACGGGTGGAGGCACTGAAGAGGCAGTTGGCTGTTGTGGGGCTGTGCGGCTGTCGACTTTGGGCGGAGAAGAAGGGGAGAGGCAGGGGGCTGGTGTCAACGAAGGGAGCACACAGGGGGACGGCAGGGTGAGGCGCAGTGGGCACGGCGGCTGGGGTTCGGGTCGAACACCGCAGGGGAACGGGAGGAAGAGGATGAGATTGGGAGGTGCAGGGCTTAGGAGTTAGGGCGACTGGGGTTTGGATTTCGGAGCAGTGAGTTGAGGAAGACGAAGGGAATAGGGGGGCAGCTGGTAGTATAGGATTAGGGTTTTGGTTTAGTAGGGGTTAACAAGGTAGTTATAAATAGCAGATGGGTTTTAGGGTTAGGGTGTGACGGGTTGGGTAGGTATACGGGTATTGGGTTTGGGGTGTTAGGGATTAAATGGGTAATAGGTTATTGGATATATGGGTTTTAGGATTAATTGGGTTTTTATTAAAAGATCCAATAGAATTTATAAAATAACCAATATAAATATGATTTTTGATAAAATGTAATTTGCATTACAATATAAAATTTATTTGAAATAACTACAAATACAATTAGTACATAGAAATGGATTTTTAAAAACCAGTCAAAATTAATAATAATAATAACAGTAATACTAATAAAAATAATAATAAGAAGAAAAATGATAAAAATAATAATAGTAATAATAATAACAGTAATAGTAATAATAATAGAAATCAAAGTAATAATAACAATAATAAGATTTGTATTACAATATAAAAATCATAGAAAATAGTTACAATAAAATTATTGATCGAAAATAGATTTTAATAGAAGATCCAACAATACATTTTGACAAAAGAATTTGAAAGCGGAAAAAAATAATTTACGAAAATTTTAAATACATAAAATACATAGAAAATACGTATTTACGAAAACAGGGATTACAAATTCTACCTACCTTAAAACAAAATTTTGTCCTCAAAATTTGCTTAGGCGGTACATAGGACAAGGCAAAAGCAAACTTGGGGAGGGGTAATGATATGACTAAAAATGGGGTTAAATCGGAACCGTCCAGATTGGGCACGAATCTTGAAGCTCGGGGGTAAAACGATAATTTCACATACAAGCGGATCCAAAGCGGGCACTGGATCTCCTTTTCACAGATCCAATAACCCACGAATGGATCCGCTCCAATTGGGTACGGGTCCCGACCCGAAGCAAGCCCAGACCAGCAAGAGACAAATCAGGGCCACTGATTTGACCAAGTCAACGGGCCTAATTTGCTCTCACCGGGAATCAAGGGGTTAGTTTCCTAAACAGACTGTGAGGATTTTTCTCCTAGCAGTTACACAGGGAACCAGGCCTCTAATCACTCCCCTGGCGACTATAAATACCTCCCCTCTACCACTGTGACCAGGTTAATCACTTTTTCACCACCTTAAGCCCTTTCTTTAATCACCACTGGTTACTGACAAGATCGTCGGAGGGTGCGTCGCCGGAATCAACCCCGGTGTCTCGCACTTCCTTGCAGGTTGCGGCAGGAGCAAGAAGGCTTGGGTCATCTGTTCAGGTTTTTCTCGAGCTCACAAATTCTATCTGTTTACCCCCACACCGAAATCAGCAGTAACAGATTGGCGCCGTCTGTGGAACAAACCGCACGAACAGCCTCAGCCCCTTCCTTGTCGTCCTCTCCAACCATGCCTCCAAAGAAGGTCAGATCTAGAGGGTCCAATCGCGGGACCAATCTAGCCGACCCTACCGAGGAAGCCCCTGTCAATCCTATTCCACAGCCCGATCTTCCTCCGCCGGCCCAGCAGGGCTAACCTCCTCTTCCCAAGCAGCAACCCAACAATGGCCCTTCCGGCCATAACGGTCGGAAGCAGAAGCAACCCCTCAATCCGGACCATGTTTCGGTTCGTAATGAATCCTCGGATTCAATGGCTTCTCATCATCCCGACCTCCGCAACACAATCCTGAACCGCCAGAAAGATGAGGACCTCCGCACTCACCTTGATGAGAGGCGGGCCCGAGAGGGAGCCTCCCGCCAGCGTCAGGGCGAGCGGTCCCCTCACCGCCGAGACGGTCGAAGGTCTCCGGACCACAGGGGCC
Organism: Hemerocallis citrina; assembly: GCA_017893485.1. Taxonomy (NCBI): domain Eukaryota; kingdom Viridiplantae; phylum Streptophyta; class Magnoliopsida; order Asparagales; family Asphodelaceae; genus Hemerocallis; species Hemerocallis citrina. Next base: position 286,936,434 of record CM030362.1, read on the forward strand.
GAGCGGTGTCACCCGAGCGCCGAAGAAGGAGACCGCACTCCCCCGCGGATCGGCATCATCGGAGGAACAATGACGCACCGATCACTCGTGCCGAGTTCCTACAATTCCAAGACACTGTACTGTAGGCTCTCAACCTTCGGCAGAACATCCAAAATGCCCAGAGGGCTCTAACGCCCCCGAGGGATCCCAGTCCTCGTCGCCGAACCCAAAGTCCTTCCCCGGCTCCCAGCCGCCAGCAACAGCGCTACAGTCCTCGTCGATCCCAGGACTACCGGCGCCGCAGTCCCCTCTCCCCTTCCTATGAAGAAGAGTCCGGGGGATCGTATGATTACCAGCGGAGGGACGATGCCCTCAACCGCCGTCTCCATGAGGTGGAGAGGCGCATTGGTCGCATGGACAGAGAGGAGGAGTCCCGAGCAGGAACCGTCCGCCCCAGCAGACCCTCTTTCTCTCGGTCGATCATGGAGGCCCACATACCGAGGGGTTTCAAACCTCCGCAGTTTGAAACGTACTCAGGGGAATCCGACCCAGTCGATCACGTCGAAAGCTTCAAGACCCTGATGCTGATCCATCAAGCTTCCGACGCCGTGCTCTGCAGGACTTTCCCCGCCACCCTCAGGGGGTCGGCTAGGGAATGGTATTCCAGACTCGCTCCCTCCTCCATCTTCTCGTTCGAGCAGTTTGAAACACTGTTCATAACTCACTTCGTGAGTAGCAGGCGAGCTGAGAAGACAAGCCTCTCCCTACTGAACCTGCGGCAGGAAAGGGAAGAGAAGCTGCGGGACTATGTGAAGAGATTCACTGCAGAGGTCAGGTCTATCGCCTCCTTAGACCAGTCAGTGGCGACCGTGGCGTTCCAGTCGAACGTCCTCAACGCCAACCTCCGATCGTCCCTAGCAAAGAAGCCCCCGCATAACTTCGCCGACCTCCTCCTGAGGTGCGAGAAGTATATCCGAGCAGAGGAGGCTGAAGCCCTCCCGAGCTTCGGGGGGTCCTCCTCCGGGTCGAAGAGGAAGGCGACGGGAGAAGAGGGGTCCAAGAAAGCGCAGAAGGACAACGGCGGTCAGCGCCGTCCTCCCCCCAGGTTCGAGAAGTTCACTCCCCTCACCACTAACGTCTCCACCATCCTAATGGAAGTGGAGAAAGAGGGAGTCATCCCTCCAGCTCCGAGGATGCACAGCCCGGCAAAGAGGAGGAACAAAGATAAATGGTGTCGTTACCATCGGGACCACGGCCACGACGCGAATGACTGCCGGGCATTGAGAGATGAGATAGAAGCCCTCATCCGGAGGGGGCAGTTGGCCAAATTCGTGAAGGCTAACGATCGGGCGGATCGCAACACTCCTCCGCCTCGGGGGGCTAACAAGCGCTCCGAGCGACGCGAGGAGACACCCGAGTTCGAGGAAGAACGGGTCCTGCACCTGATCCACGGAGGCCCCATGGGAGGCTCCTCTAATTCCTCTCGGAAGGCCTTCGTCCGAGAGGTAAACTCGGTTCACAGCGCCCCTCCCCCCAAAGGTCTCGGTGTCCCTGTGTCTTTCTCTGATGAAGACCTCGAAGGGGTCCGAACCCCCCACTGTGACGCACTCGTCATCGACCTCCGCATGGCCAACTTCAAAGTGCAGAGGATCTTAGTAGACAATGGGAGTTCGGTCAATATCCTCTTCCTCTCGGCCTTCCGAGGCCTGCAGCTATCCCGGGACCGTCTCAAGCCGGCCGGTTACACACTCCACGGGTTCACGGGGGTCCCAGTGACTGTCGAGGGGGTGATAACCCTAGACGTAACTGCTGGAAGCACCCCTACTACCCGGACCGAGCTGATGGACTTCATGGTCGTCGACATCCCGGCAGCATATAATGTCATTCTGGGCCGACCCGGCCTAGCCGCCTTGGAAGCTGTCCCCTCGGCGTACCATCTTAAAATGAAGTTCCCCACTCGATCGGGAGTTGGGGAAGTCAGGGGAAGCCAAGAGATGGCTCAGAAGTGCTACATGACTTCCACAGGGGGACCAGTGCTCTCGCTCGAAATACTAGAAATCCCCGAGCCGAAAGTTCGGCCGACGTCCGAGCCGGCGGACGAGTTAGAAGAAGTGCTCTTCTCGGACGAGGACCCGAGCCGAAAGTTCCTCATCAGCAAGTCCTTGCCGACCATGCTGTGCTCTGACCTGATTAAATGCATCCGGGATAACCGAGACCTATTTGCATGGTCGGCCACGGACATGCCCGGCATTTCCGAGGAGTTGCTCGTCCACCGCCTAAGTGTCGAACCGGGGTGCAAACTGGTTCAGCAGAAGAGACGAAAGTTTGCTCCCAAGCGACAGCAGGCCATCAAGGAAGAGGTGGATAAACTGCTGAAGGCCAAGTTCATACAGGAGGTAAACTACCCCGAGTGGCTCTCCAATGTTGTAATGGTCAAGAAGTCCAACGGCTCCTGGAGAATATGCATTGACTTTACCGACCTGAACAAGGCGTGTCCGAAGGACCCATTCCCCCTTCCAAACATCGACACCCTCATTGACGCCACCTCGGGCCACGAGCTCCTCAGCTTCATGGATGCCTTCTCAGGCTATAATCAAATCCGAATGTTCCCTCTGGACATTTCGAAGACCTCCTTCATCACCGACCAAGGCCTCTACTGCTACCGGGTCATGCCGTTCGGGTTGAAGAATGCGGGTGCCACCTACCAGCGCCTCGTCAACAAGGTCTTCCAGAGCCAGATAGGCCGGAACATGGAGGTGTACGTTGACGACATGCTCGTCAAAAGTGTCCGAGGCACTGATCACGTGGCCGACCTCCAGGAGGCCTCCGGCGTGTTGAGAAGGCACAGCATGCGGCTGAACCCGAACAAGTGTGCGTTCGGGGTCTCTTCGGGAAAATTCCTCGGCTTCATGGTGAGCCAACGAGGAATCGAAGCTAATCCCGAGAAGATTAAGGCCATATTAGACATGGCCCCACCTCGGAACATCAAGGAGGTGCAGAAGCTTACTGGTCGGCTCGCTGCTATCGGTCGGTTCCTCTCGAAGTCGGGGGAAAAGTGCCTCCCCTTCTTCAAAGCACTCAGGGGGGCTAAGGGTTTTGAATGGGGCCAACCACAACAGGAATCGTTCGACCAACTGAAGGCCTACTTGGTGAACCCCCCTCTGCTCAGCAAACCGGCCCCGGGCGAGACTCCCTTCATCTACTTGGCTGCTTCCGAGCAGACCCTAAGTGCTGTCTTGGTGAGAGAGGAGGACCGGGCCCAAAGGCCTATCTACTACGTGAGCAAGGTGCTCCGGGACGCCGAGCTCCGCTATCTGAGGATAGAGAAGATGGCCTACGCCCTGGTCATGGCAGCAAGAAAGCTTCGGCCATACTTTCAATCCCACTCGGTCGTTGTCCTCACCGACCAACCCCTAAAGCAGATCCTCCACAAGCCTGAGACCTCGGGCCGGCTAATGAAGTGGTCCATAGAGCTGAGCCAGCATGACATCTCTTAACAGCCTCGGACGGCAATTAAAGCGCAGGCCCTCGCCGACTTCATCGTAGAGCCCACTATCCCTGAGGTCGGCCACGTCCCGAATGGACCCCCCATTTGGACAGTCTTCGTGGACGGGTCCTCCTGTAACGAAGGAAGCGGCACCGGCATCATCCTGAACGGCCCTGACGACTTCGTCCTCCAGTACGCGATCCGTATGAACATCAAGGCCTCGAACAATGAGGCGGAGTACGAGGCACTCATTGCTGGACTCGGACTTGCACGAAGTGCTGGGGCGCAGTGCCTCCGAATCCACAGTGATTCCCAACTTGTCGTGAACCAAGTCTTAGGCGAGTACGAGGCCCGAGACGAGCGGATGGCGAAGTACCTCGCCAAGGTTCGGGCCCTCATGAGCCGGTTCGAGGAGGCGCTCATCCAGCGGGTCCCTCGCGAAGAGAACTCACAGGCCGATGCCCTGTCCAAATTGGCCTCGTCCTCCCTACAAGGTCTCGAACAGACCGTACTGATCGAAGTCCTCTCTAAGCCGAGCATAGAAGACGAGACACCCGGCTCGGCGGAGTCATTGCCGGTCATGTTGCAGGATAATTGGATGAAGCCGTTGATGGAATTCTTGAGGGACGGGGTTCTGCCCGAGGATCCCAAGGAAGCGCGCCGAGTAAGAACTCGCGCCGAGCGCTATGTCTTGATCGAGGGTATCTTATACAAACGCTCATTCTCTCAAATAGACGGCCGACCATATCTAAGGTGCCTCTCTCCGGAGCAGGCCGAATATGCCCTACAAGAGCTCCACGAAGGCATCGGTGGGGCACACTCAGGGTCCAGGTCCTTGGCCCGAAAAGCTTTGAATTATGGATACTTCTGGCCGACCCTCCTTCAAGACGCCGAGCGACACGTTCGGCAATGTAGCTCTTGTCAGAAGCAGGTTCTATCCATCGCCTCCCTCAGGCCAACCTCGCCTCCCTATCAAGTCCTATCCCCTTCGCAATGTGGGGGATGGATTTACTAGGGCCTTTCCCTCCGGCTCCGGGTCAGTTCAAGTTCTTGGTCGTAGCCATCGACTACTTCTCGAAGTGGGTCGAGGCCGAACCCCTCGCCACTATAACCGAGAACAAGGTGGTACAGTTCTTCTGGAAGAGCATCATATGCAGGTTTGGCATCCCCCGTGTCCTCGTTACGGACAACGGGACTCAGTTCACTAGCGCAGCATTCCGAGCTCTGTGCGACGACCTTGCCATCCAGCAGCGCTTCTCGTCCGTCTTCCACCCTCAGTCGAACGGACAGGCAGAAAATGCTAATCGGCAGATCCTCGCAGGCATCAAGAAAAGGCTGGACAAAAGTTCCAAAGGCTTATGGGTCGACCAACTCCCCAACGTCCTATGGAGCTACTGCACGAGCAAGCGGACCCCCACAGGCGAGTCTCCTTTCAACCTCACCTATGGGTCCGAGGCCGTGATACCTCTCGAGGTCGGAATACCTTCCCCTCGGCTCACAGCCTATGACGAAGAACAGAATGCCAGGGACCTCAGAGCAGAATTAGACCTGATAGATGAACTGAGGGAAAGAGCGTCGATTCGGCAGCAGAATTACCGAAGAATGGTTGAACTGGCATACAACAAAAAGGTCTGACCCGCCAACCTTAAGCAAGGAGACTTAGTCTTGAGAAAACTGGCCATATCCTTCCCCAGTCAGAAGAGCAAGTTGGCTCCGAACTGGGAAGGGCCGTACAGGATCACGAGGGTAGTTCGGCCCGGAACATATCGTCTTGAAGACCTAGAGGGCAGAGAGCTTTCGAGGACCTGGAATGCCGACCACCTCCTAAAATACCAAGAAAGCGCTCCGGCGCCACTCTAAGTATCATAGGATATCGAGCCATTCCGGTCCTCTGACTTGTAACCTATTTTCATAAATTGTACTATGTAAAACGGTTCGCCGTCGATTATCAATAAAGAAAGCTCTTTCGTATTTGTGAATTCGCATGTTTCTCTCCCCTCTTCTCATCTGGTTTTTAAATTGTGATCCCAACCAATGGTTCGGAGTCCACGTCCGGCTCGACTTCACCTCCTCGGCTCGTCCCCGGACGAGCCAGGGGTAGACCGCCGTTCGGAACTGCTCCCACAACCGTTGAACTACACCGATGGTTCGGAGTCCAACACTCGGCTCGACTTTACCTCCTCGGCTCGCCTCCGGACGAGCCAGGGGTAGATCGCCGTTCGGAATTGCTCCCACAACCGTTGAACTACACCGATGGTTCGGAGTCCAACACTCGGCTCGACTTTACCTCCTCGGCTCGCCTCCGGACGAGCCAGGGGTAGATCGCCGTTCGGAATTGCTCCCACAACCGTTGAACTACACCGATGGTTCGGAGTCCAACACACGGCTCGACTTTACCTCCTCGGCTCGCCTCCGGACGAGCCAGGGGTAGATCGCCGTTCGGAATTGCTCCCACAACCGTTGAACTACACCGATGGTTCGGAGTCCAACAATCGGCTCGACTTTACCTCCTCGGCTCGCCTCCGGACGAGCCAGGGGTAGATCGCCGTTCGGAATTTCTCCCACAACCGTTGAACTACAACGATGGTTCGGAGTCCAACACTCGGCTCGACTTTACCTCCTCGGCTCACCTCCGGACGAGCCAGGGATAGATCGCCGTTCGGAATTGCTCCCACAACCGTCGAACTACAACGATGGTCCCGGAGTCCAACGCTTGGCTCCCAGTCCCCCCAAGCTTGCTTCGCGGCAGACTGGGAGTGGTCCCCCCCTCGGCTTTGCCAGTGGAGGGATACCGAAGCTACCTTCGGCCACATAATCCGAGCAATCTTGCCTAGCAGCCGAAGCCCGGAGCCCTATGCCTTTGGTCGGCTACCGAGCAAGTGCCTTCCCGAGCTTGCAAACGGAGAAAACTCACTTTCTCCTCAACTTTCGCGCATGATCTCAATCAGACGGCCCAGATCTTGCCATCGACGCTAAACGACAAGATAGCATTTTCTTGGGAACTGAGCCGCCTCGAGATTCGTGCATACGTTCAACGGCTCAAATCATGCCACCTACGCTAAACGACAAGCTAGCATTTTCTTGGGGACTGAGCCGCCTAGGGATTCGTGCCGTAACTTGTCAGGGTCGCTAAACGACAAAATACTGTACTCATAGGAACCCGTTCGGTTCGACACTCTCGCCGACGGAACTATCTGCTCGGCTCGAGATCTCGGCGCGACCAACACAGTTATAAGCAAGATAATTATGCAGAGCAACGAAAGATATTTTATTAAACAACCAGGCCATAATACAAAGCACATTTTTTCCATGGTTACAAAGTGTTAGCAAACAAAATACACGCCGCCGACCCACTACACTTGGCCCTCATATGGAAATATCTTCATTAGACTGTTCGGTCGCCTGTCCATCCTCCTCGGCTGATAGCTCCCCTGCATCCTTCCGGAGCTTCGCTACCACAGTCTGCAAGTGTCGAATCTCCGAGAGCAAATCGTCCCGCTCGGCTATAATCTTCGACTGGTTGTGCCGAATACACTTGACCCGAAGAGCATTGCTGAAAGCGGTTTGCGAATCTTCGTCCCCTTCTGCAGGGCTCAACTCGGCGATCCTATTCTCCAGGCGTTGGATCTCAGCTTCCCGTAGGTCGAGGACGGACAAAAGGTGGGCCCGCTCACTCTCAGCTCGGCGTAACTCCAGCTCGACACTCCTAGGACTCAGAGCCGCCGTCCCAGAAGTGGCCTCGGATTCAGAGTCATCATCCGAACCGTGGAGATCAGCATATGGGTCGGCCGCCTCGAGCTGAAAAAAGGGGAAAACAAATAGCAAGACTTCAAAACATCGCCGAGGCCCAACACTTAAAATTTTCCAAATCACAAATCCGGATTCATATTCAGACATATCAATTCTACATACAACGAGACAGATCCAACAACAGAATTTTACAGCAATAAGGAAAACATGAAACGACATGATTAGGGCCTCTTCGGAAGGGGAATGCTTCGGTTTAGCGAAACGCGAGGACGACGAGGCCTGCCCTCCGAGCTCGATCCTAAACCAACGAAGCGCGACCCCCCTTCGCTGCTGGCTCTAACTGCGGCGCCGACCGAGGCCCCGCTCGACGAGACGGCCGCACTGCTCTGAGCGTCGGTTGGACTCCGCCCGGTCATAGGCAAGCGTGTCGCAAGTTCGTAAAACGTAATCCCTCTCTCGCTCTCTTCGCGGGTACATGATGTGCTCCGGACGTTGGCTCTCTCGGGCAGGGGCTTGAGCGACGCGACCTCCTCCTCCAGTTCGATGATTCTATCCCTCAAAGAAGCATCCTTTGCCAACTTCTTCAGTCGAGGAACCCTCGACGAGCCCGAGGCATTGGCACTATCGGTCGCAAGCCGTCGGTAATGCGTGACCTCGATCCCCCTATCTATGGTAATCCTCCTAAGCTTGTCGACCTCGGCTAGCAGCTTCTTGCACTCGGATGACACCTTCTCCAGCTCGGAAGCAAGCTTCTCTTCTTCCTCCGAACGGCCTCGCCCCGCTACCTCCAAGTGTCGGATTTTGGCCGAGAGCTCTTCGTTCTTCCGCTCGGCGACGGCGAGCTCCCCACCTAGCCGCTCGACCTCGTCCTCAAGAGCAGAGACCGGGGGTCATTTTCGTAGCTGCGCCAACTCGCGACACTTCGCCCTGGCCAGCGCCTTTACCTCCCCCAGTTCCAAAAATAAGTAAAAGCGCTTATCACGGCTCAACGACAGCTCTCGCTTCGTCTTGACTAACTCCTTACGGAGGTACGAAACCTCCGTGATCGGACCGAACTTCACCTGAAAAGCGGAGATAAATCCGATGGGACAATACATGGAAACATCTACAACTAATCACACGCAAATCCGAGGCCCAACATTTGGATAAATTTTGGCCAAACAAAATGTTTTCATTCAAAACCGAGGAGAAAGTTTTACAAAAGCGGTCCGCAGTTAGGCTTACAAAAAAGAAACAAAATAACAAAAGACTAAAAGAGACAACCGAGTCAGGGGTCGACCTTTTTGCCGCTCGGGTCCGTCGACCCCCCGGTCTTGCCCTCGCCGTCGCCCTCGCCTTCGCCTTCGCTCCCGCTCTCCTCCTCGGAGTCGTCCTCCTCCTCGCCCTCGGCCTCGGTCTCCCCTGGGCCTTCGACACCTTCCGTCTCTCCCTCGGGGTCGAGCAGCCCCTCGGGAACCTCCTCCTCCCCTTCCACGGGGTCGTAAAAACGGTAGGAGGACGTGTCGAAGCCTGGGTTCTTAGCGGCTACGTGGAGCAAGGCTCGACCGTAGGCATCCTCCATGTTCTGGAGCATGTGCTGCGCTGCCTCCTCCTGCACAGCCTTCTTCACCTTCTTCACCTTCTTCTGGTGTTTGGCCATGATCTTTTCGGCCCTCTTCCGAGCCTTCTCCGCTTCCGACCGAGCATTGGCCAGTGCCTCCTTCAGCTCGGCTGCCTCCTTCTCCGATGCCTGAAGCTTGGCCGCCGTGTCCTTCGACAGCTGAATGGCGTCGGCCAGCTGCTTCTCCAACCCCGCCACTTCAGCAGCCCTCTTCGCCGAGAGGAGCTGCTCGGCATCAAGCAGCTGCATGGCCTTGACATGCTCCGTCCTCTCCCGTTCATTCTCCTGCTCCTTGCTCGCAAACTCCTCGAGCAGGAAATTGAAGTGGCAGAGGGTCTGAAAAAGAACAGCACATTAAAACCCGAACCCAAGGACTTAGAAAAATTCTAAGAAAAAAATTTCGATGAGGGAGAGCTCGGCCTACTTACCGACATAGTATTCCGAGCAATCTGCATCACGGCATCCCCTGCTAGCCCGGCCTTCAGGGTCGCTCGATCCTTTGGGGTCGGCAAGTGCCTCACCGCCTCCATGCAGATGTTGCCGTCGCCCAAGAAGCCATCGACGTTCATCACCTGCCAGTCAGGGACGAAGATCTGCTTATGACGCTCGGTCAAGATCTTCTCTGCCTCGGCAGTGAGGGACGGAACTTGGAGGGACAACACCTCCTTCACGCCGAACGCACCGCTCGACGAACCGGGAGCATCCCCCTTCGGGGTCGGTGTCGGCGCACCCGAAGCAGGAGGGTCGAGGACCATAACTTCCCCCTGCTCGAGGACCATGACCTTTGGCTGGTCGGCAGGCTTCGCGACCGAAGGCTTCTTCGAGGCCCGGCCATCCTGAGGCCCTGCCGAAGGCCTCTTCTTCTTCGCCTCCTGCTCCGACCTGTCCTTCGCCACCAGAGCTTTGTAATCCAGCTTCATCGTCTCTGCACAAACCGAATGAAAAAACTTAGAAAAATTTTCATGAACTTTAAGCAAAGAGTATAAATACCAGAAGCATACTAGGGTCGATCGGACTGAGACCCCCTAGGAACAGATCCTCCTCGGTAATTTCTTTCCAGCTTAGCGCTGGAAGGGCGAGGAGCTTCTTCTGGACCTCCGCCTCCTCGTCACTCAGGACCGTCTCCTTCTTGGTTCGCTTGGGCAGACCATCCTTCGCCCAAACCGTCGGTATCACCCACGGCGCAGGGGCTCGGATGAGGAAGTACTTCTCCTTCCAATGTTTGATCGAGTCCGGATTCTCGATCAGCTTCACGCCCGTCCGGGGCGAAAGATAGAACCTTTGTTCGTCACGCCTTGGCTGACAAGGTCGGTAGAGACTCCGAAAGAGGAACATACTCGGCTTGGCACCAACCTCTTGACATCGGAGGACGAATGCCATGACGTGCCTCCATGTGTTCGGCATCAGCTAGGCGGGGCTCAAACCGTACCATGTCAGGACATCAACCACGAACGGGTGGAGGGGAAAACGGAGTCCGGCAATAAGGGAGTCGACCGGAAAGACGCACACGTCTGACGAAGACTTTGTATTGGCTCGGAAGCCCGGCCCGGGGAGCAGCAGTCCGTAGTCGGCAGGGATCCGAAAACCCTCTCGGATTAGGTGAAGGTCGGTCTCGGTAAGAGACGAGATGGTATGGTCCACCTCGGACAGCTCTCTCGGCTCATTCTCCTCCACCAACTTAGCCGTGCCTTGGGTCACTCTCTCCAAGGTGTCCTCGGCATAGTCCCGTACACCTCCCACGCTCAACAGAACAATGGGCTGCCGACCGAACGCTCCCGCTGTCTTCGGCGTCTCAACGATAGTGACCACGGCTTTACCCTTCGGACGCCGCCGCAACCTCCTTAGGCAGCTCGGCCACTTCGCCCTCTCTATCTGGACGAACGACGTTCTGATCGCTCGGCTCCACCACTTCCTTCCCTTCGCCCCCTCGGCCTAGTGCTTGCTCCGAGGCGGGGGTCTCATCCGAGGGCGTAACCTTAACCATTTTTCTAAAAGAGAAGGGAGAGGGACTGACCTTGAAGTGATAGGTACGGACGGAAAGTTCACCGGAAACAAGGAACGCCTCGCCGCAACAGCTAGCACCACCACCAAGGAGCTAAAAACTTCGAAGGCGAAAAGTAAGAACTGAAGAGAGAGAGTAAAAGTAAAAAATGAGACTTGGTCTGAGGGGGGGGTGAAGATTTATAGTAAAAAGGAACGTCCCTTGGACTTCCAAACGAAAAAGTGCGACTCTTGGGCCGCTCTCGAAACGTCGCGAAGGCCCAACACAGCTACCTCCTTCACCAAGGCGACTAGCTCGGGATATCAAGACCGGGAACCGAACTATACGCCATCCGACCACGCCAGCAAAGAGACCGGTCGGCTACCGAGCAAGTACCAATCCGAGCTGGCAAACGGAGAAAACTCCCCTTCTCCCCAAACTTCGCGTAAAATCTCAATCAGACGGCACAGATCTCGCCGAGGACACTAGGCGACAAGATAGTGTTTTCTTGAGAAATGAGCCCGTCTTGAGATGCGCGTCGTCATCCAATGGCTCAGATTGCGCCACGTCGCTCGACTTGCTGAGACCCCCTGTCTCCGGTCGGCTACCGAGCAAGTGCCTTTCCGAGCTCGCAAACGGAGAAAACTCACTTTCTCCTCAACTTTCGCGCATGATCTCGATCAGACGGCCCAGATCTCACCGAGGACACTAGGCGACAAGATAGTGTTTTCTTGAGAAATGTGCCCGTCTTGAGATGCGCATCGTCATCCGACGGCTCAGATTGCGCCACATCACTCAACTTGCCGAGACCCCCTGTCTTCGGTCGGCTACCGAGCAAGTGCCTTCCTGAGCTCGCAAACGGAGAAAACTCACTTTCTCCTCAACTTTCGCGCATGATCTCGATCAGACGGCCCAGATCTCGCCGAGGACACTAGGCGACAAGATAGTGTTTTCTTGAGAAATGTGCCCGTCTTGAGATGCGCGTCGTCATCCAATGGCTCAGATTGCGCCACGTCGCTCGACTTGCCGAGACCCCCTGTCTCCGGTCGGCTACCGAGCAAGTGCCTTTCCGAGCTCGCAAACGGAGAAAACTCACTTTCTCCTCAACTTTCGCGCATGATCTCGATCAGACGGCCCAGATCTCGCCGAGGACACTAGGCGACAAGATAGTGTTTTCTTGAGAAATGTGCCCGTCTTGAGATGCGCGTCGTCATCCGACGGCTCAGATTGCGCCACGTCACTCAACTTGCCGAGACCCCCTGTCTTCGGTCGGCTACCGAGCAAGTGCCTTTCCGAGCTCGCAAACGGAGAAAAAAGACACCGAGCTACCACAATCGCTGGATCTCTCAAAAATTCGCGCCCGTCTACGATCAACGGCCCGGATCGAGCCACGTCATAAATCGGTATTTAAAATCATTTTTTATTTATTTAAACCGCTTTATTTATTTAAAAATTGCGAAAAAATTTCTAAAAATTCGGGGAAATTAACTAAAAATTCTGGAAAATAATTAAAAATTCGTGGGTATATTTTTGAGCCCCCGAACGAACAATTATTGCCCAGAAAGCACTGTTAAGGCCCCCAAACGATTAGTAAGCACATCGCAAAATTAAATAAATAATCCGAAAAAATAGATAAAAGCCGTCAAATACTCGATATGGCTAGGGAACAGCACATGGCATCAAAAAATTACCTCACTACCCCCTTCGAGATTCAAAATCCTCCATTTGGACTCCGATACAACTCCACTAGCCACCAAAACAGTCAAATTACTCCTCAAAGGCTGATCACACTCAGTCTTTAGGAGTGGAGGGCTCGTGATATGGCTAAAAATGGGGTTAAATCGGAACCGTCCAGATTGGGCACGAATCTTGAAGCTCGGGGGTAAAACGGTAATTTCACATACAAGCGGATCCAAAGCGGGCACTGGATCTCCTTTTCACAGATCCAATAACCCACGAATGGATCCGCTCCAATTGGGTACGGGTCCCGACCCGAAGCAAGCCCAGACCAGCAAGAGACAAATCAGGGCCACTGATTTGACCAAGTCAACGGGCCTGATTTGCTCTCACCGGGAATCAAGGGGTTAGTTTTCTAAACAGAATGTGAGGATTTTTCTCCTAGCAGTTACACAGGGAACCAGGCCTCTAATCACTCCCCTGGCGACTATAAATACCTCCCCTCTGCCACTGTGACCAGGTTAATCACTTTTTCACCACCTTAAGCCCTTTCTTTAATCACCACTGGTTACTGACAAGAGCATCGGAGGGTGCGTCGCCGGAATCAACCCCGGTGTCTCGCACTTCCTTGCAGGTTGCGGCAGGAGCAAGAAGGCTTGGGTCATTTGTTCAGGTTTTTCTCGAGCTCACAAATTCTATCTGTTTACCCCCACACCGAAATCAGCGGTAACAGGTAACAAAACAAAGAATTAGGAAAAGGAACAAAGCAGTGGCAATACCAGAAAAAGAAGGAAGTGGATAATAATGAGGTCAAATGGAATGCATGAAATAAAATAACCAGTATCAAAAGGAAATAAACAACTCAAGATAACAAAGCAAGATAGGAAGTAGGTAGAACTGAAATCAAATAGAGAATGAACATGGAAGAATTGAATCAAATAATGAATGAGTGCATGATGGCAAGATGGAATGCAAGAAGGAAGTAATCGGTATCAAAAATGAAGAAGAAACACCACAAGACTTGCAAGATGACATGGCAAGGAGATGAAGAAATAGATATAGCTGGAATCGAAGAAAGGATGAACAAGGTAGAGATGAACCAAGCAATGAGTCAACGGAAGAGGATGAACACAAGAAATAGAGCGAAGTAAATACAGGGAAGGAGAAACAACAAGAGAATCTTGGGACCTGTGGGTTATGGGCCCACCACGCTTCCGCTACACCACTCTGATCGGGATAGACTTTGTTAATAGCATCCAGCGATGCCGACTAACGGACTAAGCTGAAAATAAAAAAATGGACGGCACCAAAATTTGAGGAGAAAAAGATAGGGAAGAACAACAAGTATGATACACAATATGAATCAACAAACGAAGATGAATGCAAGGCACGGAAAGCAATGAATGACACACAAGCTGAAATAAGAAGGAATCAATGAGGCAAGCAGAGATAAGAGATTACTTGCACCGGAATCAAGAAATATGGGTACAGAAGAATGACTTCATACCCAAGAAGAAATCAACAAATAGGACGACTAAAAGAGACAGAAGAATCAAGGAATCAAGGGAGCGAATATGAAGGGATCAAAATGAACAGAAAAAGACTAGTATCCAGATCAAGTTGATTATAATTCATTCATGTATGCACGGTTTGTGTACTGTTGAGCCAATCCCAGATCGAGCCAAGCTTGTCTAATATATCTGTCAAACTTATACATTAGCCAAACCTGGGCTCTGATACTACTAAAAACCTTGTTACACTCCGCTTCCCAAAAAGAGAATACGGAATACAGATACGTGACTAAGCCCAGCGATTAATTTTCATCATCCATAAGCTGTCAGGATCATTACAACATTTCACACGAATAATCAGAGTAGGAAGCAAGAGAAGTCAACTGCGCATGCATATATGAATCAAAATATCAACAGGAATTTACTTGAAACAAAAATTTAATAATCTCAAATAAACCAGATCTGAACAAGTCAATAATCTTGGGTCACATTGTCCAATACAAAATCATCCAAGTAATAGATACATTTATGCAAATAAGCAACAAGAAATAACAAAACTCCAGCATCTAGAATCTCAGATCACCTACTCCATCGGGCAGCTGATCACCAAAGTATGCAATTTAACAAATTACAGGAAGAGGGAAAAGAAAAAAAACGCCTGTCAAAAGCAAGTTACGGGCCGCTTGTAGTGCATGCACAAGTACAGAAAAAAGAATAGCAAACATAGAGTAACAGCGGAAGCAAACATAGCAAGGAATAGACATGATAACAAAATCGAGTAACTAGCATGAACCATGAACAGAATCAAGGAATATAATGTGCTAACAGGGTACGGATAACATGTAACAGATGTCAAGTATCATGCAAGCAGACAAACAGGTAAAAGGTGTCAAGTCGCATGTATAGGTATCATGTAACAGGTAAGCATGTAACATGTATCATGCAACAGGTAAGCATGTAACAGGTATCATGAAACGTCAAGTCTTGTATTATTACTATCTAGGTAGCACTGCATGCATCCCAGGTTTTTACCACATGGTTGCTGCTTACATGTAAATTTCGTTTAGATCTAGTGGTGGGCTTCTATCAGGCCGTGTACTCAGGCGTCAGGTAACAGGTACAGGTTCATGAATCAGACAGGTACATGAATCAACCGATTCATGCATCAACAGATTCATGAATCAACAGGTACACAAATCAACTGATTCATTCATCAACAGGTATCAGGTACACGAACCAATAGGTCCATGCATCAAAGCATAAAGTACAACAGGTTCACGAATCCACGAATTCATGAATTAAACATAAAGTGCAACAAATTCATGTATCAACATGAATCAAATATAAAAATGGGAAACACGGGCCCCCTTCTGAGTACACATACTTATATTATCTACTACTAAGGTCTTTCCCTTAACCCCGACTTGGTTACTTGTTATTATTATTAAACAGACATATATGTGTCACAAAACAGAGCAACAAAACAGAGCAAGAATAACAGGGCATGAACAAGTAATAGGTTTAGGTCAGAAGATAAACATGCACAGGTGAAAGACAACTCATAAAAGATTAGAACAACAAAAATTCTAGTTCAGGACAGCAAGACAGTACTGCACTAAGTCTAGAATTTCTGTTGCTACAAAAATGCAAATCTGGATTTGTCAAAAAATCTGGATAATAGACTCTCGAATCCAGCAAATATATATAATTCATATGGTATTTCACAACAACAGGACTCAAAACAGGTTTGTATCCAGAAAACATGTTCAGCTAAAAGTCAGAAGTTTGTATTCATAAGCAGAAAAATAGCATAAAAACTTACTGATTAAATTCATGAAAAATCTGGGGTATTACCTAGTATGTTTAGTAACAAAAAATAAAGTTTCATAATTTTTCAACATAGATAGAATAGTCAATTAAAATCAGAAAGCAGCAAGGTACAGCAGTTTTGTAAATCTGGAATCATAAACACAACAGTACTAAAACAGCAATATCTCATAAAATATAAATCAAAATCCAGATCCATCAAAAGGGTGATAAAATAGATACAGTAGGATACAATTCATGTTCACAAATTTTTAATAGACATCAAATAGAATCAGGTCGAAATTATGTATCTTTACTGAACAGTATGAAAATTCTACATGTATAGTAATTGTTCACAAGAACAAAATGGTTTATAAAAGTTATCAATTAAATCCATAAAAATTAGGAGTTATTCCCAATCAAGTCTAGTTGTAACCAGCAAAATATTGGATCAAAATATTATCTTTAACATCAATAGAAAAATAAACTACTATAAAGAATTCATATAAAACTGGATCTGGAATTTTAAACACATCTGCAGTAAAATAGTCATAACTTGCAACTCATAATTCGAAACTGAGATCTGTCAGAAAATCTGGAAAGTAGACAGAATTCTCTATAATTCATATTCACAAATAATTTTAATATACTGATCTTAATAGGGTCTAAATTACTGAACAAAAACGAGGTAACAACAAAGACAGAATTGTTCTTCACGCATAAAATCAACAAAGATCATATGAAACTCATCCAGATCATAACAAACGTGAAATATGGTGTACTAGATGTCCAAGCAACATGGTGTAGGGTATTTTACAAGTCTACGACTAGTTATACTATAACGAACACATCATGCATACAAGATCATACAACAAGTCAGGAATCACGAACAACATGCATGTATACAACAAGAAGTGGTTATCCCTACGTTATTTCATGTCATGTGTGTAATAAGGCAACTACGGGCGAGTCAACACAATAGAGACAACATATAACAGAGGTTTTGCACAAGAATTGTCTCTAGAACACAACTACACTACAGACGGTATTTAGTACTTGTATTTGCAACAAAAATTAACACAAGTTACTTGCCTTAGAGACGACAAGAATGAAGCCAGAACAAGAATAACGGGAATGAACTCCTGGACAATGAACTTAACGAACGATTCACGAACACACGATCACAATCGCAATCACTAACCCAAGGCATGAATCTCGATGATCAAAAAGATGATCAAGATGATCGAACGGCTAGATCCAAGAGATCAAGATTAAGATCAAGATCCAGATCAAGATGATGAAGATCGGATGGCCTGATCAAGACTAATGATGAAGATGATGATGATCAAGATCGATCGACGATCGGACGATTCAGATTGATCCTAATGTTGATGATGATCAAAATCAATCGGATGGTCTAGATCTGATGATAGAGATCATGATGATAAAGATGATGAAGTCGATCGGATGGCTAGGATATAATATAATCAAGAAACACTTGATCAAATAGCAACCCATGGCAATGGGCTTCAACTTTGATGGCGGGCGGGCGGCGGCGCTCAGGGTGAGGCTAACTGCGGACGGCGACAACAGGATAAGGTTGCCGACGTCGGGAGGACAGGCTGGGTGGGGGGGCTATCGCGGCTGCTATACTTTCGACAGGGGAACACAGCTCGGGGAGCACGCTGCAGCTGCGTCGGGTCTCAGCAGGGGACTGGCGGATGGGGATGACGGCACTGTGAGTGGTTGCGTCGGGGAGAGGCGCCGCTCTGGCTGTTGCTGCATCTTCGGGAGAGGACGACGCTAGGGAGGGTCGCCGGGTGCTGCCGCTAAGTAGTGTAGTGGTGCAGGGTAGTAGGGCGTCGCTGCAGGAGGAGGGCAGGGCAGCATTGTGGCTGGCTGCGATTGGGCTGAAGACGGCAGGGGACTGCAGAAAGGGGTGCAGTCGCTGGCTTCAGTCTGATGGCACGAAGGGAGGAAGAGACAGTGCACAGGATGCCGGGGTGCTGCTGCGGAAGTGCGGTGGAGACAGGGGTCACGACGGGTGGAGGCGGCTGGCTGTTGCGGGGTTGTGCTTCAAATGATAAAATGTAATTTGCATTACATATAGAATTTATTCAAAATAACTACAAATACAATTATTACATAGAAATGGATTTTTAATAACCGGTCAAAATTAATAATAATAATAACAGTAATACTAATAACAATAATAATAATAAGAAAAATGTTAAAAATAATAATAGTAATAATAATAACAGTAATAGTAATAATAATAGAAATCAAAGTAATAATAACAATAATAAGATTTGTATTACAATATAAAAATCATAGAAAATAATTACAACAAAATTATTGATCGAAAATAGATTTTAATTAATAGAAGATCCAACAATACATTTTGACAAAAGAATTTGAAAGCGAAAAAAAAAATTTATGAAAATTTTAAATACAGAAAATACGTATTTATGAAACGGGGGTTACAGTTAGCTTTTGCTTAATCCGGGAGAAAATATAGGGAGATCTGATATTCAACTATAGGAGATTACAAGGAGTTACTGATCACCCAATACAAGGAATTAAACTCACTGACCAAGAACTATCTCTCTCTCGAGCCTCTTTTTGCAATGGAGAAAATAATCTATGAAGTACTCTACTCTCATATTGGAGGAGTTTGCAATATATATAGAAGAATAGAGAGAAACCTATGTCTAATCTTGATTCTCAGTCGTCCGATATTACCTGGAAAAGAAGTAACTGAATAGGAGCGAAACGATCTAACTTGGAGTTGAAGATTATGCGGAAACGATTAGGACTGTAAATCAAACTGGACGGGATCGGGCAATCATATGTTCAACCTCGGACCGAAATTCTACTCGGACAGGCTTATGTCTAGCTCGGTCTAGGTGGGACTAAAATTTTATAGTCCGCACTCAGTTCGGTAAAGGATCGGACCGCAATAATATTCGGACGAACTTATGTTCGGCTCGAGCTCAGTAAAAGATCGGACCTGATAATTTGTTCAAACTCGGTTCGTATAACAATTCGGACGGTCCACGGTCGGACAAGTTATCGAGCCGGACTCGAACAGACGACGGACCGTCCTGTTCATTTTACACCCTAGAAACGACCTAACAAATCAAGGCCCAAAACGAACACAGCGCGACAGACGGTCGACCCTCCAACAAGACCGGTCAACCGTCCTCCTCTCGGCCATAGTCTGTACAATTGTGGTCGAGGGTGCGGTCTGTAATATCCCAGAATAAGATAAAATGTTTTTATTATATATATTATTTATTTATTTGCTAAGTTAAGACTTGAATTGTTTTGGTGCATGGTTATTGAATTAAATAACAATGTATATTTGTGCAAAGGTTAGGATTAGGGTTTGGTGACCTAGGGTTAGAATTAACCCTCATCTTGATCAAACCCTACAGTTAATCTTGATGAAGATCTAATGGTTGGAATTACACCATGAAGAGTTTTTCATTAAGACTCCAAGAAAACTTAAGAAACTTCTAGTCTTTTGTGTTGGCACTCACATCCACCATTCCCTTCCACTAACTCAAGCCTCTCTCATCCTCACCCTTCATTCCAATTCCGGCCCATTCCCCCAAAACCCTAGCTCTCCATTTTTATAAACCCCCCCTCCATTCACTTCTCATTCTTTCTTCTATCTTGTTCTTGTTCTTCCAAAACAAAAAAAATAAAAGGAGAGATTTTTTAAGAGTAGCAGAGAAGGAGAAAGGAAAAGAAAAAGACGTAGAAGGAGTGAAGTAGAGAGCAAGGCGCAATCTCAAGGAGCAAGGAGCAAAGCTTACAAGGAACTCTTGCAAACAACAAAAAGTGTGTGAACTCTAAACTCAAAAGATTAGTCTTTTCTTTTTGTATGTAATTTAGCTTGTAGTAGGAGTTAAGAAAAGTTGGGATTCCATGTGTGAATATTAAATTGTTAATAAAAAATGAGTTGTATGGTAGAACAACCTCATTTCATATTTATGGGACTTGTTTTGATATGGATATAGAGATCACATGAATTTTTTTCATAATATTTGGAAGCCATCTGATATCCCAAGCACCAGTTCCAATTTCGGACAGCAACCAACTGCAGAACCTGCTGTTTTAAGAAATTCTTTCGTGCTTTCCAAAACTCATAACTAAATATTGGTTGGGTATTTTTAGCTGAAAATTTTCATGGATGCTCTTGAATGTGTCTAAAACCATAATCCCAAATTTTACATTTTTCTGAAGTTTTTTTATGCTTAAAAAATTGCTAAGTTCCAACTGGTCTGAGAAGACAGAACTGAAGTTGTCTGTTTGGGGACTGAAGTTCATATATGCATAACTACTTGTGTATATATGGAATTGCAATGAAATTTTTGCAGTAGCTTTTCATATGTATCTATAACATGATTCTAAATTTTTGAAATTTCAAGATATCATTTGATGAGGTTTCAAAAATAAATTGTAAGTAGAAGTAAAAAACCTTGTCTGAAAAGCAGTGGAAATTTTGTGCTGTATTTGAAGAGTCATAACTCTCTACGTGTTAGGAGTTTACATGTAATTTTTGGACACAACGTAGTGGTGTATGTCTAGTTATAGATTATTAAATTTCATGAGCTTTGGACAAGGGGTTGATTTTATAAGGAATTTAGACTATACAGTGTTCAATACCTGGTGCTGATTGCATAGTTTGTACATATGTGATTTTCTGGAAAAACGTGTTTGGAATTTGCCAAAGTGATGAACTAGGGACTGGTAGTAGAGACTCTAAGATTTCCAAAAATCCCAAGAATTTGTAATTCCAAGTTGTTTAGTAATTGATATGATTTTTGAAAGTGATAGACAGATCCAGCCACCCTTAGAAGTTCACTTTGCATGTGTGTGACTTGTTCTCAACTCTCAAGTATCGAATTGAGAGTTAGGGGTATTCCTATACCCCGATACTTGGTTATTTTGTGTCTTAGGTTGATCAAGACACGGGTAAAGACTTGAACGACATTCGAGTCATCAGCCTTGTCTAAGTTAGTTGCCTACACTTATCAACCATTAGGGCAACTTGGGGACTTCCGCCTTAAAGATCGAAAGTGACTAACTCGGGCACCGACAAAATCATGGGAGATGATCATGATCTAATTTGAGGATGAGACTCAATGGCGGAAGTGGCGAGCATAGTGAATCGCGTCGCTGGAGCCGCAGGTTGATAGGCGGGAACGAGGGTTTCTAGTAGGGAAACCGCTTGAGACTAGGCATAACTTAGACTAGGAATTAGTTGGTGACCATGCCCTCGTAACATGTCTAGGTAGACTTAATGTTATTTAGTTTTTCCATCACCTATAACTGCATTAGTTTCTAGCAAACTAGTAATCGGGTGATGTACTCTTTTGTCATTAGGGATAAGTACTGCGGTGCGTATCTTGCACTGTTGATTCCTGAAGTACCGTGGTAAGAACGGGATGGGATTTCTTGGCAAATATGGGATTAGTCCTTCGAGGTTGTCAAGTTCTATGCTGGTGGACACAAACGGATCATATGGGCTGCAGTCCTGTGAATCTTCAGCTCCATAGGTATGCTGTGGTGTATCTTCAAGTTCGTCACAACTTTTAAGTGGGGTCCGAGCATCTGGCACTAGTGGCAAACTGAGATACCACTAAGTGACTGCAGAAACAGATGGGGACCGATTAATCTGCAACCTCATCAACCACGATCTATCTATCAGGAACAGGACGAGTACAAGAGTAGGTTGCATGGCGAGGGTTCAAAACCCTGAACTTGGAGGCAACAGCTTGATTTGGAAAGTATGTAATATGGGATGCATACATTTCCAAAGTCTCGCTTGCATTTTAAGTACATCCTGACCTGTGCATTAGATTACTAGGGCTTATCGTACACGGACACCCTGGACCCGAATCCACTTTCCCTTCTTTTAGACACTTTTTCTATTTGCTTTAAACCTTGATTGTTTAGTTTGGAGATCGTTGCTTTTATCAGCCTTACTTTAGTAGAATTACTGACATGCCCACTTTTTATGTGCTAGATTGCCGACCCGGGGAGCCCAGGAAGTCCAAGCCAGATGGTGTGCCCAAGTGATAGTATCAAGTGTTCATTATTTATATCCTTATTATTTTTTGTAAACTCTGATTTGTAATTTCTGAACATTGTATATTGTAACACTTGAACTTGTAATCGTCATGGAATAAAGTTTGTTTAAATTTTCATGTATTTTTTCCTGTATTGTGATTGTTTGAAGGAAAGATTCTGGTTTCTGTCATGAATCACCAGTATGGGATTTGGGGCGCTACAGAGTTGGTATCAAAGCAACCTTCAGACTATATCCAATATAATAGGAAAATAGACTTGGATGCCACTAGGATAATCGGATTTAGCCAGTAGTAGATTGTTATAATTTATATTGTTGTTCCTTTTCAACTTATGTTTTATAATTTTCTATGTCTGGACTAATTCCTATATTGTTTTCTTCTAACAGATGGCAGACGCACACAATGGATTGGCGAACGGGACCCAGGTTAGACCGGATCCAGCAGGTACTCCGGCTATTCCACCTCCACCTCCACAGCCCACTGCCGTGGAGCAAGCCATCAGCAGATTATTCAAGGACCTTGCTGCTTACCGATGGAGCCATGGGCACTTGGAGGACCACCTAGAGAATTGCGGCCATGCCCTGATGGCCACTGACAGGCAGGTGGCTAAACTAAAGAGGTCGAAAAGGAGGCTCTCGAGGAAGATAATGCTGATAAGGCATTAGCATATAGAGAGGATGGCTCAGCTAGAGCTTAGGCTTGGAGAGCTGCAGGCCAAGGTTGCCCAGCAGCAGACACAATTGGAGTAGCTGACAGCGGCCGAGCACTCCGCTACAGAGGATCACCCTGTAAGAGACATGTGTGACCTAGCCCTATGAAGGATCTTAGGGTGTCTTGTTTTGATATTTTGATGTATAAATGATAATGCTTTCTGACAGCGCATGATGCCTGGGTAATGTTTTATGGTGTAATGTTTTTACTGCACCGATGGTGGTAGTGTTTTGGTTGTACAAATGGAATGCTAAATGTAACCTTTCTATTGTATAAATGAAGAACTAATATTTTGACTACTTGTAGTATGATATGAGTTTACACTATTATTGCAAGGTAGTAATAAGAATTAGCTTTCAGATGTCTGGAAGAACCCGAAACAGCCGAAGCGGACAAACAGAAGGTGAAGGTAGCGGGGCCAACGATGCTAGCTTCAACATAGGAGCAGAATTTGCTCGACTATATCAAATGCTAGGAGCATTCGTGGAGGCAAACAGAACCCAGGCGCCACCAGCAGCAGCACCGGGAGTCGCTCAAGGACATGCAGTTGTAGATCCAGTCAGAATGGTCGAATCTTTCAAGAGAATGAAGCTGCCAGTCTTCGAGGGACAGGCTGACCCAACCGCCGCAGATGACTGGGTATGCCAAGTAGCAACGGTGTTCGATGTCCTAATGACACCGGAAGATAGTAAAGTTTGGTTGGCTACAATTCTACTGGATAAAGACGTTGGGGTGTGGTGGTAATCAGTAAAGCATGGCTGGGGAGAAGAACCAATAACATGGGAGGAATTCTTGGAAGAATTCAGGGAACACTACTTTCCCTTGGACGTGCAGGAGGAAAAGGCGATGGAATTCCACAATA
This sequence comes from Hemerocallis citrina, assembly GCA_017893485.1. Taxonomy (NCBI): domain Eukaryota; kingdom Viridiplantae; phylum Streptophyta; class Magnoliopsida; order Asparagales; family Asphodelaceae; genus Hemerocallis; species Hemerocallis citrina. Next base: position 286,959,899 of record CM030362.1, read on the forward strand.
TGAAGCAAGGAAACATGTCAGTCAGGGAATATGAAACCAAGTTAACACAGCTATCGCGATATGCACTCGAGATGGTTCAAGATGAGATGAAGAAAGCCAAGAGATTTGAACAAGGACTTAGACCAGGGTTGAGGTCCAGAATGGTACCTCTGGGCATGCGCATGTTTGACAAACTGGTGAGGCGAGCGGCTGCAACAGAGATGGACATGAACCAAGGTCAAGCACCACAAGGGATAACCGAGACTTGGAACTGGGGGAAGAGGGCTGCCCCAGCATCGAAGTTTAAGAAGCACGGCAGGAACCATAAACTTCAATGGACAGGTGACAAGATGGGAGGATGCAAGCCAGGAAGCTGTTTCCTCTGTGGGTAATAGGGGTATTTCAGAGATCAGTGCCTAAGGAATGAAAGGAGAACCGCTTAGACGTGCTACCATTGTGGGAAGGAAGGACATATCAGGCCGAATTGCTCCCAGTACCCGAAGAGCAAAGACAAGGCAGCATCAGGAACCACTAGTAAAGGAAAGCAACCTGTTCGCCAAGGTCGAGTATTTGCCTTGAAAGAAGAAGACGCAAAGAACAATGAGGGCGCGATCACTGGTATGTGAAGGATCATTGTAATAAGTTTTGGTTGTTTTTGAAGTTTTGTTTGAAGAAGTATAAATGAAGATTGTAACTCTTTTGAAATAGGAAGTATATATATCAATGAAATTTTGGCTATTGTTTTGTTCGATAGTGGATCAACTCATTCTTTTGTGTCCAAATCATTCTCAAGAAAGTTAAGATACACCCAAGCAGCAATTCCAGAGTTAGCCTTAATGGTAGCTACACCATCAGGGGCAAATCTCACTACAGATCAATGCTATAAGAACCGTGAGCTTCAGATTAACGAGGAATCTCTGAATATCGATTTGTTAGAGTTGGGTTTTGTCGGAACAGATGTGATTATTGGCATGGATTGGATGTCGAAGCATGAAGCAAATATCGACTGTAAGGAGAAGAAGGTAATCATCACAGCTAAGAGAACGGAGCTCGTGTTCCACGGAGGGAAGAGGCCCAAGGAAGTGACTATTGCAGCCACCAAAAAGATGAAGATACCTGAAGAAGTGAAGAAGATACCAGTGGTGAGGGATTTTCCACTCGTATTCCTCAAAGAATTACCGGGACTGCCCCCACACAGAGATGTAGAATTTAGCATTTTAATCCAACCAGACAGTGCTCCAGTATCGAAGATGCCTTACAGGATGGCACATGTGGAGCAGAATGAAGTCAAAAAATAAGTTGAAGAACTATTACAGATAGGACTCATCAGACCAAGTGCGTCACCCTGGGGAGCACCGGTTTTACTGGTTAAGAAAAAGGATGGGACTACAAGAATGTGTATCGATTATCGGGAATTGAATAAAGTCACTGTTCGAAATAAGTACCTAATTCCCAGAATCGATGATTTGTTTGATCAGCTTCAAGGAGCAGCCATATTTTCCAAGATCGACTTAAGGTCCGGTTATCATCAAGTTCGAGTTAAGGAAGAAAATGTACCTAAGACAGCCTTTCGGACACGGCATGGGCACTACGAGTTATTAGTAATGCCATTCCGAGTGACTAACGCTCCAGCAATCTTCATGAACACGATGAACCGAATCTTACGGCCGTTTATCAACTCATTTGTCGTGGTCTTCATTGATGATATTTTGGTGTACTCAAGGACAGAAGAGGAACATGCGGAACATTTGATCATAGTATTGAGCAAGCTACAGGTGCATCAATTGTACGCCAAATTGTCCAAGTTTGAGTTCTGGGAACCGGAAGTTGCATTTCTTGGCCATATCCTTTCTAAGGAGGGAGTGGCCACAAACCCGCAGAAGATAGAAGCAGTCAAGGAGTGGCCACAACTGAAGACAATAAAGGAGATAAGAAGCTTTCTGGGTATGACTGGATACTACCGGAAGTTTATTCAAAATTATGCCAGGATAGCAGTACCGCTCACAGCATTAACCAGGAAAAATCAGAGCTTCGAATGGGCAACAAGGTGTGAAGAAAGTTTCTAAGAGTTAAAAAATAGATTGATCTCTGCACCTATTTTGGTCTTGCCTCAAGCTAACAAGGGGTATGTCATCTACAGCGATGCATCATATTTGGGGTTCGGATGTGTACTGATGTAGGAAGGGAAGGTCATAGCCTATGGATCAAGACAACTCTGACCACATGAAAGGAATTACCCTACTCATGACTTGGAACTAGCAGCCATAATCTTTGCTTTGAAGTTATGGAGACATTACATCTACGGAGCGAAGGTAGAGATGTATACAGACCACAAGAGTTTGAAGTAGATATACCAGCAGAGGGATTTGAATCTAAGGCAGAGGCGATGGTTGGAAGTCTTGGAGGATATCAGGCCAGAAATCTTGTATCACCCAGGGAAGGCCAATGTGGTAGCTGATGCACTCAGCCGGAAGAGGAGTATTGCCACACTTACTATAACGAGAAAGGAGCTGGATGATGAAATCAGACAAGCAGACATCGAGGTAATTACTCAAGACTTGAGTACAGTTGTGGCACAATTAGTTTTACAACCGAGAATGAGAAAGTGAAGAAAGCTCAGACAGTAGACGCAGAGATTGAGGCACTGAAGAAGCAGGTGAATGAGGGAAAACTTTCGGAATTCAGCATGAGAGAAGGATCGCTTTGGTATGGCAGTAGGCTGTGTGTACCGAAGGATAAAGAAGTAAAAGAAGATATCATGAAGGAGGCTCACTCCACCTTACTTGCAGTGCACCCTGGAAGCACCAAAATGTATCAGGACGTGAACCGGTACCATTGGTGGTATGGGATGAAGTAGGACATAGCAGAATTTGTGTCCAGATGCCTAACATGCCAGCAAATCAAAGCCGAAAATCAGAAGCCAGGTGGATTATTGCAACTCTTGCCCATAACAGAGTGGAAATGGGAGAACATTAGTATGGACTTCATCACCGGTTTGCTCAGAAGCTCTAGGGAAAACGACTCAGTTTGGGTCATTGTAGATCGGCTAACAAAGTCCGCACATTTCCTGCCAGTAAAGACGACCCGGTCACTTGGGAAGTTAGCATAAGTTTACATTGATAATGTAGTGAAGCTGCATAGAGTACCAGTATCCATAGTTTCTGATAGGGATGCGAGGTTTACATCTCGATCTGGCAGAGTCTGCAATCAACATTAGGGACTATGACAGATTTTAGCACAGCTTTCCACCCGCAGACTAATGGACAAACCGAAAGAGTCAACCGGATTCTTGAAGATAAGCTGAGAGCCTGCATTATGGATTTCGGAGGAAGCTGGGAGAAGTATCTACCCTTAGTAGAATTTGCTTATAATAACAGCTATCAGACAAGCATTGACATGGCTCCGTATGAAGCGTTATATGGAAGGAGGTGTAGGACACCCATGTGCTGGTACGAAGTAGGAGAACGACAGATGTTTGTACCAGAGATCGTACAACAAACCACTGAGAAGATCGAGTTTATTCAGAATAGGTTGCAGACAGCACAGAGCAGGAAGAAAAGCTACGCTGACAGTCGCCGAAGGGAATTAGAATTCGAGGAAGGTGACTTTGTATTTCTCAAAAGTCTCACTAGCGAAGGGTGTGCTCAGATTCAGCAAAAGCGAGAAATTGGCACCAATATACATCGGGCCATACAAGATTCTGAAGAAAATCGGGAAGATGGCCTACAAATTGGAGCTACCGGCAGAGTTATCCCGAGTACATGGCGTATTCCACGTCTCAATGCTAAGGAAGTACATACCAGATCCGAACCATCAACTATCAGAGATTCCTGAAGACTTGTAAGTGAACCTCTCATACGAAGAACAACCAGTCAGAATCATTGATCATTAGGAGAAGATATTAAGGAACAATACCATTCCGTTGGTGAAAGTTTTCTAGAGAAATCAGTTCGTGGAGGAAGCCACTTGGGAACCAGAGAGCCGCATGAAAGCTTCTTTTCCTGAATTATTTGAAGTATAATGTTTTTTTTTAATTTTTCTCCCGACTAAGTATAGTTCTGAGGACAGAACTACTCTAAGGAGGGAGTAATGTAATATCCCAGAATAAGATAAAATATTTTTATTATATATATTATTTATTTATTTTCTAAGTTAAGACTTGAATTGTTTTGGTGCATGATTATTGAATCAAATAACCATGTATATTTGTGCAAAGGTTAGGATTAGGGTTTGGTGACCTAGGGTTAGAATTAACCCTCATCTTGATCAAACCCTAGAGCTAATCTTGATGAAGATCTAATGGTTGGAATTACCCCATGAAGAGTTTTTCATGAAGACTCCAAGAAAACTCAAGAAACTTCTAGTCTTGTGTGTTGGTACTCACATCCACCATTCCCTTCCACTAACTCAAGTCTCTCTCATCCTCACCCTTCATTCCAATTCCGGCCCATTCCCCAAAACTCTAGCTCTCCATTTTTATAAACACTCCCCCCCCCCCCACCCCCCTCCGTTAACTTCTCATTCTTTCTTCTATCTTGTTCTTGTTCTTCCAAAACAAAAAAATAAAATAAAAGGAGAGATTTTTGAGTAGTAGTAGAGAAGGAGAAAGGAAAAGAAAAAGAAGTAGAAGGAGCGAAGTAGAGAGCAAGGCGCAATCTCAAGGAGTAAAGCTTACAAGTAACTCTTGCAAACAACAAAAAGTGGGTGAACTCTAAACTCAAAAAATTAGTCTTTTCTTTTTGTATGCTTGTAGTAGGAGTTAAGAAAATTGTGGTTGCCATGTGTGAATATTAACTTGTTAAGAAAAAAATAATTTGTATGGTAGAAAAACCTCATTTCAAGATTCGTGTTGAAGAAACATGCATGCAATGTGTAGTTTAGGAATTTCTTACTCATAAATGGTTTGGAATTTTGAAATCAAATTTTTGGAACTTGTTTTGCTATGGATCTAGAGCTCAAGTGAACTTTTTCATAATATTCGGAAGCCATGTAATAGCCCAAACACCAGTCCCAATTTCGGACAGCAGCCAACTGCAGAAGCTGCTATTTTGAGAAATTCTATCGTGCCTTCCAAAAGTCATAACTAAATATTGGTTGGGTATTTTTAGCTAAAAATTTTCATGGATGCTCTTGTATGTGTCTAAAACCATAATCCCAAAATTTTCATTTTTCTGATATTTTTTTATGCCTCAAAAAATTGCTAAGTGCCAACTGGTCTGAGAAGACAGAACTGAAGTTGTCTGTTTGGGGACTGAAGTTCATATTTGCATAACTACTTGTGTATACATGGGATTGGAATGAAATTTTTGCTGTGGCTTTTAGTATGCATCTATAACATGATTCTAAAATTTTGGAATTTTTAGATAGCATTTGATGAGGTTTCAAAAATAAATTGTAAGTAGAAGTAAAAACCTTGTCTGAAAAGCACTCGAAATTTTGTTCTGTATTTGAAGAGTCATAACTCTCTGCGTATTAGGAGTTTAGATGCAATTTTTGGACACAATGTAGTGGTGTATGTCTAGTTATAGATTCCTAAATTTCATGAGATTTGGACAAGGGGTTGATTTTATATGAAATTTAGACTAGACTGTATTCAATACCTGGTGCTGATTGCATGGTCTGTTCATTTGTGATTTTCTTGAAAAATGTGTTTGGAATTTGCCCGAGTGATGAAGTAGGGACTAGTAGTAGAGACTCTAAGCTTTCCAAAAAACCCAGGAACTTGTAATTCCAAGTTGTGTAGTAACTGATATGATTTTTGAAAGTGTTGGACAGATCCAACCACCCTTAGAAGTTGTCACTTTGCATGTGTGTGACTTGTTCTCAACTCTCAAGTGTTGAATTGAGAGTTAGGAGTAGTCCTATACCCCAATACTTGGTTATTTTGTGTCTTAGGTTGATTAAGACATGGGTAGAAACTTGAACGACATTCGAGTCGTCGACCTTGTCTAAGTTAGTTGCCTACACTTATCAACCATTAGGGCAACTTGGGGACTTCCGCCTTAAAGATCAAAAGTGACTAACTCGGGCACCGACGAAATCATGGGAGATGATCACGATCTAATTTGACGATGAGACTCAATGGGGGAAGTGGCGAGCATAGTGAATCGCGTCGCCGGAGCCGCAGGTTGATAGGCGGGAACGAGGGTTTCTAGTAGGAAAACCGCTTGAGACTAGGCATAACTTAGACTAGGAATTAGTTGGTGACCATGCCCTTGTAACATGTCTAAGTAGACTTAATGTTAGTTAGTTTTTCCGTCACCTATAACTGCATTAGTTTCTAGAGAACTAGCAATCGGGTGATGTACTCTTTTGTCATTAGGGATAAGTTTAGGGATAAGTACTGCGGTGCGTATCTTGCACTGTTAATTCCTGAAGTACCGTGGTAAGAACGGGATGAGATTTCTTGGCGAATATGGGATTAGTCCTTCGAGGTTGTCAAGTTCTATGCTGGTGGACACGAACGGATTATATGGGCTGCGGTTCGGTGAATCTTCGGCGCCATAGGTATGCTGCGGTGTATCTTCAAGTTTGTCACGGCTTTTGAGTAGGGTCCGGGCGTCGGGCACTAGTGGCAAACCGAGATACCACTAAGTGATTGCAGAAACAGATGGAGACCGATTAATTTGCAACCTCATCAACCACGATCTATCTATCAGGAATAGGACGAGTACAATAGTAGGTTGCATGGCGAGGGTTCACAACCCTGAACTTGGAGGCAACAGCTTGATTTGGAAAGTATGTAGTATGGGATGCATACATTTCCAAAGTCCCGCTTGCATTTAGTTTAAGCACATTCTGACCTGTGCATTAGATTACTAGGGCTTATCATACACGGACACTCTAGACCCGACTCCACTTTCCCTTCTTTTAGTCACTTTTTCTATTTGCTTTCAGCCTTGATTGTCTAGTTTGGAGATCATTGCTTTTATCAGCTTTACGTCAGTAGAATTACTGACGTGCCCACTCTTTAGGTGCTAGACTGCTAACCCGGGGAGCCAAGGAAGCCCAAGCCAGATGGTGTGCCCAAGTGATAGTATCAAGTGTTCATTATTTACATCCTTGTTATTTTTTGTAAACTCTGAATTGTAATTTCTAAACATTGTATATTGTAACACTTGAACTTGTAATCGTCATGGAATAAAGTTTGTTTAAATTTTCATGTATTTTTTCCTGTATTGTGACTGTTTGAAGGAAATATTCTGGTTTGTGTCACGAATCGCCAGTATGGGGATTCGGGGTGCTACACGGTCGACCGCAACTTTGGACAGTCGATCACAACTCTGCCTGCACTATTGCTGCTATGTTTTCTTCTACCCTCTTCGACGCTTCGACCACCGTGCTTCATCTTACCTTCTTCTAATCTAAACCACGAGTATTCAAGACACATTCATAACAGTATCTCTAAATTTCTTTCGCGTGCGTCTATTTGGAGTAACAACATCAATTAACTTATTCTCAACCATGTACTCATTGTGACTTAGAAAAAGTTGTAAGTGTGAAAAGTTTTTATAGATGATGTTGCTATTTCCAACAACGATATTCTCATTAATGATGTTGTTAGGGATTGGATTTTTTCCTATAACTGATGTCGTTATCCCTAACAACGAAATCTGTAATGAGAATGCCGTTGTTTGGAATAGCGACATCATCTATATGATTTTTTCACACTTACGTTTTTTTTCAAGTCGCATAGAGTACACGATTGAGAATAAGTTAGCTGTGCCGTTAGTCCAAATAGCGGCACGTTAATTTTTTTATATAAAGATGTCGCTATTGAAAACAACACCATAGAATTAACCTGTGTCGTTATTTTTAATAACGGTTAGTACTGACATGTCCAAAATTGGATCAGTCTGCAAAATATTTCCGAAAGTATGTTAGATCGCTAAATATTTTCAAAAAGTGGGTCAATACGCAAAAAGTTCTCAAATATGTACTCTAACAACTTCGAAGTCAATGAAAAATAATAATAAATAAATTAAAAGTCCGGGTCGGGTCGAGGTTGGATCAAAATTAGACCCGAATAGCAGGCAAATAACCGAAACCAAAAGGCGGGCGGGTCGATTCGAACTCACCGCGTGTCCTACCGAGTCTCAAGTCAAATTCCAAATACCCCTCCCAAAAAAACAACTACCACCGCACCCGCATAAAACTACCCCTATGCGAATCTCCCCCGACCATCCAATCAAAATTTTCCCCACTTTAAGATCCGCTCCCTCCTCATCCAACCCACTCCCTACATACAACCCTACAACCCCCCCGCATACAAATACCCCACCAAAAAATAAATTGATCGATTATAATTATACCAACAATAATAAATACTACTAATAAGTAAACATAAACAAACCGCCAAATACTCTTTTCTCTTGCTTTCCCTCTTCGTTCTTTCTCAATTCCCTCCTTCTCTTCAAAACCCTACTCCTCCTCTTTTACCGCCATGGCCGGAATAGCTGATGGGCCCCACCTCCACCGCCAACCGCCAGCCAACCACGGCGGAAGCGGCCCGCAGGTGCTCAGCCCCGCCCCCAACCGCCACTTCCCGTTGTCCGCCGCCTTCCTCTCCGATCTCCACCGCCTATCCCCTGTCCCTGATTCGATGGTAGTCGTCCATCTCTTTCCGTTTCTTGATTGATTGATTGATTTGGTAATTTGGGGATTTTATTGGGAGGTTGGTTGATAGATGGATCAAAGTTGGGGTTTTTATTGGAAGAAGCAACTTTATAGATTTGATTTGATTTTTTAAAATTAATTTATTTAGAATATTGGTTAATTCTTTTTTTAGTCTTGGATTTGGGCGGCTAGTTGCTATTAATCGTGATTTTATGTTTAGTATAATGAAATATTGTAGCTAGTGAAATCATTGTCTCGGAACTGGGTATCGGTATCAGACATCGGTTGTTGTTTCTTGGTAATGCCAGAGATGTGTGGGAGTGTCGGTATGCAAATTTCTAATCTGGCTCGGGCAGTACCTCTCGATATTGGATGAGATTTGATACCTTGACCCAAAGCACTAAAAGTAATGTGTTATTCAAAACAAAACAAAAATCTTCTATTTCAATAAATCAAGGTTGCCCGTGCTATATTAGAGTTTGGGGCCATGTTTGGGAACAAAGTTAAGTTATCTTAACATTGGAGGTATAGAGTATGCTAAGTTTGGTTATTATACATTTACCTCCAACTTAAAGTTATCTTCGAACTTGGTCTTTTAGCATTGCCACGGTTTAGAAAAATTAGATAAGAGTTGAGTTTGGATAATTTCCTTAATCTGAACTTTTGGGTTGAGATAACTATAGATATCTTAACTTCATATATGAGTTCAAATGGATCAAAGTTAGGATGATTAGAGTTTTGAAAAGATATGTGAGAAAACTCCAGTTATCCTATCTTAACTTTGTTCCCAAATAAGGCATGAGTCTATACACAGCGGGCTCATTTTTTAAATCCGCATTTAATGTTGCATAGCCAACGGAATTTGAACAGGGGTTGATCTGATACCATGTGAAGGACCTTGCCATTTGACCAAACCTCTGAAGTTGTGGTAAGGGTGAAGGGTTGACTACCTGTATTCTAACAATTTGGAACAAGCAACTTAAGCTTATTTTTGGAACATTTATACTTTCTTATGCTTTTGTCATTCATGGATTTGGGAAATACTTGTTATCTTACATGTTTCTTCTTCTTTTTTGGTTGAGTATTATGAGGTATCGTAGCTTCTTAAAGCACTAATAGTTGTGTAGTAATCTTGTATATGAGTTAAATTGACGATGCTTGTCCTTTGTCTGAATAGAATAGATATGGTTAGAGTGTAACGCTATTCCTGACATTGTAGCTAGGGGGTATAAACATCATAATCTTGATTCTTCAAATGAAGGTTTTTCGATGGAATGCGGGGATGGTTCCCACCAGGGGTGAAAATGGATATGGATATGGATAAGCCAATCTGATTTCATTCCTTATCCATATTTTGACTAATGTCTGAGATATGTCTGTTTGAAATACGGATAGGGATATGGACATTGCTTAATTTTGGAAATATGTGGATAGAACAGTGAATACCTATTTGAATATAAGAGAACCTGTTGGACAACATAGAGATTAAAGTCTATTTACTTATTTAGCATTATAGTTTCTACCAATATAGTAAATAGTTCCCTTTGCTTTTCTACTTCGGGTGCTAGGCTCCTCTTCTTTGTAACATAATATAGTAAATAGTTAGTTTAACTTCAAAACTAGTTCGTATATTTGGTATATAATTCGAACAAAACTAAAAACTTACTCATGTTCTTACTGATAGGTAGTATAATTTTATAGGTTTTTTCTGTAATTAAAGTTTGAATTAGTGACTGCACTTTTTATTCATTCACGATATTAAAAAAAAGGTTCTACAATGTGTTGCGTTTGTTCCTAAGTGTTAAAGTAGTCTTAGTTTAGTCCCACGTCGGAATTAGATTTAGATTACTCTTTGTACTCTCCTATATATATATGAGGCAGTGTATTCAGTTATTTGATATTCTTTTCAAATAAAGTATTCTTTTCTGTCTCCATACTATCGATTAACAGTAAGTAAGTAAGTGCACAAAGAGTGCACTACTTAATTCAATATTTAATGCTAAAGTGAACCTGTTGAATAAAGTCATTCGGTACCGTGTTCTATCTGTGGTCAAATTGTTTTGTTCAAATATGGTTATTAAGATACCAATCTGTGAAATAACTATATTCGTATCTATATCCATAAGAAGAAAGTAAATAAGAATACGGTAACATTGTATCAGTTTGCATCCAATCTATTTGCACCCTTACTCATTGGTTTGTGACCTTTCAGTTTTGACACTCAGCTCGCTGGCATATGCCTTTTAGGCTTTGTGATGTCTTTCTTTCACTACGACAATGTTTTTGATCCAAAATGAGTCTCATGTTTTTCTAGAACGCTTTCTGACAGGAGTACATGATTTCCTCTTGTATGACATGCCAAATTTGTGTTAGGGTTAAGACCTTATCCCTGTTAGAGACATGTCCTAGTCATTTTTTGTCATTGTCGGCTTGTCGCATTATCGTTGAGAAGTGACATGAGAATAATGCGGGATAGATAGGCATTACGGAGAGGTATATGAGAGGTGCTTGGAGAATGAGAAGAGTTACTAAGGGCTAGTATTTATAGTTAGTTACTTCAGGTTATGATTGACTATGGGATATTAATCCATCTATTGGTAGATAGCATCATGGCTGAATGGGTAAGTACTTAGGGTTTTTTTTCTATATAAATATTTTTGACAGAAAAATACTTGGGTGATTTAGCTATTAACAATTGAGTGCCAATGGTACAAAGTTACAATCAGATAGGCATCCAGTGGAACAGATTGATAATAACTTATATGATGAACATAATCACATCCGTGAGTCCTACTTTTCCAGGGATTGGCATTTCATCGTGTCTGGTTGTGATATGTGTCCTTTGCCATTCAACGTAGAGCGAGATTCCAAAATATTAATAGTTTTTCTTCTTTCGCCGTCTTTCCAATACATTTTGAGCATTTGTTGCACAGATATTATGCCAGTTCATTCTACCTGTTTTTTCTTCGGATTTTTGAACTAGATAAATGTATCTTGCATATCTTTTAATTTCCTTCCTTTTTCGCTTTCTCTATTTTTCCTGTATTATTTTTAATATTTAGTTTGCAACTTTTGTGCAGTTAAAACCAATGATGAAAAAAGAAAATAATGAACTGCAAAACATCCAGGGGCCAACTTTTCCGTGGCATGAGGAGGAAACAAGAACTAACGTACCTCCATCTGTGTCAGGAGTAGGAGCTACACCTCGAAAAATCCGCAGGCTATCAAAAGAGAAACGGCTGACGGTGCAAGCATCTGGATCAGCTGATGGTAAATAACCTGGACCTAAGGTCTTTGAAGCTTTTCATTATAAGATGCAGTCATTTGAAGCGTAATGATGATGACCTAATTTGATGATAGGTGCTGTAGAATTAAATCTGAACTAATGCTTCCTATTGCGTACATGTTTCCAGGTATTCCTGATATTTTTGCTCCCAACAGTTGTCGCTATGACAGTTCCTTAAGTAAGTTGATCTAAAGATATATTGGGGATTTTACCAACAAATAAACAAAGAATATTGGTGATGCTACCTCAGTGAAAAATAATTTATTGGAGAATAAACCTGTGGTGCAATTTTTATGTTGTTTCATTGCAAATCTTATGTATGAGCACTGATCATGTGGTCCGTGCAGGTTTGTTGGCAAAGAAATTTGTTAATCTGCTGCAGCAAACGAAGGATGGGACAATAGATTTAAATGAAGCTGCAGAGATTTTGCAGGTAGGATTGGTTGATTATTTTCATTGCTGTCTTTATGAGTTTGGCGGCAGATTTATGTCCTTTTTTACATTTGGCGTTGTTTTTCCTTTTTCCCTATTCATTTTTGAAACAATTATTTTGACAGGTCCAAAAGAGGAGGATATATGACATAACTAATGTTCTTGAAGGAGTTGGACTAATGGAGAAATTTCTAAAGAACAGGATACGTTGGACGTAATTGATAAAATCCTATGAATTCTTTTCTTCTTGAACTTCAAAAGTAAAGCTAACTCAGGAATTTTTATGACCAGAGGTGCTGATATGATGGGGCCGGCCGAACTTGAAGTCCAAAAGGCTAAGTTGAAGGTACCAGTAATTTCTATTTTCCTTGTGCTCATTTTGTCATTTCATAGTTTTAGTATTATCCTTCACTTCTGCAGATTGGTTAGTATTCTGTTTCCTTTTGCTTTTAGAAAAATCTGTGGGAGCCAATTTCCCTGTGTTTCGTTAATGATTATTTAATGGAAAAAAATGTTACAAAGAGGATATATATATATATATATATATATATATATATATATAGAGAGAGAGAGAGAGAGAGAGAGAGAGAGAGAGAGAGACAAATCTTCGGTTGCACACTACTTTTGGTGAGCACTCCGTGAGCACTCACGAAATAGAGCACCTATGACAAATCCGAACCGCTCATATTGTTCTATATACCTTAGATAGCCTAACAATAAAAAATCACGTAATTTGAAATTCATTTACCCATCCATCATGCCGTTAGAAATTTCAGCCATACAATTTTATAATGATGCAAATCATGGGCAAATGAACTTCAAATTACTTGATTTTTTATTGTTAAGCTATCTAAGGTATATAGAACAATATGAGCGGTTCGGATTTGTCATAGGTGCTCTATTTCATGAGTGCTCACCAAAGTAGTGTGCAACCGAAGGGGACTCATATATATATATATATATATATATATATATATATAGGGCCCTTCCGTTGTGCACTACCCTCCGTGTGCACTCCGTGTGAACTTTTTACACGGAGTGCACATGGATAATCTGAACCGTTCACATTGATCTACACGTCTAAATTAGTCTAAATATGTAAAATAAAGTCATTTGGAATTCATTTGTCCATCCGTTGAAGTGTTACAAAATTGTATGGCTGAATATCATTTGTTTTTATACTGACTTGATGGACGGGCAAATGAATTCCAAATGACTTGATTTTACATATTTAGACTAATTTGGACGTGTAGATCAATGTGAACGGTTCGGATCATCCATGTGCACTTCGTGTAAAAAGTTCACACGGAGTGCACACGGAGGGTATAGCACAACGGAAGGGCCATATATATATATATATATATATATATATATATATAGGGAAAAAGGGGTATGAGCAACTTGCTCATTTAGTAAATGAGCAATTGATGATGTGGCATACATGTGATTGGAAAAGCCTTAAAAGAGTTAGTTGTCCAACGTATCACATGCATGCTACATAATGAATTGCTCATTTACTAAATGAGCAAGTTGCTCATACCCCTTTTTCCCTATATATATATATATATATATATATATATATATATATATATATATATATATATATATATATATATATATATATATATAGGGAAAAAGGGGTATGAGCAACTTGCTCATTTAGTAAATGAGCAATTGATGATGTGGCATATATGTGATTGGAAAAGCCTTAAAAGAGTTAGTTGTCCAATGTATCACATGCATGCCACATAATCAATTGCTCATTTACAAAATGAGCAAGTTGCTCATATCCCTTTTACCCATATATATATATATATATATATATATATATATATATATATATATATATATGGATATGGGTGTGATCCCCTAGGCCAGGTCTCAACCTAAATTTGAGGCCATTTCTAACTCAATTAATTCTCATTCGTTTGATCTGCAATCGCTTGATCGAATGGATCACAACACACCACTTAAAAAGAGTTGATAAAGAAACCCAGATGAACCATTTTGAATCGGCCCTTTCTTTTAGAAAAAAACCGGTTCAATTGCTTACTTCTTCCTTTCTTCCCTTTGAATCTGCTGGTTCTAAAAAGGCCATCAAAAAACTATTGGTGGAGACGATGAGGTTGGTGGTTGTGGTCGATCCAGCTGAGTATTGAGGAGGCACTAGTGGTGGTGGAGAATTTGGCGGTGGTGGTGATGGTGAAGGCAGAGATGGTGTGGTGATGGAGCTATAGGAGATGGCTGTGGTTTTTTTTTATAAAAAAATTATATCTATAAGAGCATTTGTAGTCGTTGAAACTCAAAATTTGGGTATTTGGCGTTTGAAATAGGAAATTTGGGTACGAGTTGTGGTTGTTTTAACCCAAAATTTAGACAGACGGTAGATAAAGTCTTGTCCCACAAATTTATTTTTTAAAATAAAAAATCCTCGACCGACGAATGATTTCCCGTCCGATGGAAATTTATTATAAAACAAAAACAAGAGACGGGAAATCTTTTCCCGTTTCAGCATTTAAAAAAAAATCATCACGGACAGGGAATCATTTCCCCCATTTCCCGTCTGAGAGTTTTTTTTCTAATTAAATCTTAATTAAATCCTAATTAAATCTTAAATCTTAATTAAATCCCAATGTGTGCATAATAATTCTTTTTTGATGAATAGGATAGAGTCTTACGACTCCAGCCCAACAATAAAATAAATCAATCGGAGAGTACAAGTATAATTTTACACGGAGTAAAACTGTAGCAAAGAAATTACAACAACGGGCGCTGCAAAAAAACCAAAAAAGGAGAGGCAACCGAGCGCGCTGCCTCACATTGGATGCACATCAATAGACACAAAGGAAGGAAGCAAAGCGACCGCCACACAAGAGCTGAAAAAAACGCACCATCGCCTCTAAAGGAAGGCACCGTCACTGCATCAATCAACAACCGAAGAAAAGGCCCACGTGCGAGGAGAAGACAGCAAACAGCCCACACCCACAAAAGAGCAGAACGGCGCCCACCAGCCCTAAAGCCAAAAGAACCAAACAGACGACCCAACTCCGCAACAGACTGAGCCAAAACTCAATACCCCCACACTCGACCCAATAAAGGGGGAGCAGAAACACAATAGATCAAAACATAAACGAGATTTAGAACGTAAAAAAGGACATAACAACAGCAGATAATTTTAAGAGCCACTCGAGCATCGCTGGGGAATGAAAATAATATCAAACCAAAGAATGCCTAAAGGGAGACAGAGAGAAAATAACACACCAGAGGGCTATCCAAACTGAAACCAACCCGAATCTGCCTGCCCAAAACGCAAAATACGAAAGGGCCAATACAAAGCTTATAGTGAAGCAAGGTTGACTCGGGGCGCCAAACCGCGAAAAGGGACCTCAAAGGAGATCACCCAGCACAATGGACACAAACTCAGCTGAGACCTATCTAAATAACACCTGGGAAGGAAACAAAAGAACTGCACAAAGAAGTATATGGCCAACACAAAATGATTGAACATATTAATTGCTAACAACAGAAAAGAAGCAAAACAGACTAGTACACAAAATAAACAAGATGGGACGTAACAGAAACAAATGTCTGACCCCCACCCAATATGAACAACAAAATAGAGAAGCGAAACAGTAACACATAGCACACCTAAATGACATCAACAACGATGCCTAAAACAAAAGCCAAAATGAGTAAGACTATTAAGCTCCATCCCATCAGAAGAAACGAAAACTAAACACCATACAACCCTGGTCAAAACCAAAAAGAGCCCTCCACAGCTCTTGGATAACCGGTGGATCCAAAAAAGCGAAGAAGGCCATTAACCCGAAGCCTGCATAATAGAACAGAATAATAGGTGAGCTATAGGTGAACAGAAGCCTGCATAATAGAACAGAATAATAGGTGAGCTGTAAGACAGAAAGAAAGTTGAGGAAGAAAATTATAAAAACAACAGAAATTAGCTCCCTCTTCAATCCGCTGAAGACTCAGGGCCTCTACTTTAGCCTGGGCTAACGTGGAAGACCAAAACTTTGAGTAGTAGATGAAATCATCCATCAGTCTAGCAATAGCACGAGAAGATTGGGTAAAAATGTGACTATTGGGTAAAAATCAGACTAGCAAAAAAGGAGAGGCAACCGAGCGCGCTGCCTCACACTGGACGCACATCAGCAGACACAAAGGAAGGAAGCAAAGCGACCGCCACACGAGCTGAAAAAAACACGCCATCGCCTCTAAAGGAAGGCACCGCCATTGCATCAATCAACAACCGAAGAAAAGGCCCACGTGCGAGGAGAAGGCAGCAAACAGCCCACACCCACGAAAGAGCATGACGGCGCCCAGCAGCCCTAAAGCCAAAAGAACCAAACAGACGACCCAACTCCACAACAGACTGAGCCAAAACTCAATACCCCCACACTCGACCCATTAAAGGGGGAGCAGAAACACAATAGATCAAAACGTAAACGAGATTTAGAACGTAAAAAAGGACATAACAACAGCAGATAATCTTAAGAGCCACCCGAGCATCGCTGGGGAATGAAAATAATATCAAACCAAAGAACACCTAAAGGGAGACAGAGAGAAAATAACACACCAGAGGGCTATCCAAATTGAAACCAACCCGAATCTGCCCACCCAAAACGCAAAATACGAAAAGGCCAATACAAAGCTTATAGTGAAGCAAGGTTGACTCGAGGTGCCAAACCGTGAAAAGGGACCTCAAAGGGGATCACCCAGCACAATGGACACAAACTCAGCTGAGACCTATCTGAATAACACCTGGGAAGGAAACAAAAGAACTGCACAAAGAAGTATATGGCCAACACAAAATGATAGAACATATTAATTGCTAACAACAGAAAATAAGTAAAGAGACTAGTACACAAAATAAACAAGATGGGACGTAACAGAAACAGATGTCTGACCCCCGCCCAATATGAACAACAAAATAGAGAAGCGAAACAGTAACACATAGCACACCTAAATGACATCAACAGCGATGCCTAAAACAAAAGCCAAAACGAGTAAGACTATTAAGCTCCATCCCATCAGAAGAAACGAAAACTAAACACCATACAACCCTGGTCAAAACCAAAAAGAGCCCTCCACAGCTCTTGGATAACCGGTGGATCCAAAAAAGCGAAGAAGGCCATTAACCCGAAGCCTGCATAATAGAACAGAATAATAGGTGAGCTATAGGTGAGCTATAGGTGAACAGAAGCCTGCATAATAGAACAGAATAATTGGTGAGCTATAAGACAGAAAGAAAGTTGAGGAAGAAAATTATAAAAACAACAGAAATTAGCTCCCTCTTCAATCCGCTGAAGACTCGGGGCCTCTACTTTAGCCTGGGCTAACGTGGAAGACCAAAACTTTGAGTAGTAGATGAAATCATCCATCAAACTAGCAATAGCACGAGAAGATTGGGTAAAAATGCGACTATTTTTTTCTTTCCATATGGTCCCAATGATGACCATGATGGAAAGGTCCCACGATTTTCGGAATTTTTTCTTAATGTGACTACTCCAGTTAGTCCAGCAAGACCGAAGAGAGGGAGGGAACTGGGAAGCTTCCCACGCATACAAACAAGCTAGCCAAAGAGGAAGGATGACAACGTAGTGAAGAAGTAAGTGATTAACATCTTCCGAATTAGAGAGGCAGAAGGGCACCTGACCTAAAGCAAGGTTCCTTTTGTTGAGGTTCTCAACTGTTAAGAGCTTGTTGTTGATTGCCAACAAAGACAGAATTTTAACTTTTAATGGAGCACAACATCTCCAGAGTAGTTTGGCAAATGGGGAACGAACGCCACCATCATTAAGAAAATTGTAGAAAGATTTGACAGAGAAGATACTCGATGCTAACCATCGCCAGCTAAAGTCATCAATAGGATGCCACGGGTAGCTGGATAAGCACTCAAGAAGATAGGCATAATCAATAGCCTGGATAGGAGTTAGGGAGGAGTGGAAAGGAATATGCCAAACCCTAAGGTTGTTGGTAGTTGACAAATAATCAGCTACAGTAGCCGTCTGGTTGGAAGCTAGAGAAAAGAGGCGAGGAAAAGCATGTTGTAGCTTAAAATGCCCGATCCATCGATCAAACCAAAACTTAGTCTTTACACCAAACGCACACACATTAATAAGACCACACTGAAAGGGAAGAACAACTTTCTACACCCCTTTCCAAAAGGGAGAGGTTGCTGTAGAAAGGGTAGGATGGAACTCCCAAACTTTACGCCGCGAGTGGCATTTCTTAGTGATTAAACGGGCCCAAGGAAGGCCATCATCTTTGATCAATCTCCATAGCCATTTGCCTAAAAGAGCAAGATTTTGGTTCCTCAAATTGAGAATACCCAACCCCCCCAGAAGATTTGGAGGTACAGGAGATCTTCCAATGACACAGATGTGTACCTGCCCTGTACGAGTCCGAGCCAGACCAAAAGAAATTGCTACGGATTTGATCAATTCTCTTGATGACCCAGGAAGGCACATAAAAAAAGGACATTATATATAAAGGAATAGAAGAGAGAACGGAGTTAACCAGGATCAGTCTACCTCCACGAGAGAGTTGTCTACCAGACCAGGTATTAAGTCTGGATTCTACTTTCTCAATCATGGGAAATCAATCCGATTTGTGCAGCTTACCCCATCTCAGGAGAATTCCTAGGTAAGTAATAGGGAAAGAGGCTATAGCACAATTGAAGAACTGAGCGATCTCATGTTGTCGGTTGTTTGAGCCTCCTAGCCAAAGAACAGAAGATTTCTGGAAGTTAATGGCAAGGCCCGAAGCTTTCTCGAAGATATAGAGTAGAAGCTTCAGGTTTCTAACAGTGCAACCGTTCGGTTTCGCAAAAATAATGGTATCATCAGCATATTGCAAGTTTAGGACGCCTTTAAAGCTATTAGAGCTGCACAATCCCTCAATGACATCCGCTTCCCAAGTGTTTCGAAGTAACCTGCTAAAGACATCAGCTACAAGGGTGAAGAGGAGGGAAGAGATTGGGTCCCCTTGGCGGAGGCCACATTTACATTTAAATTTGTGACCTGTGCCATTAATGAGAATAGAGGTGCCAGCAAACAGGCTAGATTTTATCCAAACGATCCATTTCGGTCCAAAACCACGGTGCCAAAGAATATCCAATAGAAAGTCCCAGCTGACATTGTCGTACGCTTTTTGAAAGTCAAGCTTTAAAAGGATACCTTCCGCCTTGGATCGATGGCACTCGGAAGTAACTTCTTGGGCACTAGCCACACTATCAAGTATAAACCAGTCTTTAATAAAACCGGATTGGGCGGGATCAATTAGAGGAGGGATAACTAGGCTGAGGCGAGACAACAGTACTTTCATGATAATCTTAAAAGAAGTGTTGAGCAGACTAATCGGTCGGAAGGAAGTAACTGAATTGGCACCAATCAATTTGGGAATAAGAACAATATGCGCATAGTTGATGCGATCAAATGAAAAGGTGCCTTGATGGAGGTTAGAAAACATGGCCAGTAGGTCGTCTTTAAGAAAATCCCAAAATTTTTGGAAGAAGAAAGCAGCAAAACCATCAGGACCAGGAGAAGAATCACTTTTGAGTAGAAAACCGCCGATTTAATTTCCTCTGAGATAAAGGGAGCTTCCAAAGCAGACAAATCATGAACTACATTATCGTAGAGACGATTCCAATCTAAGAAAACATAGTGGTTTAGGACATCCCAAAAGGTTTCGGTAAAACGATAGAAATGTGGAGTGGAAATCCGCATCTGAATTGAGCTCATTGTTGTTGTGAACAATAGATGAGATACGATTGCATCACTGACGATGCGACGCAAAATTATGGAAAAAGGAGGTGTTGGCATCACCCTCCTTGAGCCATCGGATTTTAGCCCGTTGGGCCCATTTTATATGATCGTTTTGAAGGAGGTCTGCGAACTCCCGTTTGTACAACAGGTGCTCACAGCAAAGGGAGTCTGAGATGGGACCTTGCTCTTCGAGCTGGTCAATGGCAGAAATAGAAGCTAAGAAGTGATTCTTGAGTACGGAAGCGTTAGTAAAACGTTCCTTACACCAAATTTTGCATCCATACTTGACCGCGAATAGTTTGAGTAATAAGCGACCCAGCCCTTGCGATCCGGTAATAGCAGAGAGACACTCAGAGGCCATATTAACAAAGATTTGATCTTGTAGCCAGTACTTTTCAAACCAGAATTTGTGAGGTTTGGAGAAATTAAAGTTCGAATGAAGAGTGATTGCAACATGGTCAGAAGCAGGGTTGGGTAAAGCACAGGAGAAAGAGTTATGAAACGATGAAATCCAGTCTTGGGATACGAGGAACCGGTCAAGCTTAGCCATAGACGGATTGAGCCTCATGTTGGACCATGTGAAGGATCTGCCATTGAGGGGCAATTCGACGAGATTAAGGATGCGAATGCAATCGTTGAAACGAATAGAATCCTCCCGGAACGCAGAGTTTCCCGAGCTTTCGTGAGAAAAGCGAGTGACGTTGAAGTCACCACAGAAGATCCACATGCCATTGATGTTATAGCGAAAAGATTCAAATTCATTCCAGAACAGGTTCCGACGGTCCATTGTGGAAGGACCGTAAATGGAAACCACATGGAGGTTCTCTCTCATATCAGTGCAGATTTCCGTTCATTTAGAAAGAAATCTCATAGACGGGAAATGATTTCCAGTCTGATAGATTTTTTAAAAAAATTGGTAGAGAATATCATCTTTCGTCAATGAACGGATGAAAGATGATCTTTCGTTAGCTATATTTTGCAAATTCTCATTTCTCCTCCTAAATATAGCCGACTACTGTTCATCTCAATCCCAAAATTTGGGTATTTGGCCAACGACTACGAGATTTCCCCCCCAAATTTTGCAAAATTTGGGAAAATAACCAACGACTATAGATGCTCTAAGGTGTTTCGAAAAATGCACTAGCCCTTTTTTTGGTGGATGCATCTGGGCAATATCATCATCATCATCATCATCATCCATCTCCATGACATCCTTGTCCTTTCAGTATGTTACCATGCCATACCTGGTCGAAAACATCGTTGTGATTGAAATTTCTCTGGCTGAGTTTTGTGCTTTTTTAGTTAGAGATTTGCTTCAGTAAATGACCAAAGTTAAAATTACTGTTCATGCAGGTTGCTCCGGTTTTCAGCAGGTTCTAACCTGTTAGAATTACTAGTTAAAAGAATAAAATAAAGTTACTTGATTGTACATATTGTACTATGTCTTGATAGAGTCAACATGAATACTTTCTTCTGTACATTAATAAATACTCTGCTCTAAAATACTAAAAATTGACTATTTACTTTTCTCCTTCTTCATCTTCTTCTTCTTCCGCAATTTCAAGACCCACACCAAACTCAAAAAAGAAAAAAACTGACTACTAAGATGAAGAATCAAGTGTGACTTGTTACTTGTTCATTCTCATCACCACACACACCCATCTAATGCTTTAATAGAAGGAAGCAATAAGTTGAGCAACACTTGTGTTCGTTTTTTAAAATTTTTTTTTGTTCAGCTGAGGGATAAGGCTAGATTAATTGGGTGAGATCAGTTTTCATCTACTGGATTACAAAGTGCAATTTTCTATGTATGGGTGGCTAAGCTTGGTTTAATATGTTATTTTGTATGTACTCGAGACACCAGCACAAGGCTAAGTAATATCTATATAATAAAACACAAAGAAAGCTATCAAGTGGCTCTCCTTCAATTCTCCCAAAAATCAAAGGCCCAGATCTAACCTCAGAAAACATATTCCCCCCCCCCCCCAAGTTTCCCCCCAAAACTCAAATTCAAATCCCCCACCCAAAACAACTCCTATATTTATTTAATTTTTTTTCTCTCTCTCTCCCTCCATCTTCTATTCAAAAAATTAAGAAAATAAAAATTTAAAAAATTTAAAAAAAAATTAAAAACTTAAAAACTAAAAAAATTAAAAATTTAAAAACTTTAAAAATAAATTCAAAAAAATCAAAAAAATCATATAATATGTTTTTTACTGTACCCCCAAAAGTTTCTCATATAATATGTTTGCTACTTCAATTAATTTGCTGGACATCCAAAACTATTTTCTATGATCAAACAAGGTGCACCGTTCCGAAGACGTGCCGTAGGTACGTGTCAATGGGCAAACCGTGTGTGTGTGTGTGTGTGTGTGTGTGTGTATATATATATATATATATATATATATATATATATATATATAAAAGAAAATGTGCCATAGGTGTAAATTGGCACCGTAAAAAATTTTATCCTCTACTTCCAAATGCATGATCCACACCGTTCAATGTGTTCAACATGTCATAAAACATAAGAGAACGAAATATTATCAAAGTTGAATGTGTCTTGTCATGTATTTAATGATCACAATAGTTAATTTGTTAAAAAACCTTTTATTTTGCAACCTCATGATGAATGGGCAAAGCATATTCAAATTAGTAATTGATTTACTCAATGTTTTATAATATGAAGATTAAATTGAACGGTGCGGAACGTGAATTTTGATTATGGAGAATGGATTTTTAGTGCGCCATAGGAGAAGAAGGCATAGGACTCTCCGCATCTCTATCATCTTGTTGTATGTTTGAAATTCCCTTGTCTGGGTGATGATATGAACTAGGCTATTTCTATGTACCGTGTTGATTTTATGCTCAGGAGGAATTTTAGTGAGTTTGGCATGGTGGTGAGTAAGCTTACACGTGAGTTTTGATGGCGATGAGTTTAGGTTGTCTGGGCTGCGTGATTGGAGTTGATCTTGATTATTTGCTTGCTTTCTTCTTGTTTCTTGTTTTACTTTTTCTTCTTTTCATTTTCTTTTGATGGACAAAGTTGCTTGAATATTGGGTTGCATGAATTAAAGTTGAGTTGATCCTAATTCTTAACGTGGATGGGTGCGTAATGAGGTCATCAGTTCGAGGATTTGAGTGCTTCTGCCAGTGCAGACATCGTTTAGAATGACTACTTCAGTAGCATAGTTATCTTTATTTCAGCAATTTTTATTTATTTTTGGGCATTTTAGCCATATTTAGTAGTTTTGCAATTTGCACCCATTATTTTCTGCATTAGAGTATTTTGGAGATTTGTATTGAGATTTTGTTTTTAGTTTATCTATAGGCCTTGAGAATAATGAGAAGGTATTGATTAAAAAAATTACTGTTTGTTGAGTTATTGCTCTGCATTTTTTTCTTGCGCGTGTAATACACTAGAAATTATTAGGGTTTGTGAGAAATCCTAAGAAAGTGGTTTGTGAGAAGCTCTAACTACACCCCTAAATTTTCAATTTTATTCTAAACACTAACCTTAATACCTCTCTCTCTCCTCATAGTCGCCATCCCCACCTTCTCTCTCTTCTCCTTCTTCTTCTTTGATTGAGTCTGAAACCCATTGGCCCCCTCTCCCCGTTGACCTCCCCTTCTTCCTTCGACAGTCGGCCACTCCGAGACCCCCCCTCTCCTCCACCTGACCTTCCTGAAAATCCTGAACCCATCACCACTCGATCACAGCCCCAGATCCCCATTGTCGCTCACACCACCGACCACCTAGCCCCTCTCCTTGCGCTGCCGACCACCCCCATAACCTTCCCCATCTCATTCGAAACCTTCCCCATTCCAAATCCCTTAAATTCAAAAATCCAAATCCCCAAATCCATTCAAAATCCCAAACCCTAAATTCCCCAAATTTCCAATTCAAAATCCCAAATCCTAATCCCCAAGTCAACTCAGATTCGGGTTTTCTTTTTGATTGCGACTTTTGATTGGTGTTTAGTTGTTGTTTGGTGTTTGGGCAAAATCAAGTGTCAGATCCAGTATCTTCTTCCTTCATCCGTGCCACACGTTCATCGAACTCCGGTAATTTCTTTACTCTTCAATTATTTGTAATACTGCCAATCATCTTTAGAATATTATCAAAATTTACTGTCATCCACAAATATTGAGTGTGTGCTTCTACTTGCTAATTAGGGTACGAATCATTATTGCATATCTTACATGATCAGAACGATTAAGTATAATTGTTGATTGTTAGGCGTGAATCTTAAATCTGACCTGTTAAACTTATTTCAATTCTTCAAAATCCATCAAATCAATTAGTAGTTTTAATTTCTAACTTAATCGGCATTACATGTTAGTAAACTTAATCTTTTAATATTTTTGGAAATTCTCTACTTAAGGTTAAGTTTACATCATTTTGGTATCAGAGCGAAGGTTTTAAAAACTCTAGTTCTTGCATCATTTAGTCATAATTTCTGCATTCATTTAGGAATTATTTGTATTCAGTACTTTAGGCCATTTAACAAAAAGAATAGTTGCATTTAGGTTACGTTTTCCCAAATTTTAGCAAAGACACGTCCCCACGACCCCTAGTTTTCCACCGTTGGTGAATGCGTCTTCGCAGCACAATCACAAATCTTGAAGAGCCTTTCTTGTCCCTCTCAAACTACCCAATCATAAATACCAGAAATCAGCGAGCCCTTCCTCGAACTAAAATGGACAACTCTGATATTTCCACTACTCTCGCTGTTATTCAAGCAACTCTTGTCAATATCAATTAGAGGCTGTAGCAAGTGGAATTGAATCAAAATGTTGCTCATGAGCTTCATCGTCAGATCCTTCAAGAGAATGATCGTGACGACGGACGTCAAGATCATGACCCTAACGAACAACACAAAAAGAATGTGATGCGTTCCCCGCTTTGAAGGCTATATGGAATTCCAAGCTTATCTCGATTGGATCCGTGTCATGGACCACTACTTTGTGTGATTTGACATGAGCGAAGCCCTGAAGGTCAAATTTGTCACAATGAAATTAACGGGTAAAGCTCAACAACACTGAACCAATGTTGAACATGCCCGCAGAGGCTGAGACCTGGCACCTATAACCACTTGGAAGGTCATGAAAGAGAAGCTCACCGAGTGATATGTGCCATTATAGTTCCACGCCCGATTGCTAGATTCGTGGAACAAACTCTATCAAGGATGCAAATTCACCCAAGAATATGTGGATAAGTTTGACGACTTCCTCATTCGGTGCAATGCCTTAGGTAAGTAGAGCGAAGAACAAATGCTCTCTAGGTTCAAGCTAGACTACGAGTCGATCTTAGGAACGAGTTAATTCATAGAAATATGGGCTCATTGGTAGCAGCTTATGCCATTGTCCTCGACATAGATTCCCTTAAAGCATGTTTTTCCTACAAGTCCAGCGATTCGAGATATCATTCCTCTAGAATGATCTCTACCGAGTCCTCTAGGCCTGAGCCCTCCTTTTTTCAGTACCCCAAGTCTTACCTAAGCCAGCCTACTTCAAATTTCTATTTACCTAGAAATAACAACACGGGTAAAAACACTGAAAGAGACTCTTCTAAGATTGATCCTCTTACTAAGAGCTATAAATGTAAGGGATACGGCCATGTTGTTGGCAACTGTCTCAGTCTCAGTAGGATCAACCGCTATCATTGCTAATAAGCCCGACAATGAGTTTACCTATGAACCTCCTGTAAGTGATGACTTCGGTAAAGAAGAGGATGACCAGTCTCTCAACTGTATTCGGTCGATCCAACCACCTCCATTGAATGTACCTGAGTCATCCATTTCTTTCTAAGTTATTTGGCAGCCCATAAATTTTATCTCTGTGTTAGAACATCATAAAGTTCTAGAGTTTGCATCCATATTTCCATCCCGCATTCATGATTAGCATAGAGAAATTTTTAAGAAAATTAATTAGAATAATTTGAACTACAAGTTAATAGCAGATACTAGAAGAAAATTTAAAACTTTTGATGTTGGTGACGAAGTGATAGTTCTGATTCGTTCGGAACGGTTTTCAGCTGGATCCGTTAAGAAATTGAACACGTTCTGCAGGTCCGTTTAAAATTTTGCATAAAATTAATGATAATGCTTATGTCATTGACCTTCCCGAAGGTTTTGGCATACGTAAGACTTTCAATATAGAGGATCTAGTACCCTATGAAGGCTCAGAATTTAACCATAAAATTCTTATAGATGAGCCTACCCTGCTGCCTAATGGTGAGATTTTCACATTTCTCCCTTTACCTGATATTACTTGCTCACCGACAGAAAAATTGGATAATTTTTTTTATGATCAAATAATCTCTACTAGAGATGGTGGTTTTCATAGGTATTTGGTGAGATGGAAGAACAAGCCGGATTTAGAGAATACTTTGAGTGATCGTGAGGAGCTCCAGTGCTTGGATTTAGATCTTTTGGAGCACTATGACAGGATCATTGGTTTTGACTCGACTGGGTCGAGCTCTCCCCCACCCGGAGAGAATGATGAGGACATCAGTTCGAGACGATTTGGGTGCTTCTGTCAGCACAGACATCGTCTAGAATGGTTACTCCAATAGCATAGTTATCTTTATTTTGGCAATTTTTATTTGTTTTTGGGCATTTTAGCCATATGTAGTAGTTTTGCAATTTGCACCCTTTATTTTCTGCATTAGAATATTTTGGAGATTTGTATTGAAATTTTGTTTTGAGCCTATATATAGGCCTTAAGAATAATGAGAAGGTATGCTATTATTGATTAAAAAAATTACTGTATCGAGTTATTGCTCCGCATTTTTTTCTTGTGTGTGATACCATAAGAAATTATTAGGGTTTGTGAGAAATCCTAAGATAGTATTAGGGTTTGTGATAAACTCTAACTACACCCTCAAATCCCCAATTTTATTTTAAACTCTAATCCTAATACCTCTCTCTCTTCTCCTTCCAGTCGCCATCCCCACCTTCGCTCTCTTCTCCTTCTTCGATTGAGTCTAAAACCCATCGGCCCCCTCTCCCCGTCGACCTCCCCTTCTCTCTCCTACAGTTGACCACTTCGTGACCCCCCCTCTCCTCCACCTGACCTTCCCGAAAACCCTAAACTTATCACCACCCGATCACAGCCCCAGATCCCCATCGCCGCTCACACCACTGACCACCTAGCCCCATTCCTCGTGCCACCGACCACCCCCATAACCTTCCTTATCTCATCTGAAACCTTCCCCATTCCAAATCCACTTAAATTCAAAAATCCAAATCCACTCAAAATCTGAAACCCTAAATTCCCCAAATTTTCAATTCAAAATCCTAAATCCTAATCCCCAAATCAACTCAGATCCAGGTTTTTCTTTTGATTGAGACTTTTGATTGATGTTTAGTTGTTGTTTGGTGTTTGAGCAAAATCAAGAGTCAGATCCAGTATCTTCTTCCTTCATCTGTGGCACACGTTCATCGAACTCTGGTAATTTCTTTCCACTCTTCAATTATTTGTGATATTGCCAATTATCTCTAGAATATTATCTAAATTTACTGTCGTCCGCTAATATTGTGTGTACTTTTACTTGCTAATTAAGGTATGAATCATTATTGCATATCTTACATGATAAGAACGATTAAGTATAATTATTGATTGTTAAGCGTGAATCTTTAATTGAGCTTGTTTGTTAAATTTATTTCAAATCTAGAAAATCCATCAAACCAATTAGTTGTTTTAATTTCTAACTTAATCGGCATTATATGTTGGTAAATTTAATCTTTTAATATTCTTGGAAATTCTCTACTTAGGGTTAAATTTACATCAGTGCAAGATTGCAGTGAGGGCGGGTGAAGAAATGAAGATGGAGGAGAACAAGGGGAGTAGAGGAGATGGAGTCGAGTGATTTTGGAGGAGGCTTTGTCTGTACTTTTTTCTCTTTCTTTCTTTTCTCTCTTTTGTTTATCCTACTTTTTTCACATGTTTTGAGCAAACCTGTTGGGGAATAGTGCAGGCATGTTTGTATATGTTCCTTACCTCGGACCTATTTCCCTAACCACAAAAATCGAGAGTTAGTTAGAGTGCATTAAAAATAGTAGATCGATTTGAACATATTTCCTTTTCTAACAAATCTAAAAATAATGTTGGGAATTGGTGATTACTATGAAAAATAATGCATTTATAATGTTCATTACCTCTCATATTACTTCTCATATCTACTTTAAAATGAGAATAATGTGGATACAAAAGTAGCTTGCTAAAAAAATAGTGGTAAAGAAGGAAGGACAATGACACACAACCCTCCACCCATCTACAAAACTGCTTAACATTAACTAAAAGAGTAGTCCTTCGGTACACATATTGCACGTTTTTAAAGCTCCGACTTGAAAAAGGGGACAATCCAATGGCTAGCATTGCTTCAACAAGTTGAACCGGTTCAAGAGGGTTGGGTAACGGGAGGGTACCAGGTTTACCCTTACCCTACCCTACCCATATGGGTATTTTACACGCTTACCCTTGCCCTACCCTAACGGGTTAACCAGTGAGAAGAGTTAAATTATCTTTTATTATAAATTATTTTCTGATAACGAAGTGTGAAAATTTACTACTCTTGCCTTTGTATTTCAATTTTCACCTAGTTTAAGAGACGGAGTTTTCACATGTCCACAACTAAGCAAGTAAAACATAGATTAATACAAGTCTTATGAATTATATTCTCTTATTTAATATTAATAATAAATGACTAAAGTCTGGATGGTATATATATTTTCTTATATTTACAATGTGTATACATGTGTATATATATGACTTTATAACATATATAAACGGGTAAAGCGCAAACGGGTAGGTATATACTTATACTAGTACCTTTACCCTACCCTGTTTTTTAAACGGGTAAAAGAACTCTACCCTTACTCTACCCACGGTTAAGAAAGTTTTACCCATACCCTTATCTGTAGGGTAATCGGTTAAGGGGAAACGGGTATACCCTTACCCATTGCCACCCTACTTGAGGGTCAGGAGTTCACTTTTAGCCATGAACCTTTCCTGGAAATGACCCTAAACAATTCGTGTATGGACTATTGACATCTCTATCATGGATCCTTACCCATGTTGGACATTGACAGTCCATGGACACTTATTGTACATGTGTCAAACTTCCATTTTGCGTCCTAAAGTCTCGAACATATATCAAGTTTCTGTTTTTCCTCGGGCGCTTCGTGGATACCTGTTAAATGTTGACAGATAACCAGCAATATTTGAACACTTACTCATATTTTTTTTCCTAGTAAATCTTATAGTTTTTTATTATGACTGAAACTTCTTGTTTCTGATAATTTTGGAGGGACTGTTTAAGCAGCTACAGAAATTCTCTCTTATTCTAGTTAACTCCAAATGTTAGTATTGGATGTTTTTTTTTAATTAAATTTATGATTGTAATATATTGCATGCTAATATATAATATAAACTTCTCTGCAATTCATATAGTATTGGATACTTTCTTTTTCTCGTCTAAACCACTTGTTAATGCTTCTTTGTGATTCTTATTAGTTTTCTGATTCATATATTTATGACATGTGTACCTTAGGATGAAGAGAGTGCTTATTGTGCTTCAGCATTATATTTCTGAAGAATTATCTAGGAATGTGCATATGCTTAAATATGGTTTCCATCCTAAATGACTGAATAGCTTTATGGAATAGAATATATTTCCGCAGTTTTTAAATGAGGCATCTGAACTCTGAAGTTTATGTATTAATATTCTTAAGAACTAAAATTACTCAACTTGCTTCTCTTATCATTCTAAGGGTCAACATAACTTCCATTGGAAGCATCCTTTCTTCTACCTTCCCTTCTCTTTCTGCATTTGGTGTCTTCATGCTAATAATTTTAGTAAGAATAGGATATAAGAGGAGATTGAGGAGAACATGATCTTGAAGTTAGGATCAGGGAATTGAATATTTTTCCTGCATACATTGCCTGGATCCAGAGTAGTTTAGTTAAACCATTCTTGTTACAAAATATACAGTATCTGTCATGATCAAATATTAGTCTCAATCATTTATGCTACAGTTGTAACAAGTATGGTAGTGCTTTGCTGATCCTGCATTTATTAGGTTGAAAATGAAGCTCTACTTAGGGAAGAAAGCAGGCTTGATGAGATGATAAGGTATGTTGTGAGAATGTGATCTTTATTCAGGTCTTTGAACTAACACATTTGTTGCTTTACAGAGAGGTGGAAGATAAAATGAGATTCTTGGCTGAAGAAAGTGATCAGAAGTAAGTCAGATCTTACATGTTCTCTTGCATATACAACACATGATTTGTTTTATAACGTAAATTTAAATTGCAGAAAACTTATGTACCTCACTAAGGAAGATATTAATAGTCTTCCACACTTTCAGGTTTGGCCTTTGCAGACATGTTTAATTTCTCCTACTTATTAGTTAACATTTTGAGGTTGATTTTAACAGTTGATACTTTACAGAATTCTACGGTCATTGCAATTGAAGCTCCACATGGAACTAGCCTTGAAGTTCTGGATCCTGATGAGGTAAGAGTCAAATCAATTTGAGATTTTTTGTTACAAGTGCAGTTACTGATCAGGTGCTTCTATGAATATGGACTTGATTTTCCACAGAGTAGGTATCAGATGTTTGTAAGAAGCGTAATGGGCCCTGTAAATTGCTATCTGATCAGGTATTTTCCTGTCTTTCACGTAAGATGTTTTAGGATATTGGGAAAATGTGACATTATGCCGTCATATTTACTATAAATTACTTCATCTCTAATGTTTTTTTTGTCAACAAAACAGGGTTAATATGGAGCATAAATCTGTACTAGATTAGTCTTTACATACATATGGCAAATTGATTACCGGCTATTGGCTAAGAACCTAGGACAAGAAACGAAGGATTTTCTGTTATTAGAAATGTTTAGCACTATGCCTGGTCCATTTCTGTTGCACAGATATTCCTATGTATCAGACACGTATTGGACAGACACTTCCTGGACACTCCCTAAACACCTGTTTGACACTTACGCACAGATACCTAAATTTTATTAAATATGTTCTACTTCAGTACTTCTTGTACACTTCTGTGAATATTTATTCAACAAATAATCAATAATCAATAATCAATCATTTTCAATTGCTTACACATATTTTATTATAGTAGTGAACTTCTATTAATTCTCTAAGAACTTTGGAGCTTCTTGTTTTTTGTAATTTTGTAACTGTGAAAACTATTACTTTTCAATGGATTGCAAATCTCTTATCTTGATTATGTGTATCATAATTATATTGTTGGATGTCATTTAAAAAAGATTATGAATAGTCATGCTTTTATATAAATTTGATGTATCTCATATCTGTGCCCATGACATGTTACTTACTGCCAAGGGTTCTACAACTTCTGGTTTTTCAAGTATTGAGCCTCCAAAAATTATCTCCTTGTCTAGTAACGATATCTATAAATGGGAATTTTTACTATTATTACTTCTTTCTTACACCTCATTCAAACATTCTTCAGTTCTATGCTTGTGATAGTTATGCTGCTTTGTTAATTTTAACAGAAATAATGAAAGACAAGAGGCTTCAAATTTGAATCTACATCTGGCACCTATGGATTCATCTACCGATGATGGATTTTGTATGCATCCAGAACAACAAGATGCGTCTACAATTTCCAGCCCAGTACGGGACGGAAATACTTGGGCAAATTCTTCAGTTTCTCTTACTTCAGAGCAAAGTGCAGGTGGCTTCATGAAGATTGTCCCGGTTGACGATGTAAGTGTTCATTACTTAATACAGGCCATCAGTCTAAAATGCTCATTTATTGCTTAATACAATCTTTGTTGAGTTGCAGGTGGATGCTGATTATTGGTTTGGATCAGATCCAGACAGCACCCTTACAGACATGTGGAGTGAATGTATCCTTTGTAACTCTTAAACTTTGAAGGTCACTTGCTGTTCATTTGAGAGAAAAACTATTGATGTGCTAACACCCTCTTCACTCGGAAGTTTACTTTCTGAAAAAGTTGCTTTGTTGATTGGATTAGCTATGTAAGCTAGAGTCAATCTGTCAGTTTCATGGCAAAGTCACCCAGACCCAGAATAGCCCTACTTGACGTTGTCAATCTTTTTGTGAAAATAGCATTAGCTGTGAGCCGATAGCACACCTTACTCTTTCATTAATCAGATATTGACTGATTCTACTCCAAGTGACTATAACTCACATTTATTCAGACACACACAGCCAAGATAAAATAAGGTATTAAGTTTTTGAGAGAGCTCTTCGTAAAACTATGACCCTTCTGTCGGATTTATTGCAAATTTCCTTAACTTGATTGGATAAAATTCAGAATGTAGCAGATGGACGAAAGGTCTATTGCAATGCGCATCAATTGATGGAGGTTTGAATGCCGCAGGATCTCAAAATCAGATTGAACTTTTCTTGACGGATTTTTTATTGCTTCTGTTCATGCCGGCCTGGTTGGGGTTTCAAAGCGTAAGCCCACAATTTGTAAAGAATGTACAAGGTCATCTATTTGTAAATAGATTGATGATGGATTGGCAGCCCCTCATTATGGCTACAAGGATAAAGACTCGTATTGTATTAGCAGGCAATTTTCAATTTAATTCTGTCATGTAGGTGAAGAAAAAGAGAAAAAGACAACAGTGTAGTCTGTATATTCTTTTTTTTATATATAATAAGTAGTCTGTATATTCTAGATGAAATATACCAAATATCATTTACAAAAAACATCGACGGGGAAGACCTTTGTATTTCTTTTTTCTCGTCTTTTATGGTAAATTGTTTCGATACTTTTCTTCTACTGAGACCTTTTATTTGTGTTATGAGGGAAGAATTCGTGTGCTTATACTTGGGCATAGGATTCCATCTCTTTCACCTTGAAATTTTGGGGATTGTGAACGAAGCACTCTTTCAGAGAGGATATAACGTTTGCTTTGCCATTTCATATGAACAGTGGTTTCTCCATATTTTGATATGACAAATTTGCCAAGCACAGTAATGATTTATTTGAGCATTGTGATTCCGTAAGTGTACTCATTAGCAATACATATAGGTTATAGAATAATAACCTGGAAGAGATGAGCATAAACATGCAAAAGAAAAGAAAAGGAAAGCACAGTGATAATACTGTAGCAGTATTGTGGTATGCTTCAACGTAGCTTGTGTAGGTCATCAAGAATGGTTTTCTCTAGTATTCTGGTATCTACCACATGTGTCTACTATAAAGGGGTGGTTTGGTTGCTGGTAAATCAGCTGCAAAAAAAAAATTCTTGGGAGAGCACTGTAACAGGGTTTTGGTTGTGTGAGGTTGATTTTTTTTTTTCTTTTTTGCATATTACTGTAACCACATGTTGTACAAATATGTATTTTTTGCCCGGTTCTCCTTTCCGCAATTTTTGCTCGGAAACAGATGCGTAACAACTGTTCACGAATTGTTTATTCTATTATTTCTCTCTCTCCACTTCTGAAGTGGCTTTTGGCATTAACTCCGTCAATGAAATCATATTTAAACTAAACTCTCTCTCTCTCTCTTGCCGATGTGGGACTAAAATCCCTATTCTTTTGGCTGCAGCTCTCTCCCTCTCACTTGCGGTAATTTAGATTATGCCAGGGTTGTCAGATATAAGCACTTGATCGAGCTGCATCAAATTACGGGATAGTAGTGAGAAGTTACTCGTATATTTTTACGTGCTTAGCGCACCATTTTAAGTGTGAGATCTTGTTTGTAATAGCACGTATACTGCACGTGTGATTTAGATTGTAACTACCTATAAAAGGCTAACCGATTGTTCAGTGGGAATATATGGAAATTACTTGAGTTCTTCCCCAATTCTTTTCCAGCTAAACCCTAGATTCCCAAATCATAGATCCATGGTGAAATCCAAGCAAGCTAAAAGCGGAGCTACTGACAATGTGGTATCAGAGCCGGCTATCAGCGATGACGACGATAGAGATGAAGGGAGTACAACGGCGAGTGAAGGTGAGGTGATCGAATTGAAGAGCGATATGATGTTGATGAAAGCTCAATTAAGGCTCATTTTCGGCAAGTTGGAACAAATGTGTCAAATCAGCAGTCAAATTCTCAAATGACTCCTCTGCTTCTGATACCTGAGGTACCTAACCCTAACTTCACTCCCTCTTCTGATACCTAAGGTACCTAACCCTAATTTCACTCCCTTCAATTCCAAAGGGCGAGGTGATTGTAGGAATGAGCAGAGAGTTTCGTTTAAGATGGTTTAGGAGACACATCAAACCAATTTTTCTTGAGATTACATGGTCCAAATTTCTTAAGGAGCTAATAACCAAGTTCGGGCCAACAGAGTTTCAAGATTACAGAGGGATTCTTTCCAAATTACAACAAAAGGGGGATTTGGAGTTGTAAGCCCATGAGTCTGATCATTTATCAAAATTTGTTGATGATTGGACGGAGTCACATTTCCTAAGTAAATTTATAAGTGGGCTGTGGGATGAGATTAGATGTGATGTGAAGTCCCAAAGGCCAAGAAATGTGAATGAGGCAATTGGGTTAGCTAGAAGTTATGAAGAGAAGTTAGCTTGTGTTAAATGAAGCTACAAATCCACTTTTGTTCCTAAGGCATTGGCAACCACTCCTGCAAACACAACCACTAATGCAAAAACACCCGAAACACATCCAATTTTGTCCCTCAGCAACTTCATATAGAAGAACTAAGGGGGGAAAAAGCCAAAGAGCTTTGTTTCAATTGTGATGAGAAGTACACTCAAGACAATCGATGTAAATCCCAAAAGTTTTACTTCCTGGAAATGTTGGATGATGAGGATGAGGTAGAGCTTATTGAAGAAGAAGCTACAGTTGTTTACAACCAGAGATCTCTTTCCATGCTTTGGTTGGAACTCAAGTTTACCCACAAACCATGAGAGTGAAAGGTAAAATTAATGGCAGAGATGTCAATATTCTCATTGATACAGGCTCAACCCATAATTATCTTGATTCCCAAACTGTTTTAAGAGCTGGATTGTTGATACAAACTAAGCCTAGGTACAGGGTAACTGTAGCAAATGGAGAAACAATGCATAGTAAAGGTAAAGTTGAAAATGTACAATTCACAGTGCAAGGAGTGAGCTTGATAGCTGAATTACCCGTCCTTTTTTTGGGGCCTGCATAAATGGGTGCTCACTGGTTGAGATCTCTTGGTTCGATGACTATGGACGTCAGTTGTATGACTATGGATTTAGAGTAGTTGGTACAATGAGAAGGCTACAAGGGATCATTAATCCCCAAATACAAATGATGAATGCTGATGAGTTACCAAAGATTTTGAGTTGTTCTTGCCAAGCCTACATGATCCAAATTGAAGAATTAGTCTCTCTTACTGCTACCCAGCTTGTGGAAGAATGTCTCTTGTCCTCAATTCCTCATTCCTCTCTAGATGTACAACAAGTACTGCAACTATTCCCTGAAGTTTTTACTGCCACTGCAAATCTTCCCCCAAGGAGAGAAGTAGATTTTCAAATTCCTTTGATGGATGGACAAAAGCCAGTTTACATTAGGCCATACAAACATCGACACTACCACAAGAATGAGATTGAGAAACAGGTTAAGGAAATGTTGGCTTCAGGGTTGATAAGAGCTAGCCATAGTCCTTATGCATCTCCAGTGATTTTAGTGAAGAAGGTAGACGGTAGTCGAAGACTTGTGTTGACTACATGGCTCTTAATAATCAAACCATAAAGCCAAGTTTCCCATCCCAGTCATAGATGAGCTGCTACATGAATTACATGTTGCAAAATACTTTTCTAAAATTGATTTGAGGTCAGGATATTATCAAATCAGGGTGAAAGAGGAGGATATTCCTAAGACAACTTTTCGAACACATCAAGGGCATTATGAGTTTTTGGTGATGCCATTTGGGCTCCCAAATACACCAGCAACATTGCACTGTTTAATGAATGAGGCCTTCAAGGACTTTCTCAGAAATTTTATTCTTGTCTTCTTCGATGATATATTGGTGTATAGTCCAAGCCGGGATAGTCACCTGCATCACTTGAAGCAAACCCTTGGTGTTCTGAGTCAAAACAAACAGATAGCCAAGGCAAGTAAATGCAACTTTGGCTGGACTCAGTAAGTTGTTTGGGTCATATTATTAGTGCAGATGGAGTGGTTATTGATCCAAACAAGATAAAAGCTATTGAACAATGGCCAGAGCCAACTACTATCAAAGAGTTGAGGGGATTTTTGGGTTTAACTGGTTATTATAGAAAAATTGTAAAACATTATTGCAGCTCCTTTAACTCGGTTATTGAAGAAGAATGCATTCAAATGTTCATTTGCAGCAGCAACAGCCTTCTCTGCATTAAAGAAAGCTTTGACAACAACTCTAGTTGTTAAAATCCCTAATTTTTCTAAAGCTTTCACAGTTGAAACTGATGCTTCTCATAGTGGTGTGGGTGTTGTACTTATTAAGAATATCATCCTATATCAAAGATGAGTAAGGGGTTGAAGGGGAGGCCTTTGGCTCTGTCTACCTATGAAAAAGAAGTATTTGCGATCTTGCAAGTTGTTAAACAGTGGAGGCAATACTTATTGGGGAGGTCATTTGTGATCAAAATTGATCAAAGGAGTATAAAAAATATTTTGGAACAAAGAATTAATACGGAGATGCAGAAAAAAGTGGTTATGGAAATTGATGGGCTTTAATTTTAAAGTTGAGTACAAGAATGGATCAGATAATCCTGCAGCTAATGAGCTATTAAGGAGAAAAATGAAGCAAGGTGAGTATTGTGAAATCACTTTCATTGTTCCTCAATGGCTTGAGGAAGTCAAGTTGATGGTGCAACAAGACCCATATTTTGTTGAGTTACAAGGTAGCCTTCAAGCAGGGAAGCTAATTGCTGCCAACTATAAGTTTTTTGAAGGGTTATGGTACTATAAGGGGAAGCCACTGCTGAGTCCAACTGCCAATGTGAGGAAATTGATTTTCCTTGATAATCATGCATCAAATTCAGGGGGGCACTCAGGGTATCAAAAAACTTTACATCGCATTAGAAGATCTTTCACATGGGAGGGCATTAGCAAAGATGTCAAAGCTTTAGTGAGGGACTGTCTGACATGTTAGAAAAGCAAAAGAGAAACAACATCTTCTGCAGGGTTGCTACAAAGACATTCAATACCTGAGAGAATTTGGGAAGACATTTCTTTGGATTTTGTTGAAGGTCTACCAAAGAGCTTGGGCAAATCAGTAGTAATGGTGGTGGTAGATAGGCTATCCAAGTATGCACACTTTATAGGTATCTCTCACCCTTATACTACTCATTCTATAGTTCAAGTATTTGTTAATCATATCTACAAACTTCATGGTATGCCTAACAGCATCATAAGTGACAGAGACCCAATTTTTATTAGCGGTTTTTGGAAGGAATTCTTCAAAACTCAAGGGAGCAAGCTAAAATTCTCTACGACATATCACCCCCAAAGTGATGGGCAAACTGAGACTGTTAATAAAGTATTAGAAATGTATCTCAGATGTATGTGCGGGCAGCATGCCAAAGATTAGATGTGATGTTTAGCATGGGCTGAATTTTAGTTTAATACCAGTTGGCACTCTTCAACCATGTCACTCCATTTGAAGTGGTTTATCGCAGGCCACCCCCAACCTTGTTGTTGGATATATAGGTATATTCTCATTATATGATTAATATTATGTGTAATATTATTCTATGGGTAACACGTGTGTTACACGTACTAAATATATGAATATCAAAATGCGGATTGAGTGGGTTGAGAACCCAGTACCCAAACCAGTATTTATCCTATAAATCTGGCTTGTGATAGTAGTCTAGGTATTTCAATCTTGATACCTAGGGTAAATATCTCAAGCACCTTAGTCTAGGATATTAACCCTAATTTCTATTGTTATTATCTCTCAGAATCTCTAACAATCTTGAGATATTAATAGTATTAATTTTGAGATTAAGAGAGAGATCATCGTAGTCATCAAAATCATTGTTCGTCGGGATCTCGTCGTCGTCGTCATCGCCGACACCCGCCGCCGCAGCTGTCGCTAGCGCCGCCGCAGCCGTTAGTGGCGCCGCTGCAAGCCACCCCAGCCGATGTTCGTCCCCAGTCTCCTTCTCTCTCTTCCCGAGTGCAAAAGGAGAATAAGTGGTGGTAGGTGAGATCCGAACTTTCCATTGGGTAGAAATTGGTGTTTGGTGTTTGGACTATTGGACAAGATCCAAATCAATCCAAATGAATGTTTCTTACTGGCTATTAGCTTGATGTTTGGTGTTCGAATCTGCACATCAGATCCAGATCTGATCACTCTGATTGTGCTTTTGCCTTTTTCCTGTTGGATCTAATGTTTTGCTGTGTGCTTGCTCCCACCGCCAAATGAATGTGTGGTTTTATTTTCGGATCTAAACCCTCACCCAACCCGACCCGAAATCAATACACTCTTTCATCATAAAATTTTTGGAGATAGTGCGGGCGGTGAGGATGCTGTTTGGACTAAATCTAAATATGATTGAACTGGATCAGATCCAAAAATTCAAGATAAGTTCTTTACCTGCACATATATTTTAATTATTTGTTTGTTGCTAAGTGCTGAAGTTTAAAACCGTGTTGATCATTGGTTAATTAAATACAAGTTTGAATAACTGTTTTGGCTATGTGCTAAGGATCGAATATTTATTTTGATAAGTTAAATTATAAGTTTTGATTACAACACTATATCTACAATTAAATTGTTCTTAGAACTAAATAGATTTAATAATTCGTTTGATTGGCTAATCTTTAACAATTTGATGAATGTATGAACTTCAAAGTTACATACACATTGTGTGTGTTGGAGACGATGGATATGCATCATGGTTGAATAAGTCTGCACTACGCAGTCTTCTCCATTGAATTTGGAAAACACTTCTAACTTGAAATGTCGGTATGATCAACTCTAATTTTTCTTAGTATTTTTATGTGATGAATGTGTTAATTTTTTGTGCGTTCGATCACATGATTGAGAGTTTTAGATCATAATTATTCTCATTTTGAAACTAACATGTTTAGGGTTTTCAAATGTGCATTGTCATACTATGTGTATAAATATATTGGTTGACACACCGTTTGCAGTTTGTGTGAGATTGTATGTTTGCTTCTCTAATAAAATTCATGCTTAAGATGTATACCAAATATCTGTAACTTAGGAGAGAGCATCTTTTAATGTAGGATATGACTCCATTAGTTACGTTTTGTTCTTTCTCGTTCATTGTATTGTGTGTGCAAAGTTGAATTATAACATGTTAGTCATTATCTCGTTTAGCGTTTCGAAGATGATGAAGAACGAATAAAGAAATTGACATTTTTAGAACCATGAGAGAAAGCAAACTATTCTGTAAAATGTAATAGAGTAATTTCGTATTAACTCATATTGTTATTATTTTAATGTGCAAAT
This sequence comes from Hemerocallis citrina, assembly GCA_017893485.1. Classification (NCBI taxonomy): domain Eukaryota; kingdom Viridiplantae; phylum Streptophyta; class Magnoliopsida; order Asparagales; family Asphodelaceae; genus Hemerocallis; species Hemerocallis citrina. The sequence continues at coordinate 286,999,428 of CM030362.1, forward strand.
CATAGTCAATGGCATGTGTAAGTTGAGTTTAACAACTAAGAAATTGACGATAGTAGTTCTAATTTGTGTAGTCATTGAACACGGCATAATAGGCAAGGACATGTGAACTATATAAATTGTGTATTCTTGTTAAAACTCATAACTCTGCCAAATGACACCTCAGTAAATATGAAATTTGTGAAATTTGTGTTCAGATTATGATCACTAGAAAATCATTTAGTATGGTCTCTAGGAGCACACAATTTCTTAAGACAATACATTCTGATATTTGTGATCTCAGTAGCTTTGTGACTAAATGAGACGATGATTGGTCAGAAGTATTTAATCACCTATGTAGATGATTATTGAATGTTTGTTATATATATATGGAGAATGAAGCACTCGTTATTTTAATGAATAGAAATCTAGTTAAATGCTAAGTGTAATGCCCCGGATCCCCGTTACCGAACATCCATGACACAACCAGAATCTTTGCCTTTAAATGCATCTCAACACAGTAAATAACAAGGAAATTTAAAACTTTTTATTGCCAAATAAGTCGTTACATCATTAATTACAAATCTACATTGTTCCTGAACAAGGATTACAAATTACATCGACTTATTACAGATACTACAATCTAATGATTACTATCTGCCACCCAGATAACCAACAGCTCTCTACTGGAAGCTCCAATGATCGGTCATGCTGCTTCCCTGAAACGTGCCCTATAGCTCGAATCTTCCGCTGCACTACTCTGATATTCCAACATATGCTCGAATGGTAGGCATGTACACTACCACTCCACTTGGATGCCCTGTTTGTCTTGAGTTCTCCTGCACTCGTGACCCGACATCCCGTACTTAATTGAGTGGGCACGTCAGTACATATACTGACGCAATGCTGATAAGAAAACAACGATTTCCAACTAGCAATCACAACCAGCCTTTAATAAAAACAGAAACGTGCATCCTAATTTCCTAGTGTCAGTTTGTACCATGACCTAAAGTCTAATGCATAGTACACAATGCATAGAAAACAGATAAACTTTGTCTAATGTCAGCAAGACTCTGGATATGCATGCATCCCATACTACATACGTTCCAAATCAAGTCGTCTTCTCCAGTTTCAGGGTTTTGAATCCTCGCCATGCAAATATATTCTACTATTGTACTCAATCTGTTCCTGATAGATACAATTGTGGCTGGTGAACCCCGCAGTTATTACTGCTAAGCACAGTGGTGTCTCCATTTGCCACTAGTGCCCCAAAATCAGTCTGGATCACACCAAATGCCGTGACGATCTTACAGATACACATTCGTATATCTATGGCACCGAAGATCCATGGGACAACAGCCCCATGGTCCGTTCGTGTCCACTCAACATAAAAACATGACGGCCTCGAAGGTCTAAGCCCCCTAACCAACAAGAAACCTTTCGTTCTTACCACGGTACTTCAGGAATCAACAGTGCGAGATACGCACCGCAACACGTATCCCTAATGATAGGAAGAGACAATTCTAATTATCACCGTCTAGTGCTGGCTCTTAGAACGGGTCGGATTATAGGGAATCACTCCTAACACCAACATTGTCTTTAAGTGAACAGTAAAGAAAACTTAATTAAATACACTTTACTGAAAATACGTTTATCACTCAAATCATGCACGATGCCTTATCAAACAAAGTTGAGCCTGACTGGTCTGTCTAAACATAGCAATTAATCACGGTGAATCATTCATCGATTTCCAATACCTTCATAGGTCTTCGACCACATTCCCGGCCCGTGACCCTCAGCGAGTAGTCCATCGGCGCCAACAGTTGCATACAAATTTGTGAATGAAGGTAAACATACACAAATATGAACACCCGATCATTGACAGACTCAGGCATCAAGATACCAATCACAAATCGACCATATAGCTATTCTCCCAACTTACTCGTGTGTCCACCATGAGTACTAAGCACATGAATCTTATCTAAGTTCCAAATGAAGCGTTTAAAACATCTTAAAACTCAATTACCTCACAATCGCCATACTACGGTATGCAGAGATTTCCATATCAAACTTCCAATAATAAGCATTTTAAGACATAGCAGTTGCTCCGACTCAAGCTACGTTCCTCGGAATCCAATAAAATTAGGTTTTCCAGAATGGTAGGAAACTCTACTGCAATTCCCTAGTTGACAATTCCCTCAATTTCCTTATAGAACGCTAGTTCCCTGATTTAACACATGCTTGAAGTCGATCAAGATAGCAGGTTGTTGAACTTGTAATATCCATAACTTCCAAAATATGAATTGGAATTATGTGATATTACCCATTATGGAAAGCTAAGACCCTAAACTACAAGTCTCTAGTTAACCATTTCTTCAATTTCAGCTATCTAGAAGCTATACAATCCCTATATGTTCTTAGCTGTGTATTTCTTCATACACTTGCTGCATCTTGCCATCAACATAAAAACTTGTTTACTTGTCGGAATTACTTGATTCTGGATTCTATGAAAATGTGGGAGTGTCTACTACAACTTCCTAGTTGAACACACCCTCAGATTCATCGATTAAAGTCTTCTAAAACTCTAATCTCTATCAGTATACACACAGGAAATGAGTTTCCTTTACAAAAGTTATGTCCTTCAATTTGGACTGGTTCTACCCCAATCTAAAAGAAATCATAAATTTTGCTACACAATCTGGAATTGCATGATTCTAGATATTTTGGAAAGCTACGACTCTCTACTAAAAATCTCTAGTTGATCATTCTTCCAAATTCTTAACACATAATTCCAGATTTACACAAATTCACGGACCATGCAATCTGAGCTAGAAACTGAACATAGTCTAATTAAAACTCAATAACAAATCAACCATAACTCTGAAGCTTATGAAATTTGAGATTCTGAAACTACACATATACTATTCAATTGTGTCCAAAAATTGCATCTAGATTCATAATACACAGAGAGTTATGACTCTTCAAACTTAACATAAAATTTTTTCTATTTTTCAGACATGGTCTCTACCTCTTTATACAATTTATTTTTCAAACTCCATCAAATGTTATCTAACAATTCTAAAATTTTAGAATCATGGTCTAGACTTATACAACAAGCTATAGTAAGAATTCCATTGCAAGATAATGCACAAAAAAGTATCTATGAATTAATGAACATCAATCTTAAATCAGGCATACTCAGTTCTGATTTCCAGACCAGTTGCAAACTTATAATTTTTTGAGGTATCAAATGATCTCAGAAAAATACGAAATTTGAAACTATGGTTTTAGACATATACAAAAGCACCCAGTAAAAATTTTAGCTCAAAATATCCTACCAATACTAAGTTATGATTTTTGAAAGAAACACCAAGTTCTCACACAACAACAGTTTTCAGCCTCTCCTCTGTCCAAAATTGAAGTGAGTGTTTGGGCTACTAAACAAACTCAGAAAAATATGATAAAATTTGAAGATACTCTAAGCTCATCCTAGAACATGCCACAAAAATTTCATAATCAAATTCTAAGTCATTTGCATGGTAGATGTTGCTGCTAATTTTGGTGTGGGAGCAAACAGATGAATTTGTGGATTCCTGAAGGAAACAAATAAGAAAACCTGTCAACTTTCACCGGCATTTTGACTGGTTTCTTGTCGCTGCTGTGAGCTTGCAAAAAGTTCGATACACCGGGATGGATCCCGGCGACGAACCCTCCGATGCTCTTGTCAGTAATCAGAAAGATTATGAAAGAGCTTTAGGTGGAAAAAGATTGATTACCTTGTTATGGTGGGGGAAAGGGGGTATTTATAGTCTTCTTAGGGACCAGTTTCGAGATAAGGTTTTATCTCTACTTTCCCGATGTTTGTGGATAAGGTGGAGAGTTTAAACTCGTTTCGTGATAAGAAGTGGTTAAAACCGCCTCTTAGAGATAATCACGAATTTGAATTACTCTTTAAGTATCTGAATTGGTTCGTAGTGGGTTGTTACCCGTACCCAATAGGAAAGATCTGTTTATGGGTTATTGGGCTTTGAAAAAAGACACAGTTCCCATTTCAGACCCGTTTGTAGGTAAAATTATCGTTTTACCCTTGAGAACTTTAAGATTCGTGCCCAATTTGAACGATCCCGATTTAACCCTATTTTTAGCCATATCACGAGCCCCCCACTCCCAAAGACTGATTTTAACAGTCTTTGAGGAGTAGTTTTATTGTTCCAATGGCGTACATGATTTTATCGGAGTTCTTGAGGGTATTTGGATCTTGCTCGAGGTGTAACGGTGTCAATCTGAGTTTGTGGAGTGCCCACAATGATTTTGCAACTTTTCTAGATTTTTTCTGATTTATATTTTTTAAATTATTTTTCGAATTATTTATTCAAGTTTGCGAATCAACAATCTATTTTCAAAAAGTATTAATTAATTGTTCTAATTAATAATTATTCATCCAAGTGTTCCAAAGTATTTTCCTGAATTGATAATTATTTTTTAGAATTTTTAATTATTTTTTGCAATTTTTAAACAATTAATTCGAATTAGAATTTTAAATAAAAGAATTAATCAGGGAATATCGACGTGGCGCGATCTAGAGAGTTGATCATACCATTGGCGTGAATTTCGGAGCGATCAGGCAGTGGATATGGTGCTTGGGTGACATGGCGTGGTCTGAGCGCTCCGATCAGGAGAACGCATCAGGAGGTAAGTGGTTTCCCCCATTTCCAGTTTGGTAGCTCGAATCCTCGGAATATGGATCCGAGCTACGTGGCACATTCTGGGCCGTCTGATTAAGATGTGGCATGAATCACGAAGCGATATTTTTTGCCATTTTCCAACTCGGTAGCTCAGCTCCTCGGAATATAGATCCGAGCTACATGGCACATTCTGGGCCATCTGATAAAGATCTGACACGAATCACGAGGCAATGTTTTTCACCATTTCCCAGCTCGGTAGCTCGGATCCTCAGCATGTAGATCTGAGGGTCATGACGTGATCTGAGCCGTCTGATGAAGATCATGCACAAATTTTGAGGAAATGTTTTTCGCCATTTTCCAGCTCGGTAGCTCGGATCCTCGGAATGTAGATCCGAGGGTCGTGGCGTGATCTGAGGCGTCTGATGAAGATCATGCACGAATCTCAAGGTGGTGTTTTTTCGTCATTTCCCAGCTCGGTAGCTCGGATCCTCGGAAGGTAGATCTGAGGGTCGTGGCATGATTTGAGCCATCTGATGAAGATCATGCACGAATCTCGAGGCGATGTGACTAGTTAATGAGTTTTGGGTGACGTGTCATGCTCATGCCTTTACGAATTCTGTCTTTAGCCTTCTGATGGGCCTTTCTAGTGGTATAAGGGGCCCAAAACTCTCAGAAGCCCAAGCGGTGCCCCCTCTTTCATTTTGCCACTCTCTCTTTTTACTCTTTGGAAAAAGAATTCACTGCTGGGCGGCTTAACTGGCGTTCATGGCCAATCGTTAGTGTTTTTCGGCAATTTTTTCCGACCGCTGTTGTCACATCATGGTAAATATATATTTTATTTTATATATTTTACGAGATGTCTAGAGCATCGTTTGGGAGTGAGACTTCCACCTCGGATCAAGAAAGTGATCGGCCGTTGGTAGTCCTTTCTACGGCAGACAAGGGGAAGAAGATAGCTGGGTCGGTGATAGTGGAGACGATAATGGAGGGGGTGAAGAGAGCGGGAGAGCTGGGCAGGATGCCATCTACTTTGTCAAGCCTCAGCAGAGTTAGAGAATACTCCGACGACCTTCCGACCAAGGTTGTGTATGGGAGATCGGCTTCGTATGACTAGAACAAGCCGAGGGAACGCTCCGAGGATGACGACATCCCCTCGGTTCTTACAGAGAAGGAGCTGCTGCATATCAGAAGGAGCTTCATGATACCACCAGAGTTTACTCTCCTCTTTCCTGGTCCAGGGTTCTGAGCATGTTCGGCAACTTCGCCAAACACATGCGTCTTCCCTTTTGATGTGCTCAATGCTGGCCTCCGTTTTCCCGTGCTGCCCTTCGTAACCAAGGTGTTGCGGTGTTATGGGCTGAGTCCGGTTCAATATATGCCGAACATGTGGCGGCATTTCCTCGGCTTCATGCTTCAGTGCCAAGTGGTGGGGCTGAGCCTCAGCTCACGTGCTCAGAAGTCTCTATCGGATCAATTGCATAAGCAAAATGGAATACTGGTACTACTTGTCTCTGCGGCAGGGCATTAAATTGATCGAGAACCCGGACTCAATCAAATTTTGGAAGGAGAAATACTTTTGATCCGAGGTAGCCAGCCGTGGGACTTTCCCACGAGATGGAGGGAGGATGTGTCGAGGTGGGCGAAGTCCGAGCCTGTGTTGACCCCAGAGGAAGATACAGTTGCGACGAAACTCCTCGGTTGTTCGACCTTAAGTTGGAAGGATATGACTGAAGATGTTCTCTTCGGTAGGGGTCTCAGTCCGATCGACCCCAGTATGCTTCAGATGTTTGTCTTTGTTTTTATTTCCACTATTGCTTTCTTCGTATGCTAAATCTTTTTTTTTTGTTTCTGTAGAGGCCCCCGGTATGGACTTCGAGCGATATTGTTTGACCAAGGGGGCGTTGGAGGGAAAGGTACTGATGGAAAGAAGAGGAAGAGAACCATAGCAGGGCCATCGTCTGGCCGAGCTGCATAGGGATCGGCGGTGGCATCCCCGGTGGTTGATTTGGAATCACCTTCTTCTGATCTGTCTGCCCCTTCCACTTCTCCCATACCATCTGCCTCTTTCGACCCTTCCGCCAAGGACTTCACTCTTGGGGCTGCACTAACGCTTGAGGTGCCACCCCTTACTGCCGAGGCCGAGGCGATCCTCACCGAGGAGCACAAGAGGCTCTTCGTCCCCGATTGGCGAGCGATGAAGCATGATGGCTTCCTCGGGGACTCCGTCATAAGCACGCAAGCAATCCGCCACTTACCGACCCCGAAGGATCGAGCGGCGCTGAAGGCGGGGACAGTGGGCGACGATGTCCTCGAGATTTCTAGGGCGACGATGACGGTGAGTAACTTTTTGAGTTCTCCAAAAATTTATGTTTTTATTGCGCTAAACTTGTAGTTTCTCTTCGTAGATCTCGTGCCACTTTAGTCACCTCTTGGAGCAGTTCGCTGAGCAGGAGAAAAAGCTCAAAGCGATGAGCGATAGAAACCGGTCGAAGGGGGCTACGGTCGTGAAGATGTACGAGGCCGAACGGTGCCTGTCAGAGTCTCAGGCTGCTCAGATTAGCCTCCACAAGTCTGCCTTGGCGAAGGCAAATGAGCAGACGGTTCGAAAGGCGGCCAGGGCGAACAAGGAGAAGGCGAGGGCCGACCAAGAGAAGGAGAGGACCGCAAAGGCAGTCGAGGACACAGCAAGGGAGCAGGAGGCGGCAGTAGCAGCGGCTGTGGAGGCGATCAGGGCCAAGGTGAAAATGCATATACGTGCGAACATGAAACAGTCTTATGCCAGAGCCCTCAAACATGTGGAAGCTCGTATCCCTGACTTCGACAACTCGGTTATAGCTTCTATACCCTTCTCAAAGTCGAAGTAGCCGAGAGAGCAGAAGGCGCCGGAGGAGGGCAAGAAGAAGAAGAAGAAGAAGAAGAAGAAGAAGAAGAAGAAGAAGACGCCGTGGAGAATCCTCAGTCGGCTATAGTTGAGGTTCCGGAGGCGATAGCGGAGCAGCCCCCCAAGGTGGCCCCTTGACTTTATGTACCCGCACTCGTTCTTTCTCTTTCTTTCTTTCCACTCTTGTACGCCTTATAGAGGACTGGCCACCGCTTGTACTTTTGGAGAATCCTCAGTCGGCTATCGTTGAGGTTCCGGAGGCGATAGCGGAGCAGCCCCCCAAGGTGGCCCCTTGACTTTATGTACCCGCACTCGTTCTTTCTCTTTCTTTCTTTTCACTCTTGTACGCCTTATAGAGGACTGGCCAGCGCTTGTACTTTTTTGATGAAGTTGAATGAATTTTTTTTTTTGAACAAGTGTTGCGAAGCGTGGGCTTGTTTGCTTTCGAATCACTCCATAATAGCACCATCATGTGGCTTCTCAATCTTAGTGATTTATGCTTTCTTTTGGTCGACTTCCTAGGTTAGCGAGTTGCCACATCTCCGTTCTGAGCTAGGCATCGTCAAGTTGGGGCTAGCTCGGTCTCGAGAGTTGCTCCATAGAGCAGAGCGGGAGGTGGGTCATTTAAGAGTGACTCTGGCTCGTCGAGACATAGAGATAAGGTGCCTTGAGGAGAGAACTCGTGAAGTGGCACCTGAAGCCGGGGAGTCCTGCCCCTCGATGGCCGCCAGCCAAGGCTTGAGACTCAAATTTCTTCGTCACTCTCTATTCGAGGTGAGATCCGAAAGAGACGAATTGAATAACGTGGTGCTCGAGAAGAGTCTGGAGTCGGCACATCTTCGAAGGGCTATCTCTGAGGTCTCGCGAGGGAGTCGTTCGGGATGATTGCCTCGTTTGAAGATCAAAGTGACGGATGACTCCCTAAAAGTGCATGTCATGGAGCTAGAGGCGGAGAATCTTCGTTTGCGACGACTTTATGAGGGGAGCAATGTCAGAAGCACTTCCTGCCCTCGGGGTGAGTATGCTCAGGGAAGGTCATTCAACGAGTTAGCACTTCGTTCGCCTCCTATTTTGTGGAATCCAGGTGATGCGCAAAGTGGAGTGGCTGGCTCGTCGAGTGGGGCATCTGTCGGGGCGACCGTTAGACCCTTGGGTATCGACGGCGCGACTCAGCTTGCTGGCTTAGAGACCTCCGTGGAGACGAGGCGAGATCAGCATGGCACTCGCCGTCCTCGTGTATCACTCAATAGGAGCGTCCCCCTTCCTAGAAGAAGTCAGTGCTAGAATAAGGCTTGTATCTCCAATTTTGTAATCTTTTTGTCTTGTATGACCTTTAGGTCATGTATGACTTCTTGGTCTTGAATAAGACTTGTATTTTCAATTTTGATGGAATAATATGTCACATTTTTCGATCTGGTAACGAGCTTCTTCGAAGAATTTGTGTTTTGCTAACTTTCGCGAGAGAACTTCAACAGTTGTGGGAACAATTCCGAATGGTGAGCTACTTTGTACTTGCTCGTTCGCAAGTAAGTAAAGTGGCATCGAACCAAGCGTTGGACTTCGAACTTGTCGTCTAGAGAGATTCAACAGTTGTGGGAGCAATTCTGAATGGTGAGCTACTTTGTACTTGCTCGTTCGCAAGTAGCTAAAGCGGCATCGAACCAAGCATTGGACTTCGAACTTGTCGTCTAGAGAGATTCAACAGTTGTGGGAGCAATTTCGAATGGTGAGCTACTTTGTACTTGCTCGTTCGCAAGTAGTTAAAGCGGCATTGAACCAAGTGTTGGACTCCGAACTTATCGTTAAGAGAGTTTCAACAGTTGTGGGAGCAATTTTGAATGGTGAGCTACTTTGTACTCACTCGTTGACAAGTAGCTAAAGCGGCATCGAACCAAGTGTTGGACTCCGAACTTGTCGTTAAGAGAGTTTCAACAGTTGTTGGAGCAATTTCGAAGGGTGAGCTACTTTGTACTCGCTCGTTCGCAAGTAGCTAAAGCGGCATCGAACCAAGTGTTGAACTTCGAACTTGTCGTTAAGAGAGTTTCAACAGTTGTGGGAGCAATTTCGAACGATGAGCTACTTTGTACATGCTTGTTTGCAAGTAGCTAAAGCGGCATCGAACCGAGTGTTGGAATCCGAACTTTTCGTTAAGAGAGTTTCATCAGTTGTGGGAGCAATTTCGAACGGTGAGCTACTTTGTACTTGCTCGTTCGCAAGTAGCTAAAGCGGCATCGAACCGAATGTTGAATTCTGAACTTGTCGTTAAAAGAGTTTCAACAGTTGTGTGAGAAATTTTGAATGGTGAGCTACTTTGTAGTCACTCGTTCGCAAGTAGCTAAAGCGGCATCGAACCAAGTGTTGGACTCCGAACTTGTTGTTAAGAGAGTTTTTTGTACTTAGTGTACGTTTCGGGGTGAGACGACCAGAATATCAAGACAATGGACTCTCTGAGAAAGGAAATTGCTTTTATTAAAACAACTAAGTGGCTGCTTCTAAGTTGCAAGCCATTATTACACTTCAAAAAATCAACTAAATAAAAAGAAAACTTTAGAAATGCTTCAAGAACGCTCTAGAAGTTGAAGTTGCTTGTGGTGTTCAAACACCCTCTTGGTACTTCAACAAGTGTTCTGCATTCCATGTTCTCGGTACTCTCTTGCCCCCCGAGTCTTCAAGTTGATAAGCACCATGTCGGACAACTTTGGAGACCTTATATGGTCCCTCCAAATTGGGCGCCAGCTTGCTTTCTTGCTTGAAAAAGAAATTGATAACTTTCTGAACACCAAATCTCCCTCTTTGAGATAGTAGGGCATACTCTCTTGTTTTAGGACTGCTCAATCCTACGTCGATAGACTTCTTGCCGGATGGAGGATCTCTCTCGGATCTCATCGATGAGGTCTAAGTTACCACGAAGCTCGTTTTCATTTTGCTCTTTGTTGTAGGCAATCAAGCGAGGGGAAGGTAGACCGACCTCTAGTGGGATGACGGCTTCGGATCCGTATGTGAGGTTGAAGGAAGATTCTCCTGTGGGGGTCCTCTTAGTAGTGCGATAGCTCCAGAACACATTGGGGAGCTGTTCGGCTCATAAACCCTTAGCAGACTTATCCAGTCGCTTTTTTAGGCAGGAGAGAATTTGCCGATTGGCGTTCTCTGCTTGACCGTTGGATTGTGGGTGGGAGATCGAGAAGAATCATTGCTGGATACCAAGGTCTATACAAAAAGTGCTAAAGGTTGCCCCCGTAAATTGAGTCCCATTGTCCGTTACCAAGATTCGAGGCACACCGAATCTGCAAACAACATTCTTCCAAAAGAAGGGCTGGACTCTGTTATCTGTGATCGTCGCTAGAGGCTCGACTTCAATCCATTTAGAGAAGTATTCGATTGCCACGACAAGGAATTTTAGCTGGCCCGACACTGGAGGGAAAGGTCCGAGCAAGTCTATTCTTCACATTGCAAAAGGGGTTGGACTGGATAAAGAGGAGAGCTGGGCTTTTGGTAAGCAGCGGATCGTTGAGAATTTTTGGTAGGGGCCGCATTGGTGAACGTGTTGTTTGGCATCGCTATGGAGAGCGGGTTAGAAGTATTCATAATTTAGGATTTTGCGAGCGAGGGACCTTGCTCCCCAGTGAGCGCCACACATCCCTTCATGGACCTCCTTCAAAGTATATTGGGCTTCCTCAGGGGATAGACATCTTAAGTAGGGTCTGCCGTCTACTTGAGTGTAAGAGCGTTTGTACAGGACCCCGTTGATGAGTGTGTACCGCTCGGTTTTGGGTCTAATCTTTCGAGCCTCTTTAGAGTCTAAAGGGAGGATCCCATCTTTGAGGAACTCGAGCATGGGCCTCATCCAATTCTCCTCGTGTTCTAGGGGAAGCGTCGCCATCGGTTCAGGATCTTCTTCCTCGATACTAGGTCTCAAGAGAACTTATATTAAGACGGTTTGTTCGATTCCCTGGAGGGAAGAGGAAGCTATCTTTGAAAGGGCATCTGCCTGTGCATTCTCTTCTCGGGGGATTCGCTGGAGTTGTGCATCTTCAAAAGATACCAGCAGTTCTTTGTCCTTGGCCAAGTATTTGGCCATGCGACCATCTCGCGCTTCATATTCCCCTGATACCTGGTTCACTACTAGCTGCGAGTCACTGAATATCTTGACACGTTTGGCCCCGGCCTTGCGAGCCATACACAGGCCGGCTATAAGAGCTTCATATTCAGCCTCGTTGTTGGACGCCCAAAAGTTGATACGGAGTGAATACTGGAGGACGAAATCATCGGGGGCCAGTTAGGATGACCCAGCTCCGCTCCCATCGTCCCATGAGGACCCATCTACATACACGGTCCAGAACCGGGGTTCCTATATCGCTTTGTTGGCATCAGGGATTGTGCTCTCTACTATGAACTCTGCTAGGGCTTGGGCCTTGATAGCGGTTCGGGGCTGATAGCTGATACCATGTTAGCTCAGCTCTGTGGACCACTTCATAGGACGCCCCGAGGTCTTGGGCTTGTAGAGAACTTGTTTGAGTGGTTGGTCGGTAAGAACGACCACCGAGTGAGACTGGAAGTAAGGGCGGAGTTTCCGGGCTGCCATGATTAACACATAAGACATCTTTTCTATCTTTGGATTAAAGAGTTTGGCGTCCCTAAGGAACTTACTCACATAAAAGAATGGCATCTTCGTCATATCTTCTTATCTTACCAGAACAGCGCTGAGAGTCTGCTCCAAAGTGATGAGGTATATGTAGAGAATTTCTCCGGGCTTTGGCTTGCTCAAAAGTGGGGGGGTTGACTAGATAGGCCTTGAGCTGGTCAAAGGACTCTTGCTATTGTTGCCCCCACTCAAAGCCCTTAGCCCCTCTGAGGGCCTTGAAGAATGGGAGACATTTTTCTCCTGACTTGGAGAAGAAACGCCCTATGGCCGCCAGACGTCCTGTGAGCTTCTGTACGTCTTTGACACTAGAAGGAGGAGCCATATTCAGAATGGCTTGAATCTTTCCCGGGTTGGCATTATGCCTCTTTGGCTGACCATGAACCCGAGGAATTTGCCGGATGAGATGCCGTAAGCACATTTGTTCAGGTTCAGTCTCATGTTGTGCCTCCTCAGCACATCAAAGGCCTCCTGGAGATCGGAAACATGATCCAATTTGCTGATGCTCTTTACTAACATGTCTTCTACATAGACTTACATGTTCCGACCAATATGTTCCTTAAAGACCTTGTTAACAAGGCGCTGATAGGTGGCACCGGCGTTCTTGAGCTCGAAGGGCATAACCCGATAGCAGTATAGACCCTGGTCGGTTACGAAAGAGGTCTTCGGGATATCTGGAGGGAACATCCTGATCTGGTTATACTCGGAAAATGCATCCATGAAACTTATGAGCTCATGGCCTGAGGTTGCATCAATCAGGGCATCAATGCTCGGGAGTGGGAACGAATCTTTGGGGTAGGCTTTGTAGATCCGTGAACTCAATGCAGATCCTCTAGCTCCCGTTGGCTTTTTTGACCATCACGACATTGGACAGCCATTCGAGATAGTTGACTTCTTGTATGAACCAGACATTCAAGAGTTTCTCCACCTCTTCTTTAATCGCTTGCTGGCGTTCGGGAGCAAATTTGCATCGCTTTTGCTGAACGGGTTTGGCCCCAGAAGCAACACTAAGGTGATGCATAAGGAGCTCTTCAGATATTCCAGGCATGCCGATCGCAGTCCAGGCAAATAGATCGCAATTTTCCCTATACACTGAATAATATCGGTTCTGACGGGGGGGGGGGGGGAAGGGTTTTACCAATCTGGAATGTCCTCGTCGGATCCCCTTCTGAGAAGGCCGCCTCTTTCAGGTCGTCGACTGGCTTTGATATAGGTTGGCGACTCCCTTGGGGGAGTTCAATAGCTTCGAGGGAGAGGACCAGCCCTCCTACCGAAGTCTTGTAGCATTTATAGGCCGCCTCCTGGCTCCCTCTGACTTCTCCCACTCCTGATGTGGTGGGGAACTTCATCTTCAGGTGGTAGGCTGAGGGAACAACCTGGAGAGATGCTAGGTCGGGTCGGCCTAGAATGACATTGTAAGCTGCCTTCACATCCACCACCTTGAAATCCATCAGCTCAGTTCGGGTGGTCGGGGTTTTGCCAGCAGTCACGTCGAGAGTTATGATACCTTCGATCGTCGCTGGCACCCCGGTGAACCCGTGGAGAGTATATCCAGCAGGCTGGAGTGGATCTCTGGACAGCTTAAGACCATGGAAGGCTTCTAGAAAAAGGATGTTGACTGAACAGTCGTTGTCGACTAGTACTCGACGTACATCGAAGCTGGCCATATGAAGGTTGATCACCAGAGCATCACAATTGATCGTTCGGATGCCCTCCAAATCTTTATCTGAAAAAGTAACAGGGACCCCAAGGCCCTTGGGGGGAGGACGGTTCTACACGGAGTTCACCTCTCGGATGAAGGCTTTTCGGGAGGAGTTCGAATCTCCCCCATTAGGCCTCCGTGTATGAGATGTGGGGCGGCTTCAACTTCAGAGTTCGGGGTCTCTGAGTGCCGCTCGGTTCTCATATTAGCCCCCTGGGGGGCGGAGGAGGATCTGCCCTGTCCTTTCTTACGAACCTGGAAAGTTGCCCTCTCTGAATAAGGACCTCAATCTCATCTTTTAGGGCCCGACAGTCATCTGTGTCGTGGCCGTGGTCCCTATGGAAGCGGCACCATTTTTGTAATACCCCAAATTTTTACATAATGTTTTTAAGATTAATAAGTGAATTAAAAAGATTTTTGGTGATTTAATAAATATTTTTTCTGAAATTTACCATTTTACACGTGCAAATATTTTCTTAGGAAGTTCAAAGGCAAAAATTATTTTGGAAAAACTCATTATTTATTATTATATATTATTTGTGAATTTCCTGGATTTTTCTGGTAATTATTGGACCTATTTGCAAATATTACAAAAAGATGGACTTTTGTGCAAAATTACCACTTGAAGTAAAAACTCCAAATTTTTGGATTTCTGGGCTGGGCATGATACCTAGTAACTCATGGGTAAGGAGTTTACTTTTTGTTTTAATAAATTTGGTTTATTTTGCAAGTTTTTATAAAGAAGGGTTTTTTTGCAAAATTGCCACTTAGATGGCAAAAAGTGCAATTTATTTTTTCTGGATTTTCAAAACAGTGCCGGCTGATAATAGAGGGGTTATTCTTATCTTTAAATCTCAATTAAGATGGTTTTATTTAATTTCTAAGTATAAGGATCTATATATGTAAAGATATATTTAAAAGAGGTATTTTGTAAATCAATTCAAAAACCCTAGATACACAAATTTCGGCCTATTTAAGGTGGGGTGCAGCCGTCTCTCTGCTGCACAACACAAAATGATTTCTTTATTATTATTTTCTTGGAGTTTCAAAGCTAGGATCTTGGTTTTCTTGCGAATGGATGAATTTTTTCTTATTTCTTTATTATCTTCGGTTGATTCTTCAATAAGGTGAGTGACATATGTTTATTTTTTTATTGTTCTAAGCACGTTGTATGTGATGATTTATCTATTAGAAAGCATGTTAGATGATGGTATGTAGATATAATGAATTGTTGATGAGTAGATGAACAAACATTGAATCCTTGCATGAAACCTATGTTTTGATGATTAAAATTTCATATTGATGACTTGAGACTTGTTAAGAACCAAATTAAAGCCATGAGTAGGCTGTTTGTATTGTAACCTTACTTATTTGATTACACAAATCAAGTTTGCAAGATGTTTAATTCATAAAGTGATCAAAAATGAACCTTTTACTGCGTGTGTAATGTGCAGGCTCTGTTTTGAGTTTTGTTGAAGAGAAACTTGATTGTTTGCATGTTATGATTGTATATATTCATGAGTAAACTATTGGGATCAGTAGGGTTTGTGTATAACAAGCTATGGAAGGGTTTATTGAATCAAAAGATTGAATTTTGAAGTAAAGAGGAGGTTGAGTTCTTCGGGTCAGATTACACACAGACCGAAAATTGGGGTTTGTGAAGTTTTATGAAGTTTTCGATTGGATTTGAGTTGTTCAATACTGAATCAATTTGAAACCTTTTACTACTCTTATTTGATGGAGTTTTGATGCTTAAACTGATGTACAAATACACTCATATACACATATATGTATCTATATTTACTGTTTTGAAGATTTCAATGAAATTTGCTCCTTTATGAATTTGATATGGTTTTGATTTGTTTTATAAACTCCTATATGTTATAAAAGTTATATTCAATCATCTCAGGAAGTTTAATTTTGATTTTACACAGATTTATCGACGTACCAATTTAAAACATGCACAGAATTTCAAAACTTCAATCTGTTATAATTGACAGTCGACCGAACTAAAGTCGACAGTCGACTGTCGGTTATTGAATTTTGGATTCTGTTTGCAATAACAGTCGGCTGCTTCGTCTTTGAACTGAAGTCGACAGTCGACTGTCGATTCTTGAGTTTTGAATTTTCGCAGGATAGTCGACTGGCCATTTTCAATAGTCGACTGTCACTGTCCTTGCTGATGGTTTTCTTGAGTTTCGATTTTCGCAGGACAGTCGACCGACCATTTTCAACAGTCGACTGTCATTGCTCTGGTTGATGGGTTTTTTGAGTTTTCTGATGTTTTCTTTAAACGATTGGTTCTTCGATATTGTGGGTTATTAATCTATTGTTTTTAAATGACGTTTTGTTACAGATTACAGCATTTTATAGAAACTTATATTTTGTTTATAATAGAATTTAAATTACAATTCTTTGACTTTATAAAAAGAGATATATGTGATTTTCAAAGGAATTGATGTTTCAGCATATTCTACGACTTAAAAGTATGATTTCTGCTATTTAATAGATTTAATATTTTTATTTAAATTCTGGAATTTCATGAGTACATTAAATGGATTTGGATTTTTGTCGATAAACTTTTTGATGATGGATTTATGAGTTTTATTGAATGTTTTGGTATTGATGGTTGAGTTATGAGTCTTTAGAGATTGAGTAGGGCCTTAGCTACCGGCGGTTGAGATTTTTGTTGTTGTTCAGTTGAGTTAAGCCCGGTAGGGTACACCAACTCTAAGAGATTCGAAATCTATTAAACAATTAATTAACTTAACAAGATAAGGACAGACACTAGATGGTGATATGATGAAATGGGAACATGGGTTATGGACCTAGTATGGCCTGCAGTATGAGATAATCTCCGGAATTATCGAGGTGTGAGTGAAATAGTCTCTGGAATTACCTGCAGTGTGGGAATGATCTCCGAAATTATCGGGGTCGAGGCGACACTCATGGGGTATTCGTGTGATGAGGCGCCATAGCTTGCGGTGTGGGGTATTTTCGAAGATTCCCAGGTGTGAGTGAAATAGTCTCCGAAATTATGTGGATAGAGATTGACCTCCGGAATTATCGAGGCGTGGGTTAGTACTCACAGTTTATCTATATCTCATAGTAGTCATCGTAGTAGGATTAGTTGCATAGCGGGGGATTAAACCCTATCAAGTGGAGAACGTTAAGGGCTTGCACCGGACCTAGGTAGAGTGGGATGCATAGAATTCGACAGGTATGCATTAGAGAGTCAGCATATAGCATTGGTGTTTTCTTGACTTGGTTTTATGCACGTCGTTTTCTGTTTTTCTACACTTGACACTTAGCCTAGTTTCATATGATGTTTTCATGTTTTACTTATTGTTATTTCTTATTTCATTTATTCCTGCTGTTGATACATGTTGTTTATGATTCTATACCTTATGTTTTATTTATGTTGTATTTATTTTTATGTCTCTCACACCGTTAAGGCTGACCCCTTGTAGTTTTGGGGGTTAGGGTTATCTCTAACCTCATGTTTTCAGGTAGGTATCTATAGCTTGGGATTTGAATGCATGAGATAGAATTGATGTTATGGCTTATGTAAATTGTAAAAGAATGTGTTGTAAAAGAAAAAATTTATTGTTTTACCCAGAAAATAAAGTGGCACCCCCGACCCGACCCAACCCAAACCCACATCCAAAACCCATTTTCTGTTTTACCCAAAAATAAATAAATAAATAAATTATATATATATATATATATATATATATATAGAGAGAGAGAGAGAGAGAGAGAGAGAGAGAGAGAGTAATGCTTTAGCCACTACCAATTTCACTACCATTCTCTGCACTACCTTAGGTGGCATACTCCTATTGGAGAGTTCTCCCACCTACTCTATCTTCTCCTACCTATTGGAGTGTGCCATCTAAGGTAGTGAAGAGAAATGTAGTGAACTTGGTAGTGGATGTAGCATTACTCATATATATATACATATATATATATATATATATATATATATATATATATATGGAAATGCTCAATTGAAAACACAAATGTCTGTGAAAACGTGAAAACGACCCTAGGCCGTTGTTGGAGACAACAGCCTAGGTTATAATGCATTATAACCTAGGCCGTTGTCTCCAACAACGGCCTTAGTGATTTTTCACGTTTTCACAGACATTTGCATTTTCAATGGAGCATTTTCCATATATATATATATATATATATATATATATATATATATATATATATATATATATATATATATATATAAGGTCCTTCAGCTTCTACAGTGTTTGTCAGCAAACTCCCACTGAGTTTGAGAGGGGGAGATATCAACATCATCACACTTCTTAGTTCAGTTCAAGGACAATTCTCAAGTCAGGGGTGCCATTTCCTTTCACAACAAATGACAATTCTTAAGTCAGGGGTCATATCCCAACATGCGCCAATAGTACGCCGCTTCCTTCCTCAACATACGATAATTCTCAAGCCAGGGGTGAGATCCTAACATGCGCCATCGAGCGCCTTCCTTGCGCCATCTACTTGAGCGCTGTTCCTGCATCACTGTTTGCCATCCCTGTCACATTAACTGAGTCAATATTTCAAACTCATGCACCATTTACTTGAGTGTCGTTCCCACATCACTATTTGTCGTTCCTGCCACATCAACATCATCAAGATTCTAAACTTATGTTGCTTGAACCAACTTGAGTTTGCGAGGGGGTGTTAAGATATCTTATGTTATATTATGAGAGAGATTAGTCTAGTCCCATATTGAATAATGTATTGGTTTAGTATTGCCTTCTCTCATATATATAAGAGACACATTATACTCAGTTTATTCAAATCAATAATCAATAATAAATCCAATAATTCTATCACTAACCAAAGCTATTTCAAGAAATCAAATCCAAAGGTTTGCTTTTGCTCTAATGTTCTTCACTCTCTTGATTTCTTTTACAACCAACCAAACCACCAAAAAATGTGGAAGGAAGGGAGAAAGGATTCAAGTATAGTCAAGTTAACCTAGGCTTGTTGCAAAAAATAGAAAATGAAAATAATGTCAATTCAAATTTTCATATGAAAAATTGGCAGCTTTGACCACAATTTAGCTAAAATGATAACTGTATAAAACACTAATCCACTGTGAAGTTGAGCACAATTTTGTAAAGAAATAATCTACCTGTTTCTTGAGAAGAGATGGGAAAAAGTGCTCAATATGATTTGATTTTGACTCCATTGACCATCCATTAAATTAGTTGTCTTCCTAATTTTTTTGATAAAAAAAGGATTATTGAAGGGATTAAGTAATTCTTAATATTAGGAGCAGGTAGTTTGGACGCCATTTTCGACCAGGACAGTCCACTTAACAACCTAACCGTTATGCTCAAATTATCTATATAATAAAATACAAAGAAAGCTGTCAATTGGTTCTCCTTAAATCCCCCAAAATTAATAGTCCAGATCTAATCTCACAAATTACATTCTCCTTCCAAAACTCAAATTCAAATCCCCCTCCCACAAAAACAACTCATTTATTTATTTAATTATCTCTCTCTCTCTATCTCTCTCTCTATATATATATATACACACACGCTAGTAATTTACACGTGCAATGCACGTTTTAATAATTTCAACAAAAAAAAACCTGACGTAGGAGGATTTGAATCGGAGACCTCCTTTATATTAGTTATGTACGTGCGTTGCACATGTTGGTAGAATGACAAAATGACAAATGACACTAAGGCCTTATCCCATTATAATATTAGATATATATATATATATATACACTAGTAATTTACATGTGCGATGCACGTTTTAATAATTTCAAAAAAATAAAAATATAAACTGACGTAGGGAGGATTTGAACCGGAAACTCCTTTATACTAGTATTGTACACGTGCGTTGCACGTGGGGAAAATGGGGAGGAGGGAATGAAAAGGACCAAAAAAATCTAGTATTATACACGTGCGTTGCACGTGGGGAAAATTGGGAGGGAAATGAAGAGGACAAAAAAAATCTACCAACACGTGCGCTGCACGTGTTGACAAAATGACAAATATTTACAAATAACACTAAGCTCTTCTCCCATTATAATATTAGATAGATATATATATATATATATATATATATATATATATATATATATATATATATATATATATATATATATAAACATGGACTTTTATACCTCAATTTATAATTATTTCTCACCATATATATACTAATGGAAACATGGACTTTTATTTACAACTAATTATTGTCATATTATTCAAAGTTCAGCTACATAATTGTTGATTTACTGTTTACAAAGCTTTTCATATGATGTATTGTTCTGAAGACGTGCCGCAAGCACGTGACCACGGGCAAATCTAGTTGACTGATGAATGATGATGTTATATGTTATATGACTGACTCTTTAAGTCTTAACTAAAAATGATAATGAAATGCACCAAGCTTTAGTGGATTCTTTAGTAAATTTAATGCTTTGATTGATAGATCCAAATACGATATTAGCTAGTGCAGTTGGAGTCTAATGGTAACCACTCTGCTAAAGATTAATATTACTTTTGAAAAAATATATTATCTATATCTATATAATAAAACACAAAGAAAGCTACCAAGTGGCTCTCCTTCAATCTCCCAAAAAATCAAAGGCTCAGATCTAACATCACAAAACATATTTTCCCTTCCAAAAGTTTCCCCCCAAAACTCAAATTCAAATCCCCCACCCAAAACAACCTATATTTATTTAATTTTTTTTCTCTCTCTCTTCCACCCTCCATCTTCTATTAAAAAAATAAGAAAATAATTATTTTTTTTTATAAAAAACCTTAAAAATTTAATTTTTTTTATAAAAAAAAATAATCCAAAAAAAATCAAAAAAATCATATAATATGTTTTTTGCTCTATGTTTGCTATTTCAATTAATTTGCATGACCTCCAAAATTCTGTTTGCTACTTCAA
The DNA here is from genome assembly GCA_017893485.1 of Hemerocallis citrina. NCBI lineage: Eukaryota > Viridiplantae > Streptophyta > Magnoliopsida > Asparagales > Asphodelaceae > Hemerocallis > Hemerocallis citrina. Next base: position 287,020,247 of record CM030362.1, read on the forward strand.
CAAAGTGCACCTTTCTGAAGACATGCCGTAGGCACGTGTCAACGGGCAAACCTAGTAATAAAATACAAAGAAAGCTATCAAGTGGCTCTCATTCAATAGGGTTGAAATCAATGGTCCAGATCTAACATCACAAAACATATTTTCCTGCCCAAAAGTTTTTCCCCAAAACTCAAATTCAAATCCCCTCGAAACAACTCCTTTATTTATTAATTTATTTATTTTTTCTCTCTCTTTCTTTCTCTCTCTCTCTCATTCTGTCTCTATTTACTCAAGAATTTATATTTTCAGATTTCAGGTTTGTAAATTTTCAGATTTTTATGTATTTTTTATTGCTCATGTTACATTGAAAATAACAAATATCTTATCAACAGTTAAATTTCATCATTTTCCACACTCAAAATTCTAAGAAGTTGGAATTTACACCCCCTTTATAATTATTTTTCAACATATGCTAATGGAAACATGAACTTTTATTTATAACTAATTATTGTTTTACTATTCAAACTTGAGCTATATAATTGTTGTTTTATTGTTTACAAGACTTTCATATGTTGTATCGTTTCGAAAACGTGCCGTAGGATCTAGTTAATTATAAACATGTATGCAAGTATGCAACACACACAATCTGTTTACCATATAGATCATGCATGCAAGCTGCATTTTTACTCGACGACTGCACCATCATCAACCTCCTTTCCTACAAACCCTAACTTTCTCCTCGTTCTTCTGGCCGCCGCTGCCGCCGCCAACCTCTTTCCTCCCACCCCATCTCTTCCTCCATTCTCCGTAGTGTATTCCCTATGCATGGCCCCACCGTTACCACCAATTTCCAAATCTTAAGTACCATTAATTAGTCATAAATGTTGGGTTTATGTCTTGCATGAAGCAAAGGCGATGAAGCGAGAAGAGATCGAAGCATCGTTGAAAGCGAGAAGAAGCAGCAACATGAGATGAGAGCAGAGCAGCAACATGCAAAAGTAGTTGAATGTCATATGGGCAGTCGACCGTCGTTGCTCCTTAGAATGGACTCGGGTTCATTACAGTCGACTGCCACTTTGGGCAGTCGACCGCCGACGGCGGCTGACAACTTATTGGGCTGATTTTATAGAAATCTTTCAGGCCCAATTTCTCCTCCAAATTAGATCGTACGACTCCTATTGTGTAGTTTCTTCTTCTGGATATACAGACGGTTATTGCATCAAGACTATATCCTAAGGTTTCTCTAGATCTATATATATTACTGTATTGGCCTCCTTTGAGAGGCAAGAGAGAGTACTTCATTGTAAAAAATAATAGAGAGAGTTCTCCATTGTAAACAACAGATTATCTTCTAGTAAGATTGAGAGATAGATATGTTATTGGTTAGAGTGTTGTATATTTTGTATATTCTCTAGTTGAATAATATTTCCCTTATTTCTCCCCTGGATTAGGTGCAGTCAACTTGGGACAAATATTATGTGTTTGGTTTGAGAGAAATGCTAGACTTACATGAGATTCTACCCCAAATATACATGGGGCTTGTCTTTTAGTGATTGTTGGGTCTTATCCATTTGTCTTTTAGTGATTAATGAACACACCAACCACTAAAAGACAAGCCTCATGTATATTTGGGGTAGAATCTCATGCAAGTCTAGCATTTCTCTTGGTTTGATCTATTTATTTGATTGTTCATTGGACCTGTTGTTACTAAAGTCAGCAAAAAATCCTAACAATAAAAATATTAAATTCTAGAAGCAACAATTTGAAGCCAATATTGAAAAGTTAGGAAATTCAACTGCATAAATTAGAAAAAATACATGACCTATTTGATTTTCACTAAGTTTTCAGGGGCTGAAGTAAAATTTATCCATCAACAGATATAGTTCAATCCTTGAAAAAAAGAAGGGGAAAAAAATCCTAAAAACAGGAAAAAGAGAGAGAGAGAGAAATTTTCAAAATCAAGAAATACTCTTTCTCCCTCTCTCTCCAAAATCCGCCCTTTTTGAAATCGCCATCAATTTCAAATCCTCAGAAAAGAATCAGGTAACGATCTCATCTTCTTTCTCATCGTCTCTTTATTACGGTTTAAGCTTCATGTAGAATTTGCTAGAATTTTAAGAATTTTAAAGAATTTTATTGGGTTTTTTTTCTAGGGTTTTTGCTGTTGATTTTGTTGGGTTTCCTTGATTTTGTAATCGAATGTTGAAATGAACGAAAAGTTGATATCTTGTGCCTTAATGTTGTAATATACTGCAATAAATTTGTGTTCTTTCCATTTAGGTTGAGTTTGTAAGTGAGGATTGGGGAGTCAGTCACATGTTAACTGATTCAAGATGATAGGATCATTTCTTACCCGAGCCCTCTCGTAAGTAAAGTTTCGAGCTTTGATTTGATTGGTTTGTAGTTGTTTAGTTCAAGAAAGGCGAAAAATGGTAAAGAAATAAGTTTACTTTTTTGATATGCATAAAGGTTGGCTCTTGGGTATGCTTATCCGGCTTACGAGTGCTTCAAAACTGTTGAATTGAACAAGCCGGAGATCGAACAGCTGCGGTTCTGGTGTCAGTATTGGTAAGGATTTTGTGCTTTGCTTGTGAAAGGTATTGTTTGAATTTGATGGCTGTGTAAGTTTATTCTGGTTGTGCTTGTTTTGTAGGATTTTAGTTGCTGCGCTGACTGTGTTTGAGAGGATTGGGGATACTTTCATCTCATGGTATGTCTATTGGTAAATTTCCGAATGAAGAAAAGAATTTGCTGGAGATAATTTTCTGCTTGATGTGAGGGTTTAATGCTATTTTGTCGCTGTTTTTGAAGGCTGCCGATGTACAGCGAAGCGAAGGTGGCGTTCTTTGTATATCTTTGGTATCCTAGGACAAAGGTATTTTATCATCTACTTTTGCCTTATTGATACTAGTAATCTGCACGCGCGATGCACCTTCTAATTTTTTTTATATAGTAAATAATAAGACTCAATTTGGGTGGCACAAACTTTTATTTTATATGAGTGACACTTTTGTAAATAATTATGTCGTAAATAAATTTAAACTTTAAGGGTATTATGGTAAGTAATAATAGTTTAGTAAATGAATGTGCAACTCCCACTTAAAAATGAATGGTTGAGATTAGATGGTTGAATGTCTACAAATTACTGGTTGTCTACAAATGACACTCCCAACTCTCCCATTATAATATTAGAGATATATGGTTTGGGTCCCCATTTAAGCCTATTAGTTGCAGTGGATCCAATTTGAACATTTCCGTGCAAACTCAAGGTACTTATGATTACTCTAACTAGAGGCTTCTTAGACAAGAGAGAAGCTATTTTAAATTGGTTAGCTAGGGAATCATGCAATTCAATTTTGAACAAAAATGTTCAGATTGGACCTAGTGCAATTGTTGAGCTTAATTTACAGGACCTAGTAGGAAATACTAAGAATTTGGGGAACCTAGTAGCAGATAGTGATACACGTGAATTAACACAGTTATGTAGAAATAGCGTTATTTGTATCAGATATTTGTGCATGAGTTGAAAGTTCATGCTGAATGTTGACAGGGAACGACTTATGTCTATGAAACCTTCTTTAAGCCATATGTTGCAAAGCATGAGACGGAGATTGATCGTAACTTGCTTGAGTTGAAAACAAGGGCAGGGGACTTACTTTTCATTTATTCTCAGAGGGTTTCAAGCTATGGACAGTCTAGGTTCTATGAAATCTTACAATATATTGCTTCACAGTCACCGTCAGAGTCGTCGAGAACCCGCGTTCCCCAGGTACTTATTGGTCTAGTTTAAATTGAAGTTACTTATGTCTGATTTTTTTATGATCATTTCAAAAGAACAGCTGTCCAATCCATATTTATCTATTTTATAGTATATATTCCTATATGACGCTTCCAAATTGGTCTATGTCTGCTCAGGTTCTGTTTGTATTACTTTGATGCAATGAATAGTAGATTATTGTGTTTATGTCAGAATGTCTTACAAGTTAAACTTTGATGCAATGAGAAGTAGCATATTGTGTTTAAGTCGGGATGTTTTACTAGTTATAAGTAGTTGTTGATTGGTGTGTTATATCATGCTTTACTTGCAAACAGTTTTTACTACATCTTTACTAATTTCTATTAGTTATTCATGATGAAATCAAATAGCTTTCTCTTTGGGTTAACTCAAATAAATTTCTAGTAAGTATAGATGATTTTCTGATTTATTCTCAACTTTATGTACGACCAGTCAAGCACTCAGTGCATGAATGATAAGTCACTCAATAGGACACTTGCGTCCATGACTCATATACACTTCACATTTAGAAGGGAATAACTCAAATTATAAACGAATAATAAACAAAAAGAATTGGAATAACTAGAATGGACCCATAAGGTAAGGTTAAAACTGAAACAAGTCATCCAAATTACATAAATCTATAATCCTATTGTATCCCAAATCTATGCCATTTTCTTAACTATGTTATGTTATGCTAACTAGTAGGATAGACCTATTGTGATCCAGAGCTGTGTCATTTTAAAAAACAGAACTATGCCACACTATGTAGACGAATAGTCATATGAATTTATTGATCCACTAAATAACATGACATAATCCGGCTTAATGAAATTTCGAGCGCTGGCCACTACAGGACACTTGGGTGTGCAACATCATTGTCTCATAACAACTTCACCAATCACCCCCCCCCCCCCCCCCCCCCCCCCCCCCCCGCCCAAAAAAAAAAAAAAAAAACACTTTACCAATGAGACTATGAACCATAAGCATATGGAATTGCTGTATGACAAAGACGAATGTCAATTGGTAAAATACTAAAGTAGATAAAGATTTTAGTATACATGTAAATTTTTTAGCTCCACATATATGGAAGTCATATGATCGACGAGTACATCCACAGTGCCTGTGTCTGGTAATTAAAAATTCATTTCGATTTGAATATGGTTGTTGGACAGAGATACCAGGTAATACCTTTACTTTTAACCAATTCATCAATACTGATACACAAATACAATGAATTCCAAGAGATAAGGTAGGATAGGTTTCTGTCATGGATATAACCAATGTTCTAAATATTGGATATAGGTAGTGTTTTGGATTATATATTTTTTCATATCCAATATTGGATATCTAATATCAATATCCGTGATATATCACAGATATATTTTAAATGTAGGGTTGTCACATGAGATGTATATGCATGTACATGTGGTTTTAAATCACATCAATTATATAATCACATAGGCAAGTTTGGAAGTCGAGTCTAGTATTGTTATAATCTATCTAATCTAAAAAATACTATTACAACCCGACTATATCATCTACACAAAATCACATCCAATCTCATACATTAAGGAAACATCTTTGAACATTAAGAAGATTAAAAATATTAGATTACACAACAAGTAAAGCATGTCTACGGAAAATCTGCTTATGTTTTGAGAGGCAATTATTCACATTAAATTCACCTACTAACAATGATACATTTCTTTTTGTACTCTTCCAACTCAAGCAAAGATGTTTTCATGAGATGTATGAAGTTGTTGTCCATGTTATTTAGAAGGTGGAAGTATTCATTACATTAACTACAATAAACAAATTAATTTTCAGTATCAACCAATATGTACCATGTAACAATCAATATATTGGATTCTGCTCTATATATCATTGATATTTGCTAAAAAATTAGAAAAGGATATTATAACTTCAGTTCCGTAACGTTCAACCTCCGTAACTGATATACCCGACTATATATCAACTGGTATCTAAAACCATCGATTTAACAATACATCTATATGATAAATTAGAAACTAGATAAAATATTATAGTCACGTTCTAAACCATACAAATTAATAGTTATCCAACAATCATTATCTGTTGTGGTCCTTAATTAACGTAGTGGGAAAATTATAGAAGTTTGAAATGTACAATCAAATGTAATTTGATTTGCGAGTGACTTCATCTGAGCATTAGATTATTGACTTCTTGTTCATTCATATGTTTTTGTCTTTTAGATATATCTATATAATAAAACACAAGACAATTTGAAAAAAAAACTATCAAGTGGTTCCCCTTCAATTGAAACAAAATCAACGGTTCTGATTCACCATTCCAAAACATATTTTCTCCCCAAAAAGTCCCCTCCCCCCGAAAAAAAAAACCAATTTTTTTCCCTACTAAAAAAACTCATTACTTTATTACCATCTCTCTCTTCTCTCTTCACTTTTTCATATTTCTCTCTCTCATTCTCTCTCTATTTACTCAGAAATTTATTTTAGATTTTCAAATTTCAGGTTTGTAAATTTTTAGATTTTTTAATGCTTTTTTTATATTGGTCATGTTACATTGAAAATATTAAATATCTTCTCAATAGTTAAATTTCATCATTTTTCACCCTTAAAGTTCTAAGAAGTTGGATTTCACACCCATTTATAATTATTTTTCAACATATACTAATGGAAACATGGCCTTTTATTTACAACTAATTATTGTTTTACTATTCAAACTTGAGCTACATAATTGTTGTTTACTGTTTACAAGGCTTTTTATATGCTGTATCGTTCCGAAGACGTGCCGTAGGCACTTGCCCACGGGCAAATCTAGTATTAAATATTTCGTAAGTTATTGAATACATCTAACAAACATTGATCTAGTATCCACTAAGTATATGAAGTGTGTCGTATATGAGTGTTATTTAAATTGAGATAGTGGTGGCATTCGGGCTGGGCCGGGACCACCCGGTCCCGGGCCAACAAGGGCCGGGCTCCCCCAATATGCGGGCCGGGCCTCTTTGCGAAAATCTTTGCCCGGACCTGGCCCTCGGCCCCTACGGTGGGGGTTGGGCCGGTTTAATTAGTGTAATTTTTTTAGGAAGGTGAAAGATCAAGTATTAAATGTTAATTTCAATATTTCATAACAATTGCAAAGGACTAATAAATAAAAGAAATTAAAACCAAATTTTAATTGATTTGATAAATTACATGATGTTAAATAAAATCAAGTTCATGAATACAATTTCATACAAATTAGATAAAATTACAAAATAAGGGAATTATTTGAATTTAGAGACCGAGATGGCCTTTATTTAGATTGAAGAAAAGGCATTGGACTATTGTCGTGCACTTCTACTTAACCTAAATATAGAATCTCATCCCCCTAAAATTTTTCAATCATTTATAATCAATTATACAAATTAAATTCTATTATTTCTTCACTCGTTGCTACTTGTTGATCCGTTTTGTGATTCTTGTAAGTCTTGAGTCATCTCTTCCGCTTTCATCCAATCTTCGGTGCATACCAACATCTCCAAATTCTTTGCCGTCAAGCAATTCCTGTTCGGGCTCATAATCCTGCCACTAAGAGAAAAAGCACTTTCCGATGCAACGGTTAACACCAGTACTGTTAGCAAATCTTTAGCCATGCGAGAAAGAATACTAAAAATATGTTCATTAGTTTTCCAAAAAGAAAACACATCTACTACATCATCAATGGGAGGTTGTGCATTATACCAATTCAACTCAATTGGTGAATTGGTTCTTGGTTTTTTTGATTTTAAGAGATTTAAAACACTACTAGTGGCAAGACCCTTTCCCTTTGATAACATAGAAGAACTAACATTTTGTGTTTGTGTAGTGTTTGATGAATAAATTCTATCGTAACTATCATATAATCTATTCAAAACATTTTCAAATTTTGTAATGAAAACAACATGGTCAAAATCATTTATTTCTTCGTGTGGAGCAAAAGTATAAAAAATCTCAATTGGATTTTTGGTGCCATCTAACTTAATTATGAGATTCATTACACTAGCTACACAATATAACATAGGAAGGGGATGAAAATATTTTAAAAAATTAATATAAGCGGCATAAACCATTTCTCCAATAAAAGCGTCATTTACCAAATCTTTAATTGTTGTTATCATAGTGACAATTGCAAGTAAAATACAACTAAATGTAGCTATATATGTTTTTGAAAATTGTAAAGTAGCATCATTAAAAGGTTCTAAAAATTTGTACAAACTATCGGTAAAAAACCAAAAATCATCATCTAACATACAATCTTGCATACCCATTGCAATACAAAATTCTCTAAGATTAAAACGATAGTGAAGAACAACACTTAATAAATCAAAAGTTGAATTCCAACGATGTCTAACATCTTTAGGAAAACGTTTAAATACAATTCCCCTAAGTTGACACCAATCATGAAAAACTTGATATATTGGACCACTCAACATAATAAAATGAACACAATTTCTCATTGCCTCAATTTTATCGTGTCCATATTTAAATGTATCTTGTACACAAAGATTTAAAATAAGGCAAGCACACCTAACATGAAAAATTTTCAGTTCTAAAGGATTAAGTGTAATTAGCAAACTAGTAATTGCCTTAGAATTATTAGAGGCATTATTAAAACCAATAGCAAAAACTTTATCAAAAATACCAAAATTGTTACATGCTTCTATGATGTGTGTGGCAATTATCTCATCCTTATGTGGGTACCGAACAAATCCGAATGAAATTATCCTCTTTTGAAGTAGCAAATCGGAATCTATCTAATGACATGTTACACACATCATCGGAATGCCGTTCACTCCTACCCATCCATTCGATGTCAAAGAAACTCTAGTGTTTAGTGACGTAAGTGTTGCTACTAAAATATCCTTAGCCTCATTGTAAACTAATTTACAATCACCCTTTACTACATTCCTAGGAAATTTTATAATGGGGGTTTAATGCGGTTTGTGCAAAGGCCTCTACATTCCTACTTTCACCAAATGAATAAGGTAATTCATCTCTAATTACTAACTTAGCCATTTCTGTATGAATGAGATCGTGATCGTAGCTATGATTATCTATTTGGCCGGTCTTAGGGTGTATTTTTTGTTGTGTGAGGGTGTCTTTAGAAAATTCGGGTTGACATTTACTTAAGTGTCATTGAAGTGTACCAGTTTCCAATCCTAGTTTAAACTTATATGGTGTTTGACACCTCTTACAAAATTTTAATCCTACATTCTTATCATTTTGTGAAGGGACAAAGTCAAAAAATTTGTGCCCTTCGGATTTGATCCCTCTTGTTTTACGGGATTGAGATGGGGCTTGTTCCGATGGTTGTGGTTCTATGTCTTCTATTTCTACTTCTACTTGTTCCGTGTGTGTTTCATGAATATCGTGAATAGTATCATAATTGTAAAGTGTTTCTTTACTATCTACATATGGAAGAGGAATGGTAGGAATGCGACGACTACTAGTGGACTCTTGGCTACTATGTCTACCACGTGATCGGTTAGATGCCATAGAAACTAGTGTATGTTATGAAAATTAATTGTAGTGTATGTTTTAAAATTAATTGTAGTGTATGTTATGAAAATTATTCTACAAAGCAAATAAAAGAACAACTATACAATTAATTGTAGTGTATGTTATGAAAATTATTCTACAAAGCAAATAAAAGAACAACTATAAAATTGTTATTCTAGTGTATGTTTACCAATTTACCAAAAAAAATCTAAAAAAAGAAGAACAAGAAAACCCAATCTAATTATGAGAAATAAATGATAACAAAAAAAATTAGAATTCTAAAAATTATAAACATACGAAAATACCGTATGAGCGTAGAATGTTTGTTGAAGAATGAAGGTAGAGAGAGTTGAGAAACTTGTAGTGTTGATGCTTATGTTGTTGGTTGATGTTAATTGTTGAATCTTGAAGGAGAGTAGTTGAATGTTGTTGATTGTTGAATCTTGAAAGAGAGTAGTTGAATGTTGTTGATTGTTGTTGATTTTTGTTGAGAAAGTTGAGAGATAGTAGAGAGAGTTGAGTGAATTTTTGAAGAGAATTGAATGAAATGAGGTTGTATATATAGAAACTGTAAATTTTAAATTTCCCAAAATACCCCTCAAAACTAGCTAGTATAAATTCGTTGGGGAGTATTTTTGTAATTTTACAAACCCTAATTACTAAATACAAATTCTGGAAACAAAAAAAATTCACAACGGTAACAGCAATGGTCGGCCCGCGGGCCAGCCCGGTCCAGTTCAACCCGGTCTCGGGCTGGTGCGGGCCGGGCCACTGGCAGGCCGGGCTATTACCGGGCTTTTCTCATCTTTTTCCGTAACGCACTGTAGCTTCGGTTAAGCCCGGGTTTGGGCTGGGCCGGGCTGGGCCGGTCCCGAGCCAGCCCAGTCCGAATGCCACCCCTACATTGAGAAGAGAATCTCACTCTAAATGAATAAGAAAGGAAAGGATGGAAAAATTAATATGGTCCCTTAAGATAAGATTAAAATTGAAACATGATATTTCATGTCATCCAAATTGCATAAAATCTATAATCTTATTTGTATTCCAAATCTATGCCTCTTGTTGCGTTTGGTTTGTTGTTTTCAAAACAGTTTTCTGAAAACAGTTTTCTAAAAACACCCTAACCAAACAAGTTGGAGTTTTCAAAAACAGTTTTCTAAAAATGTAAGGTTGCGCTCGTGTAGAGAGAGAATGACTGAAGTTGGAGTTTTGTGAAAATTCTTTTCACAAAACAACCTAACCAAACACGTTTTTAGGTTTTGGAAAAAGAAAAAAAAAAAACCTTCAAACCAAACAAATAAAAGTTCTTATGCTAACTAGTACTGTAGACCTATTATGATCTAGCCTTGTATCATTTAAAAAAAAAGAACTATGCCACACCGTGTAGACGAAGTCTTATAAACCTATTGACCCACTAAATAACATGACATAATCCTACTTAATAAAATTTTGAGCACTGGCCGCTTCAAACACTTAAGGCAGTATTTGGATACAAAGGTAGGATACCTGTAGGTAATTTTTACGTGAAGGTACATGCACCTCTATATTGGATTTAAAGATATATTTGGTTGGATTGGAGTTTAGATACATACCATAACCTCAATTTTATCTTAACTTTTGAGGTGGTAAAAACAGAGGTAGGGTACCTAAAAAATATGACCCGAATTGACTAAAGATTAGATACCTATAGGTAGATAAGTTATCTCCACCAACCTCCACTTACCTCTACTAACCTTTGTATCCAAACAGGGCCTGAATGTGCAACATCATTGTCCGATAACAACTTCACCAAACATTATTCAAAAAACAAACTCAACTAAATGCGGCTATGAACCATAAGCATATGAAATTGTTGATTACAATGACAAATATCACTGGGTAACATATTGAATTAGATAAGATTTTACTATACATGTGAATGTTTGGGTCCACGGTACCTGTATCTGATAATGCAAAATTCATTTTGATTTGAATTTAGTTGTTAGACAAAGAGACTAGATAATACCTTTACTTTTAACCCATTCATCGATACTAATCCACTAATACAATGAATCCTAAGAGATAGGGTAGGATAAGGTTTATGTCATGGATAGAACCAAGGTTCTAAATATTGGATATAGGTATTGTATCAGATTATTATTTTTTCAGATCCGATATCGGATATTGAATTTCGATATCGAATATATATCACCGATATATTTTAATATAGGGTTGTCACATTGGATGAATATATGTCCTAGATGTGATTTAAATGATATACATTAGATAACACAAATATAATCTATCTAAGCCAAACAATGCAATTACAAGCCGACTATATCATTGTCTACAAGGAATCACATGCAACCGCATACATTAAGGAAACATGTTTAAACATTAAGTAGATTAAAAATACTAGATTACATAACAAGTAAAGCATATCTACAAGAAAAGTGCTTATGTTGTGATAGACAATTATTCACATTAAATTCACCTACTAAAAATGATGGTTATTTTTTGTAATCTTCCAACTCAAGTAGAGATGTCTCAATGAGATGTATAAAGTTGTTGTCTACGTTAGTTAGGAGGTTGAAGTATTCATCACAATAACAACTACAATAAACAATTAAAAAAAATATCAGTTGCTATGTCCCATATAACAGTTAATATATTGGATTCCTCTCAATATATCGGTAACGTCCAACCTCCATAATTGATATATCCGACTATATATTGGTCGTTATTTAAAAACCATGGTTTTAACAATACATCTATGTAATATATTCATAGTTTTAAATATCAGATTTCGGACTCGTCTCGGCAAGCAGTGTTTCGTCTTGGATCGGAGATATCAGAGATCTCGAAAAAATGTGATAATCTCGGATGTTCATTTCGGACACTCAATAAATATATTTATTTTTGTTACTAAACAAGATATTATATGTTCTATATGTCATTTATCATATAAAATATTGTATAATGTAACTAATGACAATAAATTAATCATGATAAATATTTGCAAAATTTAATAACAGTATAAACTAGAATGTAATATAAGTATATAACTAAATTGAATTTGTATTGATTGGAAAAATGTATTAGTTAATAGACTTATTTGACTTTGCATGTACACAGACAATAGAGAGAAGAAATTCTCACATTATCTTAGCTTAAGGTGCTATATTGAGAAACTTATATACAAAAAGTAAAAAACAAAAAAAAGTAATATATTCACAATAACATTAGTGTCTATTTCGGCCAATATTTCGGCAATTTCGGTCGAAATTACACATTTCGGTCCAAAACGATTTGGAGTATAAAATCTATGATTTTGTATCGGCAAGCTAGCCGAAACGAAATTTCGGCCGTATCGGCCGAAATTTAAAACGATGAATATATTAGAAATCTAGATAAAATCATAAAATTTTGTATCATACAAAGTAGTAGTTATTCAACAATCATTAGCTGTTGTGGTCCTTAATTAATATAGTGAGCAAATTTTAGAAATAAAATGTACAATCAAATATAATTTGAACTGTGAGTGACTTCATCCGACTTCATCCGCGCATTAGAATTTTAACTTATTGTTCATTCATATGTTTTAGTTGTTTTAGATATATTATTATTGCACAAGTTATTGAATATATCTAACAAACATTGTAACAGTATCCGCTAAGTATCTGAAGTGTGTCATATAAGGGTGTCTCCTCGGTGAACCTATGTGTACTTATTGCTGTATGCGTTTAATGCAAAATTATTTTGTAGATGTTTCCAACTCATCACGATTTTATAAAATGCTAATCTTGTGAAGGCATGGGTTTTCACGATCCCTAAATCATGGATTCAAGTACAAGGATATTAAGGCTACAAAAACATAACCTACAGAGCCATACTATATCAATATCTTAAATGGGATATCATTAGTATCCATGTTTTTCTTACTGAGTAATGAATGTTGCTGGGCTTTGAATATCTCTAATATTTTATAATGGGAGAGTTGGGGTTGTCATTTGTAGACATTCAACCATCTAATCTCAACCATTCATTTTAAAGTGGGAGTTATATTAACCATTCATTTACCGAACTCCGGTTAGTTATCATAATACCCTCAAAGTTCAAATTTATTTATGACATAATTATTTACAAAAGTGTCACTCATATAAAATAAAAGTTTGTGCCACTAGGGGTAATTTGTAAAGTATATGTGATGAGTAAAGGGAGGTCTCAGGTTCGAGGCTAGATTACGTCTTATTATTTACTAGAATCGACAGACAGAGAATAATTGCCAAACTTAGCAACAAAATATATTGTAGCATACCCATACATATACAGAAAGAAAATCCACAACTTTGTCTACCTTTACCGATTCGGGTCCGGTTCGGTCCGGTCCGGTCCGGCACCATTCACCTATCAATAGACCGAATATCGTTTATCTCCCATTAAAAAAAACAAAAATGCCTGAAATGAGGATAATAAACAAAATCCTGGTTTTTTAACCGATGATGTTAGGGAGAGAGATATATATATAAACATGGAAGAAAGAGAGAGATAAAAGAAGAAATAAAAGAAGAAGAAGAAAAAGAACAGATGATATATATATATATCTTGGGCTTGGAGAAGAAGGGAAAGGTGAAGAAGAAGACGTAGAAAGAGAGAAAATTTGCTTTAATTTCTTGTTTATATTTGTTTATATCCTTAAACTGGACCTTCATAAGTTTGCTAATTGAAATTTGAGTTATTTATATCTTTATATTGTACCAGTATACTAAATGGCCAACCATTGGCTATCTGTTTTATCACAATAAGTACGGGAGTTTGTTCTATATAATTCTTACTTTTTATAACACTATCCAGTAAATATTAATAATGTCACCAAGGTCGCAACTGTTTTAAATTCTTCATATTACTCATGTATGGAATAGTGTCCTCTCAGCTACCACCAATTTTTCTTCCATTGGAAAAGAAAGAGAAATGAACATGTTTGTATACCCTTCATTCTATAATTTGCTTATTCTACTGGTGAAGGAATAGTTATTTTAGATTATCTTAAATTATTTGTTTTGTTATTTTAGATTATCTTAAATTATTTGTTTTAGGACGATTATCCTAAAACAAATAAGCTTGATAAGCTTGCCATATGCAGGCATTGTAGCTTGATCTTTTCCTATGGTATATCTGTAGTTGGCTTTGAAGTTTGAACTTTTAACTTCAAATGATAATCATTTTTCCATCAAATTCTAGGACTTCTTGAAAATCTTTTTGCATAATCAAACTACAAATAACTATTTGTTTTACTTGCTATGCACTTCTGTACGTGACTATCATCTCGTATCTGAATAAAAACCTTTAAATGTGGAAAATAAAGATTATCAGTTGTCACCACAACACATGGAACAGTTTTGGAAGTATACCCTGCTTCAAACTGTACTATTGAGGTGAGGTACTAACCAAGGGGTGGAGCTAGGATTAGTAGGATGGAGGGGCGCAAAAAACACTAAATATTTGTTAGATAATAATATTAAACAGTGTTACGAGGTTTGCAGTCCGTTTCGGTTTGTGATATGGGTATGGTTTTGCAGTCCGTTTCGGTAAGCAGTGTATGGTACAGAGGGGGTGAGATATGTTAGGACTCTAATTTAAGTAATACGTATATGTTTTGTGCATGTAGAGATAGAGAATGAGAGAAAGTTACATAGTCACCTGCATTGTTGAATATAAGAACAATAATTTAATTAAACTCTATCACTAATTGAGGAGAGTTTGAAGAGAAGTTCATGATTTAATGAATAAATGTGTTCATTTTGAAGATATAGAACAAACCGTATGCGGATCACAAATTTAAGAGATCCGGATTAAGAACCCACTATAATTTGGATTGCGAATGATGGTTTATAGGTAGGGTGGGAGAACCCGGTAATGCTGATATTAACTTTGATATCAACTACAAAACAATATGATCCTTAAAAACTCATTAGACACAGGAACTTCTTTCATATAGGTAGAAATTTTAATTTTACAAAGGAACATTCTTGGCTTATCCTATGATTTAACATATTGGAGGTATGCTAAAGTAAAAGGTCTATAAAATAATGTCTAGAAAATAATATTTAAACTATCACCTGATTTTTACGCTTTTCTTTTTTGCAACTGGAAAGAGATTGGAATGAAGAAGAAGAGACATTTCTTTTCTACCGGAATAGAGTTGAAGAGGAAGAAAGAAAATAAGAGTAAGATGAGTAAAAGGAGTTGCATTTTCAACAAATTTAGTTTGTTGAATAAATAATTATTTATTACTTAATGTAACAAACTTGTACTCATTTAGATCTGAAATTTAATTTGGAGAACTAGAAGCCTTGAAAGTAGCAAAAAACTAGGAGAAATATAGGAGATATAGAAGAAGGTAGCAAAAAACTAGGAGAAATTATAGGAGATATAGAAGGAAATGTTATTCACTGTGTGTGGGGGGGGGGGGGGGGGGGGGGGGGGCTACTAAATTTGTTTGGAGGGGGTGATCGCCCCCTCCAACAGTCCAACCCCCCTATCTCCCCCTCTGGTATTAACCTGTTAGTAATCACTAGAGTATCAAACATGTTTGAAATATTGGCCTGGAAAATCCCAATTTGGTATGGCCGGGTCGGTATTGCTCTTTAGTTTATACCTTAGTTTTGAAGTCCATGTATGGAAACTTTTGAGCAGGACAATTTGGTCAATCATTGGTATTGATTTTAGGGCTTTCCCACGACTTTGCTAAAATCTCTCATGTCTAGGATGGTGACACATAAGGTCCGGTAAAATATGTCTTCGACCGGAGGACCAAAACCAACTTCCTAAAATGCGAATCTCTTGGGGGTGCGGAAACCACTGATAGAAAGATAGTTATGGATGAATATGATGTCATGTTGTTAGCGAAATGCTTTTTAATTTTATGCATGTCTGTAGGCATGCATACACATATATACAGATTGATAGAATTTAATGCATTTTTCATCCATAAATATATCAAAAAATGTGGTCTTTCAATTTGAATGAGAATTGTACCTTCGTTTAAGTAATTTTTTAAATAGCTTGGTGGTAGAATTTGTGTAATGAGATTGTCCTTGGAACCATCTCATATTTTGAGGCACTTAGGATTTAGACGTCGAGAAGTATTAATTAGGATCAATAACCACAGAATGAAAAATCACACAAACTCAACAGAAATAAGTAAAGCAAGAATTGAAAACTACGGGCAGTAGTAATACTTCTTCCACTATTCAAATAATGGGTACAACAAGAAAATACTGGAATCGCACTCTTATCTTCTCACACAGTAGTTATGGTGGAACCCTCTCTCACTTTCAATTTGAAGTGGTATACACTCTAAGAACTCTCACTCTCTACCTGGAGTGGAACACCCCACTTCACATTGGAGTGGGCCTCCCTCAATTGCTTGATACCAATATGAGGAAGATCCCCTCCTTATATTGGGGAAGGAGAAACAATGTAGAAGCTTCGGAATTTGTATGTATTTTAATTCAATTCATTTTTTCAACATCACCATTTTAATGGTGGAAGTTTTCCAACATCATCATTTTTCATGGTGGAAAATTCTGGCACTTTTAGATTTTCAAAAGCAATTATTTTCTTAGATATTTCTCCAAGATATTTCTCGAGAAATAAAACTCCATCATGGGTTGGATTAACACATGACACACTAATGGTATTGGTTTATTTCAATTTTTGGAGCCAAACCCGCCAACTTGCTTTACCTGAACATGGATATTTACTTATCTCCTGAACCTACTTAAACCTGTATGTTCGAGACAAATCTAGCCAAAAACTCAAGCTGAGGTTGTCCTTATTAGGTACTTCCTAATTCCTGTATGGTTGGGGGGATTTTATTTTCGATGCTTTCCTATGCCCTATGTTGCTTTTGAAAGAGATCTATATCAATAAAAACTTCATAAAAAATGGATGTTACCCATTACCAAGTCAACGCCATTGGTGTCCACGTAGCCTAGCTGGGTTTTTATCGTGGGTACTATTTTGGGGAATGAAAACGTTTAATAGATAGTCAATAAATGTTTGATAGAATCATAGAAAAGCACCTTTATTGTAGAGCTATAGATTGGAGGATGCCAATTGACCTTAGCCTGTGCATAGGATACTCTGTATAGATGAGTGGTCTCGTCTTGTCCATGGGAGACAAGAAACATAAATACACATAGCGGATTTAATCCCCTAATCCCGTCTTACCTGTGCTAAGGCCTTCACATAAATACACAGAGCTGGATAGTCATGTTCTTTAAAGATCAACACCCATCCATGACCGGGAACCGTCATTTTCTTGTGGAAAATGAATATACCATGTAAACTAAGGTTAAATTTTATAAAAAAAACCCACTGAAGTATTGGTAAATTTAAAAAAAACCCACTAAATTTTTTATTTAAAAAAACCGCACACAACTACAGTTTAAAAAAACACACATCGATAGAGTTAACTTCCGTTAGGTATTTTGTCACGTGCGTTGCACATTGTCACGTGCGTCACACGCGACTTCTTTTTGGACAAAAAAACTGACCTACCAGGTTCGCTGGATCTCCAAGAAAAGCGCGCACGATCGATCAACGGTCCAGATCTCTTCTAAGTATGATTTATTAATTTTGATTTTTTTATTAATTTTTAAATCGGATAAATTTATTAAAAATTCTGAAAAATAATAAAAAATTCGAATTAATTAATTAAAAAAATATTAAAAATATTATAAATTTCAAAAAAACCGAAAATATTCCAAAAAAATGAATTAGAAATTTAGAACAATTAATTAAAAATTCAAAAATTAATTATAAAAATTTAAAATTTTGACTTACAATTTCCAAAAATGATTAAAAATTGAAAAAAATAAAAATGTTTTGAAATTTAGAATACTTAATTAAAAATTCAAAAGTTAATAATAAAAATAGGAAATTTTGATTTATAATTTTTAAAAAAATGATTTAAAATTGGAACTTTTTTGAAAAATTCTAGAAAAATCTAGAAAAAATACTAGAAGCTCTACAAAGATACAACTACTTTGAAAAGCTCACTTTATGGTGTTGATTCTTCATATACTAGTAATCTGCACATGTGATGCTATTTTTTTCTTTAAGCTCATTCTTTCATAAATTCCCTAATATGTGCAAATTTTAAATTACATATTAATTAATTAAAATTTTCAAAATATAATTAAAGTTTTTGATTAATTAATTTAAATATCTAAAAAATAATTATAAATTCAAAAAATATGAAAATATTCCAAAAAATGATAAGAAATTTACAATAATTATTTTAAAAATAGAAAAATTAATTAAAAATCGGCAAATTTATTTTTAAAGAATACAAAATAATTAAAATTAGGGAAAAATAGAAATTACCAAAAAATTCTTAAAATTCTAAAAAAATTAGAAAAATGTCTAGGAAAACTTGGAAAAATTACTATAAGTTTTATAAAGATACAACTACTTTCAATAGTTCAAAAAAGCAGTTTGACCTTTTAGAAAATTTTCAAATTTTTCTTGTTTTCTTTGGAAAAATTTGAAAATTTTCCAAAAAATCAACATGCTTTTTTGAACTTTTGAAAGTAATTGTATAATTATAGAACTTCTAGTAATTTTTCAAGTTTTCCTGGATTTTTCTGATTTATTTTAGAATTTTAAGAATTTTATGAAATTTTCGGGATTTTCACTATTTTTTCTTCCATATTTTAAATATTTTTTTAAAAGAATCAATTTCCAAAATTTTAATTATTTTTTTGTTTTTTAAAATAATTATTGTAAATTTTTTATCATTTTTTGGAACATTTTTATATTTTTTGAATATATAATTATTTTATAGTTTTTTAAAATTAATTATTCCAAAATTTTAATTATATTTTGAAAATTTTAATTAATTAATCCAAAATAAAAAATTTGCACATATTAGGGATAATTTGTGAAAAAATGAGCTTAAAGAAAAAATAGCATCACACGTGCAAATTACTAGTATATGAGGAATCAACACCATAAACTAAGAGTCTGGAAGTAGTTGCATCTCTGTAGAACTTCTGTGAATTTTTTCAGATTATTCTAGATTTTTTCTAATTTTTCAATTTTTAATCCTTTTTCTAAATTTTAAATCAAAATTTTATATTTTAATAATTAATTTTTGGATTTTTAATCAGTTATTCTAATTTTTTTAATTTTTAATTTTTTTTCAAAATTTTAAATCAATATTGACTATTTTAATAATTAATTTTTGGATTTTTATTAATTATTCTAAATTTTTTGGAATTTTATAATTTCCCGGATTTATAATTATTTTTGATAGATGGGCATTTTCTTTTGGGATAATTTGTGAAAGAATGAGTTGAAGGGGAAAAAACCATGCATCACACATGTAGATTACTAGTATATGAAGAATCAACACCATAAAGTGAGATTTTGGAAGTAATTGCATCTTTTTAGAGCTTCTAGGTTTTTTTCCTGATTTTCTAGAATTTTTCAAAATTTTCCAATATTTAATCATTTTTTGAAAAATGTAAATCAAAATTTCCTATTTTTATAATTAAGTATTCTAAATTTCTAAATATTATTTTTTTTTCTTTCAAGTTTAATCATTTTTGAAAATTTTAAATCAAAATTTTTAATTTTTATAATTAATTTTTGAATTTTTAATTAATTGTTCTAAATTTCTAATTATTTGTTTGGAATATTTTCATATTTTTTCGAATTTATCATATTTTTTTATATATTATAATTAATTAATTCGACTTTTTAATTATTTTTCAGAATTTTTAATTAATTAATCCGATTTAAAAGTTAATAAAAAATTAAAATTAATAAATCATTCTTTGAAGAGATCTGGACCGTTGAACGTTCGTGCGCGCTTTTGCTGGAGATCCAGCGAAACTGGTAAGTGGGCATTTTCGTCCAGAAAAAAAGTCAGGTGCGACGCACGTAATAGAAAACCTAATGGAAGTTAATTCCGTCGATGTCGGTTTTTTTAAACTGTAGTCGAGTGCGGTTTTTTTAAAAAAAAATTTAGTGGGATTTTAAAAAAAAAGACCAATACTTCAGTGGGGTTTTTTAAAATTTAGCCTATAAACTAAATCCAAATATACAACTTAAACCATTATCAGTTAAAATATCAGAATGGTCAAACTAAATTTCACTTATCTAATGGACTTGTTTTTCCTGTGATCTGTGTCCTGTTCTTGGTTGTCTTAAGCTCATTAATTCACAGCTAAAGCTTATACATTCAAGTGTCCATCTGTATAGTATCAGGCTAGCAGAGCACCAGTGAGATTTATGCTTATACATTTCAGTGTCTTGCTTGATCTCACAATCAATCTAGATCATTCTCAACATGTTTTGTCTTCCTCGGTGAGGGGTCCTTATGGTTGTTGGCTGCTTACGTAATAGTTGATGTTAAGTTCTCAGGTGCGCAAGCTACTACAACAAAACGTCTTCGAATGCAATTCATTGTGTAGCCCAAGATACAATAGTTTCCATGCTTGTGAAGATTGAAGATTGAAGAAAACTAGCGAAAGTACCATTACAAACTTATTGAGAGTTTTTGGGACCTCTTAGTGTCTGCTAGGGCTGCAAACGAATCGAGCTATTCGGCTCGAGCTCAAAGCTCGACTCGATAGCTTAACGAGCCGAGCTCGAGCTTGGATTTTTTTTAATTTTAGGCTAAGCTCGCGAGCTATTCGGCTCGAATTCGGTCAAAGCTCGGCTCGAACCGAGCTCAAAACTGAGCTCAATTCCTTAATGAGCCGAGCTCGAGCCTGAAGATATTCGGCTCGGCTCGATTGCAGCCCTAGTGTCTACTATCTCTCCTCATCCGCCAGTCTACCAGACTGACAATCACAATCGCTGTC
Organism: Hemerocallis citrina; assembly: GCA_017893485.1. Lineage (NCBI taxonomy): Eukaryota > Viridiplantae > Streptophyta > Magnoliopsida > Asparagales > Asphodelaceae > Hemerocallis > Hemerocallis citrina. Next base: position 287,041,384 of record CM030362.1, read on the forward strand.
AGAATAACCTCCTGGCGTAAGGTGATCCCTTAATCCAATCATGCATTAGAGAAAAAGTTCTTTTTGGTACCTCTTAGTTTGGTAACAATTTGAAATGTGAATGCAAAATTTCATCCTTGTCATATCCTAAAAGCACCAAATGGAAAATATTGCAGCCAAGTTGGTTTTTGATGTCTTAAATTCAAATACTACAGGGTAAGAAAATTTTCGATAGGATTTTCATAAAAATTTGTGTGTCAAATTTCCACTTGGCAAAAGGTTCAGATGTGATGTTCTCTTTTCTTTCTCTGATATAGCTATGCACCATTCCAGTCCTCAACCTCACAATGATAGTAAACTATCCTAAGCTTAGTAACCTTTCATGTTCTGCAAACATGGTAAATATATTAATGATTGAAATTGCACTACACTCTGGACTTTGTGGACCCTAGTTATTGATCCAATTCAATTGAAGGTCAGCTATGTGATATCATACTTTCTATTTGCTTAGTAGAATAGTTGTTTAAAGAACAGAAACTCATTACTCGTTGGCCCAGCAGTAAATTGCAGTATGTTTCGGTTTCGTGGTGCGAGTACAGGATCGCGGTACGCTACCTTGAGCGGTACGTGGTACGGAGGGGTAGGATGAGTTGGGAACTCATTTGAGTAACATATATGTGTGTAGCTAGAGTTAGAGATAGAGGTAGAAGATTAGACTATAAATACATTACTTACATTGCTAAATATTACAGAATAATTAAACTAAACTCCATGATGAATTGAGGGAGAGTTTGACAAGAAAATGATGGATTGATGAATGAAGATGTTGATTGATGAATGAAGATGTTCAATTTAAGATATGGAAAAAAGACACATGCAAATCGCTATTTTAAGAGAATCGGATCGATAATCCAGATCGTGGTTCCGGGGGGGGAGAACCCGGGAACACTGGGTTGGCTTGTAAGAGGGAGCATCTCTGAAGCACGGATACTTCACGGAGGGTGCCGTCCCCGTATTCTGTACATCCCTGTATCCTCCATTTTTTTATTATCCAACTATTTGATACTGCTGAAATTTGTCCCACTATTTGATTTGTCTGCTTATATAAGCTTATGTTATATTGCTTTGTTTACTTTTGTTATTGTTTATGCTTATGAACAATTATTATACCCTTTATGGATTATCTTATTTATGTTTAATGAAAAATATTTACCATTTTCTTATTAACAAGAGATATTATTTAGTTTTATATATATATATATATATATATATATATATATATATATATATATATATATATATATATATATATAGGAAAATCTTCCATTGTGCACCACCCCTCCGTGTGCACTCGGCCTTCCCGCCTTCGTATCGACGATCCGAACCGTTCACATTGATCTACACATCTAAATTAGTCTAAATATGTAAAATCAAATCATTTGAAATTCATTTGCCCATCCATCATGTGACTATAAAAAACAATGATTTTCAGCCATATAATTTTGTAACACTTCTATAAAAAACAATGATTTTCAGCCATATAATTTTGTAACACTTCAATGGATGGGCAAATGTATTTCAAATGATTTGATTTTACATATTTAGACTAATTTAGATGTGTAGATCAATGTGAATGGTTCGGATCGTCGATACGAAGGCGGGAAGGCCGAGTGCACACGCCGTGTGCACCATAGGTGGTGCACAACAGAAGACTTCCCTATGCAACCGAAGATTTCTCATATATATATATATATATATATATATATATATATATATATATATATATATATATAGTCATATCCTCGCCGTATCCCATATCCTACTTTTTTGAAAATTATCGTATCCCCCGTACCCGTATCGGTGCTTCATAGGGGAGCATTGACACTTTTTTTGAAATTATAGAATTCCTAACTCAGAATAGATTGAGTGTTGATTACCAGGAACACAGTTATAGTGATAAGTCCTTGTGGTTTCAAAAATGTTGATAGCTGTCCGTCAATACCTATATTTAGGCCGTATGAAGATAATTTTTACTGAAGAATCCTACCTAATGAATCCTTGATTACTTGATTCTGGAGTTTCTTTTATGTTCTTTTATTTTCCTTAAGTTTTTTATAATATTTAATGCTGCTTTGTTATTGCAATTTTGAATTTAAATCTCTGATGCTGTGTTTGGTAAGAAAACGATTTTGTTTTCCATATCATAGATTTTGAATGAATAAGAAGTCATATTCCTTCTCTCTATACCCTTTAATTGGCAATAAAATTCACCATTGAACTCGCGACCACAATGGACAGTAGTTTTTCTCGTCTCTTTGCATTTTCACTCTTCAACTACATGCATATTATCTTTCAGCTCAGCATTTGATTTGAAGAACACAGCCATCTCTTATTCGATCCATTGTCTCTTCTATATATTTTCTTTTTATGTCTTTCGTGCAGCAACGTCAGCAACCTCAGCAATCTCAACGACCGCCTGTTCCTCCCACAGCTGCTCACCAGCCACCACCAGTAGCGCCACAATCTGAGCCGATCGCCTGTCCACCACCACCAACCCCTGCTATCCCCACAAAGAATCCGGATCCGGAACCCACTAAGGCTGGTCGGCTCCTGGCATCCCTAGTCCTTCCAGCTGCTGCTCAGACTTGGTCATCATCCAAGAGTACTACTAGCTTGCCGAGTTCTTCTGAGTCTGCATCTTCTTCTACTTCTCCACTTGAAGCTGAACCAATGCAGGTTGAAGAGGATAAGGCCGTATCATCTTTGAAGGATGAGGTTGTTCCTCCTCCTACTAATCTCCAAGAGACTGTCACTCGGGGGAGGTTGAGAAGACGAGGTGTAACTGCTGGTGGTCCATAGAACCTGGGCATTCTGCGTGCATCAATGTTGTTTGTCCATATCATTGTTCGTCTTTAGAGATTTCTTGCTTTTGTTGTGGTTTTAGTTTGCTAGAGGAAAGGAGGATGTTGTGATTGTTTAGGATGGGGATGCATAATTCTGAATCCCCGAATATGTGAAGTAAATAGCCTTTTTAGCAGGGATGCAAGATAATGTTGGCAACTGGTAGCTTAGTGTGGAAGAATTTGTGGAATGGGATGATGGGATACAAATAATGATCTCAAAATAAAAAAAACCCAAAAAAAAACCTAGCTGTATTGTATTTTGCTTCTTTGTTGTGATATGTGGAAAGTTCACTAAATTCTTGTTGTCACTAACACGCCCTGCTTCCCGTTATACGGGAACACGAGCACGTAACTGAGGTTCAGCGAATGATATAAGTTTTCAAACTCATGTTTATAAACTATATCTATAAGCTATACAATGATAAGTTAGAATTTATCTAGTTTTTAACTTGTTTTAAATAGGTTTTATTAGTGGTTTATTTTTATTTATGTTTTATTTTTATTACCTTTTGGTTTATATTTTAATTTGTAGAAAAAGGAGTTGAAGAGTTGCTGATTGTGATGCAAACAGAATGGATTACGGCCTCCCAGTGTTGAAGAACATAGCCATAATTCGTGGGAAACAATTGGAAGGACAAATGAAGAGACAGAGACAATTACGGCCCCCCAGTGTTTACCAACACTGGCCGTAATTCGTCCAGAATCCACTAAAGAATCACAGTTTGAAGATTATGACCCCCCCAGTGTTGCGCGTTATGGCCATATTTATGGCAGAATTTTGTAACAGCTCCTAATAAAGGCTGAATCGGTTACTCTTTCTTTATGGGTCTTAAAGGGGTTGTAATGGCACTTGATTAAGAGGGAAACTAGGCTATAAATATAGGATTTCAGAACTACAAAAGCATACACACTCTCTCTTCCTCTCCATTGTTTCTTGGAGCAAAACTTATGTTCTTTGGTATTATGTTCAAACAACTTTTCTTTGGCTTAAGTTTTTGAGTAAATTTCAGTTTCTATTACTTTCTAATCTTCATCTTTTTGTTAAAGTTCTGAATGTCAAATTTATATTGTCTCATTTATGTTTTAATCATGTGTGAGTAGTTTCTTTTATCTTGGGATTGATTATATTCTAATGATGGATTATTGATTTAGTCTAGTTTTCTTTCCTTAGATGTTATGAGCATTTTCCTATTCTTAATTTAATCTTGAGTTTTGCTTTGTCTGCAATCGTAATCAATATGATTGTATGAACCTTAGATATCATATCAAACACTGAAAGGTGAGAATTTGATATTGGAATTACAAGATTTAAACAAGGGGATCAATTCATGAAAATAGAATTGGTTTTCTTGAGGCTTAGAAATAATTGTTCTTAATGAGTTTTATCATTCCTTCTACCATGAAAATAGGTGGAATCTATGTTGAAACATATTATTGTACTTTGAAAGAATGCAATAATCACATTTGTTTATTTAGCCTTTAAGAATCCAATGTTCATCCTCAAAGGAAAGTAACTAGCTTAGAAGTAATTTTCATTGGAAGAACATCAATCCCAAGAGCTTTTTATTCTCTAAATTAAACTCTTTTTGCTTTTCGACAACAACAATATCATTTTAACTTAGTTCTTTTAGCTAATCATCTTAGTGAGAGAAATTAGTACTCAACTTTAAGTCCTTGTGGGAACGATATTTTTATTACGCGATAAAACCGTGCACTTGCGGGCCTATCAAGTTTTTGGCGCCGTTGCCGTATCACCCTCAAACAAGCGGTCAAGTGGAGGTATCCAACCGAGAAATCAAAGTCATTCTAGAAAAGACGGTTTCAACGTCAAGGAAAGATTGGGCATTGAAGCTAGATGATGCGCTTTGGGCTTACCGTACAGCCTACAAGACTCCCATCGGAATGACTCCTTTTAAAATGATCTATGGGAAGTCCTGTCATCTTCCAGTGGAGCTTGAGCATAAAGCCAATTGGGCAATCAAGACTCTAAATTTTGATTTGAAAGCTGCTGGTGAACGAAGAAAGCTCCAACTTAATGAGCTTGAAGAATTGAGATTGGATGCTTATGAGAATGCCAGAATCTACAAGGAAAGAACCAAGAGATGGCATGATAGGCATATCATTAGAAGAGAGTTCAAGGAAGGTGACCTTGTGTTGCTTTTCAATTCTCGACTCAAACTCTTTCCGGGCAAACTTCGGTCTAGGTGGTCCGGGCCATTCCAAGTTCGTAAAGCCTTCCCGTTTGGAGCTGTGAAAGTTTGGAGTGAAGCTACAGGTGAGTTTAAGGTAAATGGACAGAGATTGAAGCATTATGCAGCTGGAGATCCAATAGAGAAGGGAAGGAGCTTCACCCTTCAAGCACCACAATGAACAAAAAGAAAAGGGGTCGAGCTAATGACCATAAACAAGCGCTTCTTGGGAGGCAACCCAAGTTTTTAATCTGTTTCTTTTATTTTTCTTTTAATAGGTAGGGGTTGGAACTTGATGATTGGGAGATCTGTGAGCAAGGGGAGACAATTTTGATGATTATGGGCCACCCATGTTATTCAACATGGCCATAATTCGGGTGTGTGGAAGAAGAGAAAAATCTGTACAAAACATGGCCTGGCAGTGTTCTTCAACATGGCCATAATTCGGGTGTGTGGAAGAAGAGAAAAATCTGTACAAAACATGGCCTGGCAGTGTTTTTCAACATGGCCATAATTCGGCCAACCCGTGTGGCCAAGGAATCTTACTGAGAAGATTATGACCCCCCAGTGTTTACCAACACTGGCCGTAATTCGGCCTCTGCTCCCACACATTTTATCAACCAAAACCCTAAGTTTTCTTTCCAAATTTTTTTTTCTTTACTTCTTCTCCCACCCGCCTCCTCCTTCTTCCTCCACCATTTCTTCTTCTTCCCCGCTCCTCTAATCTCTCTTAATCTCCCAAATCCTTCCCTCCTTTCACCATTTTCACTAAACCCATTCTAATTTCTTCATCTAATTTTAATTTCACCCAAAATTTTCTCTGTTCTAGCAGGTGCGAAATTCTCTTGAGGAGTTTTCCATTCTCTTCAACAATGGCTACAAAGAGGGCAAGAACAAGCACGGGTTCCACTTCCAGAGGTGGGTCTACCCAAAATCCTAGAAGACCCAGAGGTAATCCTGTTCCTAATCCTTATGGTATTGAATTTCGCGATACTGAGCAAAGGGATCGGTACAATATGCTTGTTAAGAGGAAGATTTTTGCAACTAGGTATGTTGATGATAGTGCATTACAAACCCTAGGTTTGCTTGATGATGTTAGATGGATGTTTGATAGGGTGGGTTGGAATTATTTTATGTCTTTGAAATCTCCCACTTATGTGAAATTAACTTTGGAATTCTTGAGTTCTATTGAAATCAACGTCATTTCAGGGAGAGATTGGGAGACGGGTAAGATAGCATTTAGACTCTTTAATAATGAACATGTTTTGACTCTATCTGAGTTTAATGCTATATACCACTTGCCTGAGGGGGGTGCTAGAAGGTTTCCAAAAGGTTTCAGGGACGATGATTTTTGGGAGGAGATATCTGGTAAATTGACTTATCAGGCTGCTCTAGCCAAGGCTTCCAGCATTTATAATCCCTGTTTCAAATATGTCCAGAGGTTAATGGCAAACTGAACTTTATTTTTTGTGGGCAATGATGGAAAATCCTGATGTTGATACTGGTGCTTATTTAGCAAGGCAATTTGAGCGTGTTGCTAAGGCTAGCAAGGGGGGCATTGTCATTGGTGGTTTAATCACCCCTATAGCAATTACTTTAAACTATACTAATCAAATCAGTGAGCTAGCTGAATTGCAGGGAAATACCAGAATTAATTTGGAAGCTTGTCTGGCGATAAAAATGATTACCAAGCTGAATGATGTTTACCATTTGATACTCCCGGATGGTTCTACAATGGCATTGCCGAATCCAGTCAGAACCACAGTGAGGAATAGAGCCAATTGGAAGTTTGAGGGAATCATTGATGAACCAGAAGAGCCATATTTGCAACTTCCTCCCCCTTCAGAACCTAACAGTCCATCTCCATCTCATCATCATGAGAATCCTGACTTGAATGCTAGGATGGCAACCATGGAGGAAGAGCAGAAAAGACAAGGGCATGTTTTGGACAGTATGAATACCATGATGTCAGCTATGTATAATTGGCATATTTCTCAAGGCCATTTTCCTCCGCTTCCGTAGCTGGACAGTAAAAGAAAAGAAGAGGCACTAGGGGAGTATTGCTTTTCTCTCTTTTGTTTTATTTTGTTTCTTTATTTTTTTTTTTTCTTCTTGCATATGTCTGTGTCAGTCTTCTAGCTTTTATCTTTCTTCCCATTTGCAATACTTGGTTAATTGATTGGTATCCAATGAGCACAATTGAGAATATTTACAGCTTTACTACTTGTTGGGGCCATACACACACAACCTAGATGGATTTTGGCCTTAGGATAGTTGGGAAGAACCTTGAAAATATCTAACTAAATTTAATTTTTAGTTCCCTTGGTGACACTCACTGCACATTGGTTACTGGAGAAATGTCTGTGTTGAGTTTCTATTAAAAAAAAAAAAAAAAGACTCAACACCCCTTTGAGGTCATAGGTTACTAGGGAAATACTCTTTGTACCCTTTTGAGACTGATTGGCTACTGGGAAACAACGACACTCCTTTGAGACCAAGTGTGGCAATTGCTTTGTTTGCATATGAGTGGAGGACCCAAGCAAAAGATGCTGGGAAACTAAGCCTAAAAATGACAAGACCATACAAATATAATCTTAACAATATAAAAAGTAACCACAATCATGCATGAAAGAATAATTACATAAACATGAATAATCCAGGAAATGTTTTACAAACTAACCAATATCTAGAAAGAAATAAACTTCGGGTAGAAAACGCATGGAATACAATGTATATAAAATAGCAATAATTGTAACTAGGAGAAGCATGAAATAAGATTATTAATGCAGACAAAGATTTGACTTCATTCTCTATAATAGTTGTTTACCTAGTCCTTCGGTCATTCACCCTTCAGTACTTGCAAAGTTGCAATCTCTACATCTTGAGTTGGGGGGGGGGGGGGGGGGGGGGGGGTTGGAGCAAGCCACGGACCGTAAGTAGTAACAAGCAAAATAGGAACAAGAAGCAGGCATAACATGGAAAGCAATAAGAACTGGCAATTCAATTTTGGAACAAGCATGCTAACGGGAAACAATATATGTAACAAAAAAGAAACAAATATGAACAAGAAGGGAAACAAGAACTGGCGACATGATCAAGTGTAATGCAAGTAACAATCGAGAACAATGAATTATGTAACGGAAAATATGTCATATAAATATGAATAATGCAACTTGTAAACCGGAATCATGTAAACTTGTAAACAGGAATCATTTAATCTTGTAAACATGAATCATATAACTTGTAAATATGACATGCACGCGTTCAATGTTAATATCAAGTCTAGCAATCTTTTATAAATGCACGCAATCATGCGTTCCATACCACAGGTTCGGGTGGATACAATCAAGTTAACGTTTAGACTCTAATTGTGAATTTTATAAGGTCATGTACTCAGGTCTTGCAGTGACAATAACAAGCATCATATCATATCATGTAACCAGAATCATTTCATATCATGTATCATCTAAATATATACAAAGTCACTATTATGGGAAACACGAGCCCCTTCCGAATACACTCTCATATATTGTCCAATACTAGATTATTTCTCTTTATTACCCCGCTTGTTACACTTTTGTAATAATTATTCATGAACAATGTAACTAGTGAAACGAGTATCAGAACATGATTAAGGAGGTAACAAGGGCTATGCAATGCATAAAAATAGTTCAATTAATTAAAGGCAAGAAAATAGACATTTTTTACAATCAAGAGCATGAAGTTGCAATCCTGGATAACAGTACGTTGCTGTACAAAATTTCACTTTCCAGTTGCTACAAGAAAGAGAATCAGGTACCGTCAGAGGTTCCAAAAAATATACTTCATGCCGGTTCCAACTCATATTCACACGACATATTATAAATAGCTATGGCTATCAATCGATTCTCTACTGGACTACTGTTGAGATAGTAGCTCAGTGCAATGTTCTTATATATATAAATCAACTGTAAAATCATTTAGAAATCTTACAAAAATTATAAAGTGACTCATAATCATGTTTAGTAACAACCTGGTAAATTTCAAGTCTTTATTCCACTGTTAACATGATATTTTAATTAGTTAATCGTGTCAATATGTTTCTAAACAGTAATCTGGAATTAGAAACCTATTAGTGCTTAAAAAAGTATATTTTACAATCTACACATCGGATTCCAGATCCGTCAGAAGTTCCCGAAACTAGATTCAGAGGGCTACAATTTTTATTTATAAAGTTCTAATTGATTTAAAGTGTAACTAGGCTATAAACCCGTTACGAGTTAGAAAAAACAGCAGGTTAGAAGCACACAATTGATGTTTACGGTCTTTTGACGGGCATCGAATCACAGAGGCAACTGGATTGATTCAATGCAATATATAACGACTGATTTAAACATGGAAGGATCAAATATGATGGTTCAATCAATTGAAACTTACAAAGAACACTTTTTATGAATATGAACGGCAACGAGTTTCAAAACACGATAATCAAATATGAATACTAATTTCGGGAGGTCAAATAAAATACTTGTACGGAACAATAAAAATGTACAAGAGATAATTGTCTTTTAGGTGATGATTTCGAATGTGAATGAAGGATGGAAGGAAGAGACCTCCAATAGCAGCGTTCAACGGTAATGACGAGCACAAGCGACGACACACAGCGATTGCAACAACAACAGCAAGTGCAACAACAACAAAAGAGTGGAGCTTGACTCGAGTTTGACTGAATGGCACAAGAGTGGTCGGGGGCTGTTGTTGGGCGTGGGCGCTAGCTGTAGTGGCGGTTTGTGTTGGCTGAAGGTGGTATTGACGGTGCAGCAAGGGGATGGGTTCAGACAGTTGTGCTGGCGGGTGCAGGAGAAAGACAACGAGGAGGAGCTGTGGTGCTCGCGGTGGTGTAGCGGGTGCTCGGAGAACGAGTGCAGCAAGTGGTGGTCGGAGGTTGTGGTGAGAGGGAGGCTGCAGCGATGGCAATGGTGGAGGAATTCAGCGGTTGCAGTGGCGATGGTGAAGAAGGAGAGGGCTGCGGTCGATGAGGGAGGCAGCGGAGGAGTGGGACGAAGCTCGACGGTTGCGGTTGCTTCAGGCGGTGGCATGGCTGATGGGGAAGATAACAATAGCGATGGTGAAGTCCGGGAGTTGATGGCAGGGCAGCGATGCCACTGCGGCAGCGTCGAGGTTATGTTGCGGTGGCAAGGTGGCAGCGCTGGGGTGGATCCCGGCTGTCGAGGAGATGCTGTAGTGGCGGTCGCCACGGAGGAGCTTGGTAGGTCGACAGCGAGGCTGATCGAGGTTGCGAATTGGTGGACTGCGGTGGTCGACGGGGTGAGGGCAGTGGCAAGGGTGGCTCGGGATGAGGGGGATGATGGGCGATGGGTTTGCATGGACAGGAGGGCGGAGCTGCGGGTTGTGGTGCAGTTGGGGATGATCGGGGTCGATTTCGGGTGGTGCACTGGAGGTCGCAGCCGATGGTCGGGGTGTAGCGAGGTGGGGTCGGTGGTTGAGGGAGAGTGTGGCTTGAGTTGGCGTCGAGCTCGGGTGTTGTTGAGGGCATTTGGGTTTCGGGAAGAAGAGGAGAGAGGTTAGGGGGGCTGATTGTAATTAGGAGGGGATTAGGGAATTAATTAGGTTAAGTTAATGATGAATTAGTGGAGTAGGTTATGGGGTTGTGGGGGTTACGAGATTGTTAGGATATAGTGGGGGATTAGTTAGAGATTAGTGGAGTTGTATTGGGAAAATTTGGGTTTGGATTATGGGCTTGAGTTTTGGGCTCTAGTTATATATAATAAATAATGCAAATAGAAGGAATATAAGATTGAGCTTTAAACAGTTAATAAGATAAAATAACTATAGTATGGACTATAAATTAAATATGGCTTACAAAATAATTAAATAAACTATAGGGTGGACTAAGATTGGCTTTACACACATATAGGAGCAAATATGATGAGACTTCATATTAATAAATAATAAAAGATAGATTAAGTTCTATGGGCTTTCACAAATTAATAAACAATCAAGAAATAATAATAATAATAATAATAATAATAATAATAATAATAATAATAATAATAAGATCATATAACGAAATATGATTTGTATAATAATAAGATCATATAACGAAATAAGATTGTATTATAATATAAAAATTATTTGAAAATAATTACAAATTCAATTAATGGTTAGAAATGAATTTTAATAGTAGATCCAAAAATACATTTAAAACAAACGAATTTAAGAAAACAGAATTTTTTTTTTTAAAGAATCTAAACACAGAAAATTCGTATAGTCGAAAATGGGGTTCCAGGCCGCAAGGAATGAACTTTCTTATCTAAGATTAATTTTTCTACTCTATTTTAGATTGTGTTAACTCAACAAAATTCTTTAATTACTTTCTAAAATTTGTTATTATGTATTCTTTCGGACCCGGCCGGGGTTCTTGTCAGTGTACATGATTATATTTTTTGTTTTTTGTTTTAAAATGCATATGATGTGTTGGAATCGAATAATCAAGGATTCATGAGATAGATTTATATTAGTGACAAAGTGATTAACATATGCACTTACTGAGACAAAAAATATATGCGTTACCACTGTAAGGTTGCCAGTGTAAAGCTCCCACGAGGTATACAGTTTTAGTTTTTTTTTTTTTTTTGGAGGGAAAAGGTGGAATCTGGCCATCCTGTTTCATTAATAAGAGCTTAACGAAACAACCCCAGAGTACTGGGCCCAAGTACAAACTACAGATAGAAAATAAAACATACATGAAGTAACATGACGCGTACAAACAACAGGTCCCTCCAACAACCCTGGAGGGTGGGCCGACAAACAAGCTCGGTCCAGCAAAATTGTAAGTACGTTAGTTTAGCTTCGTACAGTGCCTCTACGCACATGCACATCCACCTGATACAAGTCTGGCAGGATTTTATCAACTGCCGTTTCCTGCCTTCACCTCGCTGGGGGGACCCCATCTATGGGCCCAAGCCCCGCAGATCGAATGCACAGCGATCGCACCCTCCCACAATCTCCACAACTCATCCTACAAACGTGCCAGTAGCTCCCACAGTCGCTACCAAAGAGAAAGCCGTGAAGAGGATACCTTCATCTCTCGCACGATAGCGCTTTCTCCGGCGATTTCTCACCAAACAGCTATCTCGCTCACCCCACCAAACACCATGCTCCAGGAGAGAGCCGTGGAGAGGATACCTTCACCTCTTTCACTCTGAAGCTCTCTTCGGCGATTTCTCACCACACAGACTTATCTCGACTCATACTCCCAACCTGAGGGAAGAGACGATGCTGTCACGAGCAAGTAACCTAAGCTGGAGGAAGGTCAATAGCCTGATAGTAGGTGCTGTGACGATTTCACCGGCGGCATCGTAGGACACTCCAGACCAACCATACCAAAATTCCACACCCCATCACCCCCAACACCAACAAACTACCGGCCTGGCCCCACGGGCCCCAAACCGAACCACTGACCTCTCACTTGACCCCAAATCCATGGTGTTCGCGACAATAGGCACGGGAGGATGCTCTGGCGCGACATAGTCGCTCCGCGACAGTTGAGACAAGTACCCCGGAAGTTGAGACAAGTTAGTGCACATCACGGAGGACCCCATCTTTGGGTCCAAGCTCCACAATTGTGCAAGATAACCCAACTCCCGGCATCTTCACACGCACTACCAACCCTCGATGGTGGCAAGCGCGCAGAACATACGAGCAAACAACAAGCAAAGCCACCCAACATCATTCTCACCGCTCAGTGTGATCTCCCCACCGTGGGAGCTCTCCACCTTCGGTCGGAAAGCACTGAATACAACTTGCTTAACAACCCCCAACCACGCTGTCCCCATGCCGAACCACCGGCCTCACAGTGGGCAACAGAACGTCGTCTTCGTGGGGGGAGGGGGGGGCAAAGCAGCCTAGGCCCATCAAACCACCGACCTCATGCTATGAGGTGGGCAGTCGTCATCGGTGGGGGGGGGGGGTGGTGTGGGGGGGGGGGCGCACCTCCAGCGGCCAGGACCATCCCAGCTCCAAGCCAGTCTCGACCATGGTGCTCACGACCACGGCAATCTCGACCCGCGATCTGGGCCTTCGTCTGCCCACTGAGCCGTCGTCGAAGGGGCGACTTCGATCTTCGTCGCATCGCAGCGAAGGGCAGCGAGCATCACAGCGAAGGGTGCTGGATGGTAGCTTCGAAGCATCGTGGAACTTCGCCCGTCGTGGAGGTAGCTTCGAAGGGTCTTCGTGAAGGGAGGAGAGGGCCGGGAGGGGACGATTGGGGGGGGGGGGGGCGAGGAGGGTGGCCGCCGCCGCCCCTAGGTTTTTTTTAAACTCCAAATACTATAGTTATAATAGCAAAAATGTAATCATACTTCAAAAGTTTATAAGTACAACTTTTTACAAACAAAATAGGGTAAAAAAAGAAAAAAATGTAATCATAAATCCGCAATTCTCACTCAACTTCCATCCTTATGAATCCTCTCCACCTCTCTTATGTACTATTTCCCTCTATTGTAAAATAGTTGTATGATAAAAGGAACAAGCTCCTGTAAAAGCTTGGACTCTTCACTGTAAGTTTTCTTTATTTTAGGAATTTTCCAATAGGAAAACCTCTTAACTATGTGTGCTTTATACCCACCTATGTAAATTAAGTTTTTATTGAGAATGTTTTCCTTCTATGTTTCTTTTCTTCATGTTTAGAAACTGATCTAGTTTCTAAGCTCTTGCATCTATGCATATCATAATAGCATAGTTAGACTCATGAAAGTTCATAATAATAACTAGTGACCCTATAGGCAAAGAAGGCTGTGTTGAGGAAAGGCCATGTACGTGCCAAAAGTGAAAAATGGTTAGGTTTGGCTGAAAAGTCAAACATGACTTAGCTCACCTTGGTATGTCTTAGATGAGAGGTTATTGTAACGCCCCGAATCCCAAATACACTGAATTCGAGATGTTCTACAGGATCTTTTCACTTTCTTAGTACACTTTTACAGGAAAATTAAAACTTTTCATCATACATCAGAGATTACATCATGATTACATCTTTCTTTTGCACAGCGGAAGTAAAATACAACAATTAAATACAAGTACAACAGCTTGATATAATCTTTAAGCATCCAAATCCTCTTTAATCTTTAGCATAACATTTACCTGCATGTTAGACTGTGGGTACGTCAGTTTATTCAACCGACGATCATTATACACGGCCATCCTCTCTATGCCGGAAATAGTATAACTTAACATTTCATATTTAGCAACCACAGACTTGTCACATTTTAAACTAAAAGGGACTACCCTATTGATGTCGTGTTGTGATTGTGCACTTAGTCCTTAATGCAGTTAATTATGTTACATGACACTAATGCGCACATGTTCGGATTCTATGCATCCCATACTACATAGGTCCGAGGGCAAGCCCTTATTCGTTCTTCATCTTTATAGGGTTCAATCCCCCGTTATGATCTAATCTACTACTGTAATTACGGTAAGTATCCTAGATGTTATCTGACCTACGAACTCATGTTTAGGCACTCTGGAGTAGTATCCTCACCCAGACGCATCATGGGAATTCCTGGGATACTCTCTCACCATAAACATGACACCACCCGTAGTCTTCAAATATCCCACGAGCGTCGCCACTGGGACGGTACTCTGGAACAGTATCCTCACCCAGACTCGTCATGGGAATTCCTGGGATACGCTCTCGCCGCTACCCAAGGCCCTCATACTCAGTGTTTTTCTCTTACTTTCATCACGTCTTCACTATGCACTAGTCCTTAGTTTTATTAAAAATCATGAACAAAATTAATCTCTAGAGTTAGCCTCTCCATCAACCGGACTTATTCATTCATTTCATCACGACCAACCTTGGTCTAATTTCATTTTATTTCATTTCTCAGTGCCGGGGAGACTTAGCTACTCTATTTCAAATTTCATTTCACAATCTTTAAGTCTTAACCACTTCCATGTCACATTTTCATACTCTTTCTTATTCATGATTTCACTTTGTTCACAAATCCATGGTGAATACTTATAACTCATAAAAATTCATATTCATGGCCAACAATTTCATCAACATGATTTCTAAATTCCAATATCATACAATGCACTTCATAATTAAACACTCATACTTCACATTTTACACAATATCCTCAAGTGAGAAATTAATAATATCATGTCACACCACAAAATTCTTTGTGTCAATTACTTCTTAATAAATCCATTTCAATATATCTTTATAAACTGAAAATTTCCATAAGCATGTGTCTTAGAACCATAGCTTTAATTATACTATTTGTTCACAAACTACATTATATTTTCTTCAAATAATACCCAACTCAATCCCATAAAATTCCTTGTATTTTTATGAAAATTACCATATTTTTCTCACTTTTTTTGGACATCACAATCTCACAAAAAAAATATTTTTTATAAAGTGCTAAAGGGAGGAATCGAAACCAGCACGGTAGAGAAAGAGCCCAGAGCACCCGCCAACAGGCCAACATGTGCTAGCGATATAAGTAGGGATCAACTGGTATATAGGGTGTCCAGACCGGTAGTTATAAGTCCTCAAATTTGTAGAAAAAAAAATGTTGGCATCGCTGGGACTCGAACCGTTCGACCCAGAGAAGCAACCCGCAGTCATTGACCGCCTGAGCTACTAGCTCAGGTTGTCACAGTACTAAGTTAAAATCCATATGTTTCATATTCGCACTGTTTTAGAAAACAACTCGATGTTCAAATCAATTTGGTTCATATTGCCTTTATACAAACTACTGAAAAATTCCAGATTTAATCTCCTTTGCCTGATCTTCATAACAGTAAGTATAAAATAATTTTTTGTACTAAAAACATAATTTTTCCACCCAAATTAATAAATTGTTCATTAAGACTACCATATCTTTTATTTTCGACATTGAAAAATCCATTGGTCTTCTAATCTCTTTTATTCCCAAATTTCCTATGATAACTTACTGTTTATTAATCCATATTCACACCACATACATCTTTGGATTTTCCCATACTCATATTAGCAAAAGGATTCATGTAAGCACATGAATAGGTAAAACTCAAATACTAATTTTTGGGTATTTCTATTTTGATGACAACACGCAATTTCATTGGTTCATTTATGCCACTTCTACTCATGAATTTAACATACTCATCACTCAAGCATTTAAGATACTTTCTATTCAAATTTCATAGTGTCAATATCTTAATCAATTGTCATGTTTCAACCATACAATTTACAAGCAATTAATGAAGATTTTCACACATCATACTAACCATATTGCATCATTATTCAATTAAACTAACAATCATAGAAAGTGCTTCATATAGTTTAATTTCATGCTAGAATTTCACATACACAATTAATCACATCATTCCAATCCATTCATATACTAACTTTTTTATTTGAGTGGACTCTTATTAGTATTTTCCATGTATAGTGTTGACAATATAACTAGCATGAATCCTACATTAGAAATATGAAATATTTTACCCACCTTAATGGAGAGAAACACAAAAAGCAACAAGTCCTAGTAGATGAGAACACCTCCTCCTAGCCAAAAGAGTGCACCACTCCAAGCTTCCAAGTCAATGCCGAAAGCTTCTCAAGTCCTAGCCGAATGCTCCCTTCCTTGATGCCGGCCACTCCAAGCAACCAAAAGAAACCACACACTCTCTTATCTTTTATAACTCACACAATTATAATACTATAGCTTTAGAAATTATACTTTGCATATGAAAAATTAGCCATGAGAGGGGGGTATTTATACTAAAAAATGAGGGGAATGGAGGGCCAAGATTGTCTTGGTGGTTGTAAAATGAAGGGTTTAGATCAAAGTAGGAGTTAGGAAAACTACCCACCTCCTTGAAACTACCCCCATGTTCTCCACACCAAAAATCCAATTTCCCTCCAAAAAGAATGCTACCGGCCTTACAAAAGAAGTGTGCAATGCACGTGTACGTGTAGTGCACGTGCATGCAACTAGGCCAAATTTGTACATTCTAAAATTGTATAAAAATATATTTGTTAAAAAAAAGTCTTCTACATGACAAGTTTAATTAAAATAACTTAATTCATGGGCTTTCTTTTTGGGCCAAAATAATTTTATAAAAATAATTAAAATAAAAATGCTTTTGGGCTTTTTAAGAAAAGGCTTTTTAATTAAATCAAAGAAGGCTTTTAAAGAAAGGCTTTTGTACTAAAATAATTTGAGAAAAATATATATTAAATAATTATACACATTATGATAAAATAATTCAAACAAAATATTGCACGTGCACAACACGTGTAAAATAAATAATTTTTCATTAATTGAAAAATCAGGGTATTACAGCTATGGATAATGAACAGTATGGGAAAAAAAATATGGGACATAAAAGCATACATAGATAAAGGGGTAGTACCGAGTAGGGGTATTACAACATAAGATTCACCCCATCTATACCTTAATTGTGCTTTCAGCATTTTTATTACCTTAAAAAAAATGTTTGCCGTAAATACAAAAAAAATCCCAACGTTACAAAAAAGTAAAAAGTGCCCACATTCTGTCAGTTCTCTCTGTTAAGTCCCTTCTCTCACTTTTGGCTCATTGTTGACTGCATTGACCTGAGCTGACTGGACCAATTATGACATGAACTACCTAAAATACCCTCCCATTAAATCCAATGTAAAATTCTATCTCTTCTCTTCCTCCATCCGTTCTTCTTCTCATTTCTGTTCCAACTTGGAGATACAATTGAGATTTGGGGTTTCCGTTTCCAAGTTTGAATAAAAATGAGAAAAAGAAGAATTGATGGAGGAGGGAGAGAAGACATAGGATTTAAAATTTGATTTAATGGGAGGGTATTTTAGGTAGTTCAGATTAAAATTGGTCCAGTCAGCTCGGGTCAACGCAATCAACGATGAGTTAGAGAAGAGAAAAGGGACTTATCGGAGAGAATTGATGGAATGAGGACACTTTGTTCTTTTTTGTAACGTGGTAATAAAGGGCTCCTTCACTTGGTCATCATATTATCAAAAAGGATCCTTTCGTAGGGTCAGTCACAACAATTAACTCGACAGTTTCTTTGTTTCTTCTGTTGCTTTTCTGGTTTGGTCAGTGAACTATTCTAGGCAAGTGTTGTGATACCATACTACTCTTATTAGTTTTTTTACTAGTATGTCACTGTTGTAAGACATCTAGTATTCCAGTTGTAACCCCTGTTTCTGTGTATACAAAATTTTCTGTACTCTTGTATTTTGTTTGTCTATAAATTATTTTTGTTCCCGATTGTACAGATTTTATTCTTCTTTGCTCTATATTCTTGTATTTCAAGTTCCTTGTAAATCTTTTCTTTCATTTGAATTCATTTTCTTGTACATCTTCTATTTGATTGAACCCAAATCCGTATATAAAATTTTCCATTCTCTTGAACCCAATTACATTCATTTGAATATTCAGTTATTTTGTTTAAGCCCAGATTCCTAACTCATTCTCCGATTGTACCTTCTGATTGTACGGATCATTACCGGTATTATCTTCAATTCTTGTATTCCAATTATCTGGGTATATATATATATATATATATATATATATATAGAAATGCTCCATTGAAAACGAGTTTGTTTTCAAGGGTTGGAAAACAACGATCTGGACCGTTGGATCGCTCTTGATCGTGATCAGTGGCTCAGATCGCCTTCGCCCATCACCCGTTATCACTTAAGTGGCGGAGGGTTATTTTGAGAATTTCGTCTCAAATAACTCTTCCTCTGATTCGCTCTAAAAAAAAGAATGAACCTAGGCCGTTGTTCCCAACAACGGCCTAGGTTCATTCATTTTTTTAGAATCCGTGAGGCGAAGAGTTATTTGGGACGAAATTCCCAAATTAATCCTCCGCCACTTAAGTGAGATGGGTGATGGGCGGTTAGATATGAGCCGTTTATCACGATCAAGAGCGATCCAACGGCTCAGATCGTTGTTTTCCAACCCGGTGAAAACAAACCTGTTTTCAATGGAGCATTTCCCATATATATATATATATATATATATATATATATATATACTGCTGTTTGTTCACTTGAACCCAATTGCATTCTCTTGATATTCGACTATTTTGTTTGAATCCAAATCCTAATTCACTTGATAAAATTATTAATTGATTATTTGATTTATTTGTAAATAGCCCAAGCCTAGCCATCCTATAATTTGATTATTTGATTCTTCTTTTATTGTCAAGCCCAAACTCCTAATCCACATTATAATTTTGTTTATTTATTTATTTTGTAAACCCATCCCAATATTGCTTTCTTTGTGAAGCCCAACCCATATTCAATT
This sequence comes from Hemerocallis citrina, assembly GCA_017893485.1. Lineage (NCBI taxonomy): Eukaryota > Viridiplantae > Streptophyta > Magnoliopsida > Asparagales > Asphodelaceae > Hemerocallis > Hemerocallis citrina. The sequence goes on from CM030362.1 coordinate 287,060,770, forward strand.
TGACTATCCTACATTTTTATTATCAATTACTTATTTATAAGCCCATGAATAAAACCCTAGTCCATATTTTAATACCCAAACCCGTTAACCCATTAACCCAAACCCTACCTGAACTCTCAACTGCACACTCCTTAATCTCCTCCCCACATTACTAACTAATCCCGTAACCCCACAACCCCACAATATATTGCACTATCCCACTAATTACTCATATCCACATTAATTAACCTATTAATCTTACTTAACTACTCCTAATCACCTACAACAGCCCCTTCTCTCTCCCTGTTCACCATCTCCTTCCCCTGTTTCTCTCTCCCGAAATCGGGCACCCATCCCGCTCGCCCTCGCACGTGCGCTCGACCACCACAGTCGAGCTTCTTCACCTCCTCACCATCGTCTTCCTCCTCCAACGCCTCTCCCATGCTCCTCCCCCTACCTCGACACCCTGCTTCCACCACTCGACCTCCTCCGCCATCGCCAGCCTCCTTGTGCCGCACGACCCCTATTGCCACCACCAGCCTGCAACTCGACCTCCGAAGCTCATCATCTTCAACCTCGCATCACCCTGACGCTCCATCGACTGTTTCTCCTTCTCCTCCTTGTCGTGCCTCTCCTCCCCATTGACTCCTCTATCCACTGTCGCAACCACCGCCCCCTCATCGCTCATCTCTACCTCGAACCCATCACTCTTGACGCCGCCTCCTGCCTCAACCACCTGCCTCGATCGGAAGCCTCCTTGACTCCATCGCTTGACACCCCGAGCACACCCACATCGCTCCTCCGCTCTCTTCCTCGTCACCCCTCGCCATTCCTGGTCTCCTTTTCGCAGTCGACCGCCGCAGCACCCCGCTCGCTGTTGCCACCCTCCTCGTCGACCACCATCATCAACAAACCCCCACCATTGTTGCTCTCCCTCCGACTGCACCTCCTCGCTTTGCTGCCCTAGTACCTGTTGTAACCTTCGCTGCTCTGCCTCTCCCTGCCTTCCAAGCAACACCCTACCCGCTACAACCTCGACCCCCCAATTGCAGCCCCGTAGCTCACCTCCATTGCAACCCTGAACAGCAGCCCGTCTTCTGCCATTGTTGTCGCCTCTACTATTGTTGTTGCTGCTCGTTGTTGTTGCCTCTTGCCGCTGCTGCTGCGTGCTTCCATCTCTACTGTGTCACTATTGTTGCTCGCACTCTCTCGCTGCTCGTTGCCGCTGCCTCTTGCTGTTGTTACTAGCATTCTCTCACTATGTGTTGTCGTTGCATCGTAGTCGTTGTAATCTTCATCGTTTAAGGCAAGTAACTTGTACATTTTTGTTCTGTATAAGCATTTTGTTTGACCTTCCATAATTAGTATTTATACTTGATTATCGTATTTTGAAACCTATTACTTGAACCATCGTATTGTTCATACTTTGTGGTCTTCCCATGATTAAATCAGTCGATATATTGAATCGAATAAATCCATTTGCCTCTATGGTTCGATGCCCATCAAAATATCGTAAATATCAATTTGTGTGCTTCTGCCCCGCTGCTTGTGCTAACTCGTAGTGAGATTCTGACATAGTTACAGTTTAAATCAATCAGAACTTTATAAATGATTGTTGTATCCCTATGAGTCTAGTTTCTGGAACTTCTTATAGATCCAGATTCTGAGTTGTAGGCTGCAAGTTATCACATTTATTGTACTGTATGGTTTCTAATTTTTTGGTAATTGCTTTGAAGTACACTACCATAATTTATTGACCAAAACTTTGTGTTAACAGTAAAATAAAGACTTGAAATTTACCAGGTTATTACTAGACATGATTAGGAATCGATTTATAATTTTTATAAGATTTTAAAATACTTTTACAGTCGAGTTATACATATAAGAAGTTGACCCCGACCTGCTGCTTGAACAGTAGAACCATGAAGGAATGACTGTTAGACTTAGTTTCTGTTGTTAAAATGTATCGTGTGAATATGCGTCGGAACCGGTAGAAAGTCTAGTTTCTGGAACTCCTGATGAAACTGAATTTGCTTTCCTGTAACAGCGGAAAAGTTAGTTTTTGTACACAAACGTTTTACTGTCCAGTATTCGTGTTTCGTATTTTAAATATGAATAAGTTGTTTCTTTGCATTATGAACTGAAATATATTACATGCATTGCATTTTCCTTGTCACATCTTTGTTCCTGTCCTGATATCATTCCTGTTATTGCACGTTCATGTTTAATTATTGTAAAAAAATAACAGGTCGGAGTAATAAGGGTAAGACCTAGTAGTGGGCGATATAGGAGATTGTACTTGAAAGGGGGCCCGTGTTTCCCAAATGATGATTTTCAGTATATGATATGTAGGACTAAGTGCCACGTCGTGGGATAAAGGGGGCAATCTCTAGAACCTACGGGGACCACCTCTAGAACTCATTACCTGATTACACGTTCCTGTTATATGTTATATGTTTACAAGTCATGCAGGACTAAGTGCCACGTCGTGGGATGACGGGGGCCACCTCTAGAACCTACCATTTGACTACATGATTCCTATTTACATGATTTTTCGAGTGCATGACCCTGTATAATTCATCACTAGTCTAAACATTTACATGTTTGTATGCACCCGAACTTGTGGTATGAGACGTAGGATTGCGTGCATTAGATAGAACTAATTAAATGGATAGACTTAAGATTATCACTGAGTACATGCATATTCTTGTTTACATTTCTGTTTACCAGTTCCATGATTCTTATTTATATGTTACATGCTCAGTTGACCAGATACATGATTCCTGTTTACAAGTTACATATTATCTATTACAAGAATACATGATTCATGTTTATATGTTACATGTTACATGTTTATAAGCTACAAGATTTCTGTTTATACGACATGTTTCTCGTTACATGATTCCTTGTTCCCGATTGGTTATATTTTGAGACCTGTTCAATTCTTATTTCCTTCTTTCTATGTATATTGTTTTGCGTTATTATGTTTGTTCCGTAATTGAATTTTCAGTTCTTATTGCTTTTCCTGTTATGCCTTGTTTCTTGTTCCTATTTTGCTTGTACTACTTACGGCCCGTAACTTACACTAACGGGTACCATCTATTATTATTTTGAGTTAATGTTATATAGGTACAACAATGAGATACTGAAGGAACTTGACGAACTACTTATTAGATTGTTTATTCTCGGACTTACTGTAAGTTCTTGTATCTCAGATATTGGTTATTGTATTATATCCTTGTTGTAGCGCCCCAAATTTTTAATATGATATCTTAGAAATACGTGACACAATTCCCAGCATCAACTTCAAATGTAATATTAAACACTGCCAAATACCAATAAAAAAAATTTCAACTTTCATTACATTAATCTTTACATAGCACAGCGGAATACAATACATCTTGAATTACAAATTTTCTTTCCTTACAACAATTTCTTTTACAAATTACATAACCCATTATACCACTTTAACTCATTCATCCAAATCCCAAGGTACAAGTAATCACCTGCAAAATATGAGACTAGAGATAACCCTAACCTCCAAAACTAAAGGGGTCAGCCATAATGGTGTGAGTGACATAAAACAAACAACATAAGTAAAGCATAGAATCATAAACGATATGAAATAAACAAGAATACATAAGATATGACATAGCAAGGAAACACGAAAACATCAAGTGAAACTAGACTAAGTGTCAAGTGTAGAAAACAGGAAAACACATGCATGAAACTAAGTTAAGAAAACACAATTTTATATGCTGACTCTCTAATACGTACTTGTCGGAGTCTATGCATCCCACTCTACATAGGTCCGGTGCAAGCCCTTAATGTCTCCACATTGTAGGGTTTAATCACTCGCTTTGCAACTAATCCTAACACGATGACTACTACGAGATAAAGATAAACTGCGAGTATTAGCCCATGCTCCGATAATTTCGGAGGTCAATCTCTATCCACAGATAATTCCGGAGACTATTTCACTCACACCTGGAAATCTTCGAGAATACCCCACACCGCAAGCGATGGCACCTCATCACACGAATACCACATGTGCGTCGCCTCGACCCCGATAATTTTGGAGATCAATCCCACACCACAGGTAATTCCGGAGACTATTTCACTCACACCTGGATAATTTCGGGGATTATCTCACACCGCGAGCCATACTGAGGTCCATAACTCATGTTCTCGTTCATCATATCACCACTAGTGTCTGTCCTTATCATTTAGGTTATTTAATTACTTTACGAATCTCCTAGAGTTGGTGTACCTCACCGGACTTAACTCAACAACTGATCGACTAAAATGCCTCAACAGGCCCAAACATAAATATCTCAACTGCCGGTATACTAGGGTCACACACACCCTATAGAGACTCACACCCAAATATCCAAACCAATCTTCCAACATAAATTGCTCAGTTAAACCACTTGAAAACATATATTCAGTAGAAGATAAAGTATAGAATAGTAAGTTATAGATTAGAACACTTAAAGAATAAATTATTTAAAAGAACATTCAAAGATATAAAGATACATCAGTATCAGTCGACTATAGACAAGCGTAAGTCGACTATCCAGAAAGAAAATTCAATAGCTTTAAGAAAATAATTCTAAGTATAGCAGTCGACTGTAGAAGGGTCATAGGTCGACTGTCCAGAACGAAAAATCCAATAATCTTTAAGAAAATAATTCTAAGTATGCAGTCAACTATAAAAAGTCATAGGTTGACTGTCCAGAGAAAAATTCCAATTCTTAGGGAGATATCAAAACAGAGCAGACTCAATTGACTGTAAAGATGAGTCAGTCGACTGTTTCGCGTGATAATTTAAAACTTCAAGAAAATTACAGCAGCCATCCAGCGACGGTCGACTGGAAAGTCTCACCGGTCGACTGTCGACCTGCAGACTGCAAATTTTGGTTGTGCATATTTCAATCGATATCTAGTTTTACTTTATAAAAATGATTTCTATCAAAAGTATATTTCTTATTTGATCAAATACAACTTATAGGATATATAATCGTCCATAAGAACTAAATCAAAACTACTTGAATTTATAAGAATAGCGATTTGTTAATTTCTTTCAATCAAACATGAATTGTGCATATAAACAAAATAAAGTTTCTTAAAAATTAATTTTTCATTGAAATAGCTTCATATTCAGATTCAAACCATATCAATACCAAGACCTCAAAAAGATCTCCAATTTAGTTGTATTCATCAAACTCAATCCAATTTATCTCAAATCCAATTCTCGAGACATGATCTCCTAATTCATTAGTCCTTCTCAAAAATTTTCTCAACTCAATCACCATTATTAACTCATGAATATGAACAAATCTAACATTTCTATAATCAAGATGTGTTCATCCAAACTCAGTGATAATAAGAACTCACATCATCCACATGCAAATCTATCCATAGAAATTAGGGTTCATAAAAGATCAATTTTTAATTCATCAATCCATCCAATCTATCAAGTACATATTCATACTCAAACCCTAAAATGCTTTCTAGTAGATGAAATATCATATACAACATTACAAGAATAAAACAAAACAAATTATATCACTCGCATACGACATACATAAAACAAAAGAAAAACAAAACACCCACCTCAAATGAAGAAATCTAACGAAAAAAACCTTTCTTTTGCGAAATTCATGATCACCTCCTTAAATATTCAAGAAATAATAAAACTTTTGTGTTGTGCAACGAAAGATGGCTGCACTTCACTCTTTTAAATAGGCCGGAATAGGAGAATTAGGATTTTTGAACACATTTACAAAATAACCCTTTTAAAGTATAACATTACATAAATAGATCCCTATACTTGGAAACTTGATAAAACCAATTAACTTGAGGTTTAAAAACAAAATAAACACCTTATTTTCCAGCCGACACTGTTTGAAAAGTCCAGAAAATAGTTTTGCACTTTCATCCTTCAAAATGACAATTTGCAAAAAGATCATTCTTTTTCGTAATATTTGCAAATAGGTCTAATAAATATCAGAAAAAATCTAGAAAAATTATAAATAATCTCAAATAATAAATAATGATTTTCCACAAAATAATTTTGCCTTTTAAACTTTCCAAGAAAATATTTGCACGTGTTTTGCACGTGTAAAAATGGTAAATCTTATGAAAATATTTATTAAATCTCCAAAAAATTATTTTAATTTATTTATAAATCTTTAAAATTATATTTAAAAATACGGGGTACTACACTTGTTCCTGTGATTATTATTTTATTGTTGAGCTTGCTGGTATTGTACAACTTATGGATGATATGAGTTGGTATACTTATATCATTTGCTCGGCCTCAGCTACGAGCCCGTGTTTCCGTATAATGGGAAGCAGGGCACGACACCGGTAGAACTGGACTTGTTATTTTGACACACACACACACACACACACACACACACACACACACACACACTAGATTTGCCCGTGGGCGTGTGCATACGACATGTCTTCGGAATGATACAACATATGAAAAGCCTTATAAAGGGTAAAACAACAATTATGTAGCACAAGTTTGAATAGTATGACAATAATTAGTTGTAAATAAAAGTTCATGTTTTCATTAGATATGTTGAAAAATAATTATAAATGGGGGTGTAAAATCCAACTTCTAGAACTTTGAGAGTGGAAAATGATGAAATTCAACTGTTGAAGAGATATTTGTTATTTTCAATGTAACATGAACAATAAAAAAAACATTAAAATTCTGAAAATTTACAAATCGGAAATCTGAAAATCTATGAGAGGGGGGGGGGGGGGGGGTGAGAAAGAGAGAAATATGAAAAATTGAAGAGAGAAAAGAGAGATAGTAATAAAGTAATGAGTATTTTTGTTTTGGAGGAAAAACATTGGTTTCGGGGGGATGGAACTTTTTGGAGGAAAAATATGTTTTGGGTGGATGAATCTGAACCGTTGATTTTGTTTTAATTGAAGGAAAATCACTTGATAGTTTTTTTTCCTCCAAATTGTCTTGTGTTTTATTATATAGATAGCCAGAGCTTTATAAGATCTATCCTTATTATGATTAAAAAAAAGTTTTCCAACTATATTAACCCCTAACAAATCTCATATTTATACATTAATCTCTCATGTATAAATAAGGAATTTATTAGTGTAAAATAATTAGAGAAATTAAGCTTCAAAACTTCCATCCTTCTATTTTCTCTTTTTATTACTGTAGAAATGTAGAACCACTACCAGCACACAAATCTCAAAGTACTCACTTGCATCTCCTCACTCTTTATCCTCACTCCTCTTCCTTCTAATTAATAATTAATTTACATTACACCTCAAAATCAACATCATAATAGAACTATATATATATATATATATGAACTATATATATATATATATATATATATTCTTATCGGGCTTCAACCCGCAACAACCGTACCCCCATTTATCACATAAAACTCTGTAACGGAATTCATTCCGTTCTGTTGTTGTTTCTTGTTCGAGATTTTGATCCTCTCCTCATTTGCTTCGTCCATCTCTATTTGCTCTTCCCTGCACTCTTGGCTACAAAAAGGCATGTCCCCTCTGTAAAAAAAATTTCAGAAGAATCCATTGTTAATATATCTATTAATTAATAATAGGTTAAATTTGAAAAAAATCTCTCAAACTATCTCTTTTATGCAGAAAACTTCACTGAACTTTTTTGTGCACAGAAAATCAAACTTAAATATAGTTGCATAAAATCTTCATGAAGTATATTTTTAAAAAATCACATCTAACTTTTCTGCTTGTATTAGATAACCTCATTCATTTTTGCAAGTTGGTTCAGAAAATATTATGCATCTTTCTCATTATTGTCGAAGGATCTCACTTGAAAGCTCAGGCAATCGGAGTGAATTTTTTACAACTATACTTGAGTTTGGTTTTTGGGCAAAAAATAGTTCAGTCAGATTTTCTACATAAAAGGGATAGTTCAAGAGTTTTTTTTAAAATTTTTTTATTTTAAATTTAGCCTTAATAATAACATGCAATTTGGCCTGTTTATCTTTCGAGATTGAATTTACATTTTTGTAACTACGGAAATGAAAAAGACTTGATACGTAGAATATGGCAGCAGGACTTCTTAAGAACTTCTAAAAAAATTCAAAAAGAAAATAGTTGTGAAAAAACGCTGCCACTAGATTAAAACTTCGAAATTGTAAGCTTTACAGTAATATAAACTATAATAGATCGAAGGCATTGACTTATATATATACATATATTATCTTAGATTAATGGTGCAATAATAATAGATTTAACCAGATCAAGAATCGGCTCATAAAAGACCTTGAATGAACGTGAGTATTCTTTAATCTTTTGTTTTTGTTTTGTCTTAGAATATATATATAAAATAAAAGTCTGATGCAAACAGGAAATGAATCCCTCTGTGCTAAGACAATCAATAACTGCAGTTTTGCAATGGACAAATAACTTGGTTTCATATAAGTTAGACATGTACAAAGAGGCTGTATCCAGTTTATGTTATAATAGTGTGTGTATATATATATAGGCTGTATCCAGTTTATGTTATAATAGTGTGTGTGTGTATATATATATATATATATATATATATATATATATAGACATAACGAGGTTACTAAAAAGACGGACTTGTACATGAAGATATCGCGGCCAGCATCGATAGGCTTATGGCAGCGACGACAGGAGTGGAGGAAGTGGTGGCCTCTGTAGTCGTCGGGGATGAAGGAGCCAGGGGAGTGGGGGCCTACAATATTGGGTGTTTTATCGGAGGTAGTAGTGTAAATGTTGATGGAGAAGAAAGAGGAGGAAGAAGGAGACAATTCCATTAACTTTCAGGTTTGCTAGCTTTCTTTGTTTTGCTTTATCGTGTGTGTGTGTGGGGAGTGTGGTTGGTTTGAGAGATTTAAGTTGGGTGCTCGGTGACTTAATTTTGAGGGTTGAGTTGAGGAAATGGGAGGGGTTATAAAGGAATCAGAGAGGGGTGAAGACCTATGAAATATTATTCTTTTCCATATTGACCCACTTTTTGAAAATATTGATCAAATTGACCAACTTTCAAAAATATTTACACAACGGATTCAGTTTTGGACATGTCAGCCTAACACGTTCTTGAAAAAAATAGCATAGGTTAATTTCATGACATTGTTTCCAATAGCGGCATCTCTTAAATTTTTTTCCACATGCCACTAGTTGGAGTAACGACATCAGTTAATTTCTTCCCAATTGTGTCCTCTCTGACTTGAAAAAAATTTACAAGTGTGAAAAAATTCTACAACAGATGCCGCTATCCCCAATAACGGCATTCACATTACTGATGTCGTTGTTGGGGATATTGGCATCAGTTATAATATTGATTGCATAAAATACTCATTTTATACTTATACTTGGCTAATTTATTTCTGTGAACTCATGGCGCTGTTTATAAGAACGCCAATAGTTATCTCATTTCTTTGTTTGGAAGAAAGACTGTGGAGACAGAGAGTTTGGCAGAGTTCATTTAAGTTCTTGACATCAAGTTAACAACTTAATGCCGTTGTTTATAAGAACGACATGAGAATAACGATTGCTGTTCTTAGAAAATGCGACATCAGTTCTAAGAAGCATAAATTAATTAAGTAGAAGAAATAAAATGAACTGTGGCCGCAATTCCAGATAACGGTATTAGTTATTTTCATGCTATTATTCACAGTAATGACGGTGGAGACAAATAGTTTGCCTAAGAAGTTTTTTGTTCAAAAAAATAGGTTAACTGATGCCGTTGGAAACAATGGCATCAGTTGAACTGTTGTCGTTACTCTAAAGAGCGATAGCACACTTTTATAAAATAACGAAAACTTTGTGCTTGTTTTGAACTGTTGCCGTCATTGGGAACAACGTTACAAGTATCTGTTGCCGTTATTCCCAACAATGGCATCAGTTATTTTAAAGTTACCTCAAAATATGCACAGACATCACATGCATTTCTTCAAGTATCAAACTTCAATTGCTTTAAGATCACAATAAACAACTTCAACAAATATATAACATCAAATTAACAACTACAACACAATAATTTGGCGAAGATCACATTGAACCAGGGTTAACAACATCAACTTCACAAATTTACACGAGCAAAAAATATCTGCATTGAATTCCACATTTATAACAGTTCACACGAGAAGGGTAAGTAAACAGTTAGAAAATTACACAATTACACATTGTACCTAACTAGGCGTATAGTGTTGCGGCTTGCTTATCTTCCGAGTTGGTACTCTCCTTCGATGTTCTACAATATCCTGTATCCCAGCTATACAGGGGCCAACATTTTCTTCATGCTCCGCTTCTTCTTCTACAATCTCTTGTGATGCTAATTGAGAACCCGCCCTCGGAAGACTGACACTCTTCCGTCATTGCCCATGTAAAGATGAAGATTCCGTTTGTCTTGGTTGTGTTTGTCTTGAGGGTGGTGGGAGAGATTGAGCTTGTCTTAGTAGTGGTGGGGGAGGTTGAGCTTGTCTTGGTGGTGGTGGGGAAAGGTGAGATCATCTAGTACTTGTTCGGGGTGGTTGAGTTGAAGCTTGTGTTGATCCTAAAAGAGCAGCGAAGGTCGGGCCTTCTTCAACCTCTCCAATTTCAATTGACATACTCTTCCTGGCGCTGATCGAGCTTATCTCTATAATATGTCAACATACCACGTGGGTTCTCTCTCGACATAAGGCTACCGGTCCAATACACACCTAAAGGAGCTCTCATAACTAAATTCTCCTCAACTACTCTCCAATTATTTGAAAAAATCATTACTCGGAGTCGGCTGAGGTGTATTCGTTTCCAACACCAAAATTATAATATCCCCATCAGCCTCATCATTTGTATCGACCTTATTGAACAATTATACAAGGCACGGTAAAGAGAAACTAACGCCACACTTTTCCAACTATATCGATCGGCTCTATGTATGTTGACAATCAAGGAAAGGTACATTAAATAAACTACATCACCTGAAGAATTTGGAAAGAGAATACATTCGATCATCGACACAAGATACGTCCACATGTAACATTGAATTTCGAAGTCGGTCGGTTCCTCTCCCAAACTATTGTTGAACTCTGTAAAGAGCCATGAACGTCGGATTGATTCGCCGACGAATACACCTTTTTCGTCCTCTTCAACCTCACTCCCAAGGTAATCTCTACCCAACATGAATTTATTGAACATGAGGTTTTCGGTCACGGCCACCCCATCGATTGGAAGACCCGATATGATGGCTATATCTTGTAGCGTAACCGTCATCTCACCAACGGATAGGTGGAACGTGTGTGTCTCCGGGCTCCATCGCTCCAAAAGAGCGGTAAGTAATGAATGGTCACATTTATGGACATTCCATAGAACCCGTAATTTATCAAATAGTTGTGTATACGTGGGTGCATCGACAATATCATATGCATTTGGAAACTCATATTCTTGGCCTCTCCATTCCACATCCCCTGAGACCTATGATCTTCTTGCAAATAGAGTAGGGTTGGGTCTAATGGACCCGGAATTCCTTATTGTGCGGCCGAAGATGATGCATCCACGACATAGGAAGAAGATGGTGGGCTAGCATTCATTTCTCTGTGAACATAAAAAAACCATGTGTCAACAGCAGTATTAATGAACGATGTGTCAAGATAACAAAGTTAGTAAGTCATGTTTCTTCAGCAAAATTAATAAACGATGTGTGAAGATAACAAAAATTTCTCAATACTCGTATCGAACTACTACTCATAACAATCCCCTCCACAACATCTTCACACACTACATATTTATTTACATAATCAAATCCCATATGAACATCCATTCGTACATACACAACTATCAATATAATTATTAAAAATATAGAAATTCTAGTATATACCAATTTTTCCATAGTTGTCTAATACAACATTGTCAATTATAGTATACACAAAATACACGAATCCATTCATACTACTACTTAGATCAAACTCCTCAACAACTCATATACTATAATAACAATATAACTCTCAATCATCAAAGTCAATATTTTGAAAGAAAATTAGGGTTTTCGAATATATACCACAATTTCAAATTTTAGAAGAGCTGTAGAAGAAATCAGCGCTAAATATAAAAGTGAACGGAGATATGAGGGAATCACAATTAGGATTTATGGATGGGTATTTTATGAATTTGTTTGGGATATGAAAGAGAACCCTTCTTCGTCGAGAATTGGGATCTAGGGTTTTGGGGTTTTGGGAGAGAAAGGAAAAATCTAAAGTGAAATAGGAATGAGAAGAGGGAACTACTATTTATAATTAATGAGTATTATAATTGATGTCGTTATCTTCAATAATGGAACCGGTAATGCGAATGTCGTTCTTTGGGATAACGGTATCATTTATAAGTTGTTTCGGCACATGATTTTTTTTTCCATGTCAGAAGATTCACATTTGTATAAGGAATGTACGGTTGCCATTTTTTCAAACAAAGGCATGCTAAAAAAAATTAAAACTGATGTCGCCTTTTTGGAACAACGGCATGAAATTAACCTATGCCTTTTTTTTTTTCCTTCCAAGAACGTATTATGCTGACGTATCTAAAACTGGATTAGTTAGGTAAATATTTTTGAAAGTGGGTCAGTTTGATCAATATTTTCAAAAGTGGGTCAGTCCGGCAAAAAATTCTATGAAATACAACAGTACAGTAACATTATAGTGCACTCAGTACAATGGTGGGTTATATGAGAGAGAGAGAGAGAGAGGTCCTTTATGTTTTGGAACATTGTTTGGTCCCATTTTTGGATGGACATATTCTAGGAGGATCATATTTTAGGAAACTCTCTAGAGGTGTAGGGCAATTTAAGGAATTTTGGGAAAAATAATGTGCTACTGGTAGTTTGTAATATATTTACTAATATAATTAATATGTTAAATTTGTACGATAAATTTAGTAGAAACAGACGAGTTTGCGGTATGTTTCATTACTTAATCAAATATTGATGAAATTGATTATTTCTTATGATTGTGTATATTATAACAGTTTGTGCAAATTAAATTTTCTGTATAATTCTAATAAATAACTTAAATATTGAGCATAACTAAGAATATTTATAACATTTCTCATTAAAAAAAGGTGAGGTCAGATAGTCATCGTGAGCCAAATTTTGGGTATTTGAAAAATGGAAATAGAAAAAAAAAATTTGCGTTGCAGTCGTTGAAAGCTGAAATTTAGGTTTTTGCATTTTTTTAATTCTCAGACGAAAGATTATCTATCGTCCAAGTGATTTGTACAGGTAAATTAGAACGGACGGAGGATTATATATCGACTGTTGGAAGGAAAAAAATTAATTTTAAAAAAAGTATACGGGACGGAAAATGAATTCCCGTTCGGCGATTTTTTTTGTTTTTTAATAACGTTGAGAGAGAGAGTAAGGGTATATACGTAATTCCATTATTTAATTTTTAAAAAAAAGTATAGGGAGGGATGGTAGATTATCCCCGGTCCCAACCTAATTTTTTGGTTTTTTAAATGGACGGTAGATTGTTTACCGTCCACTTCTTTTTTTTTATTTTAATTAATAGGTTGGACGGGAAATTATTTCCCATCCGTCGATGTGTCAGCCAAAAAATTGTTGGGACAATGTTTTATTTCTCGTCTGAGCTCTCCGACGAAAGATAATTTACCGTCTGATCAATCAGACGAAAAATCATCTGTCGTTAGCTATATTTTGGCAAATGCCATTTCGTCTCCCAAATATAGCCAGCTACTGTTCAACCAAAATCCAAATTTTGGGTAAATGGCCAAAGTCTACAGCACGAATTTTCTCGAATTTTGGATAATTTGACAAAATGGCCAACGACTACAGATACTCTTATGAAGTATATACAGTAAACTAACTTAGACTAAGCATGCAATTGATTTTTTATTCTTTTTTGGGACCGAAGAAGAGGTTTCGGATCTTTTCCACCTTCGGGCTTCGGGGGCTACTACGATGAAAACATACAACTACTGAGAAAATGCAAATAATGCAAGTTGCTCGGAATTTACAATGTTCACAAAACCATCAAAGTGAAATGAAGGGAACAAAATGGGTTACAATATAAACTAGTGGCAAGAAATATCAGATATTTTGTTGCTAAATGCTAAGAGCATCTGATATGGCTAAAAATAGGATTAAATCGGGACCGTTCACATCGGAGACGGATCTTAAAGCTCAGGGGTAAAACGGTAATTTCACCTACTAGCGGGTCCGAAGCGGGTACTGGGTCTCCTTCTCACAGATCCAATAACCCGCGAACGGATCCACCTCAACTGGGTACGGGTTCCGACCCGATACAAACCCAGTCCAACAGGATAGAATTAGGGTCTCTGATTGAACCAAATCAACGGGCCTGATTCGCTACTATCCTCTCACCGGGAATTAAGGGATTACATTCCTAATCTGATTACGAGGATTTTACGCTTTATCAGATCACAGGAATCACATTCCTAATCTGATCCCAACGGCGACCATAAATACCCCCCACCTACCACTGTTACAGGTTAATCACTTTTTTGCCAACTTAAGCTCTTTTTTAATCATCACTGGTTATTGACAAGAGCGTCGGAGGGTGCGTCGCCGGGATCAACCCCGGTGTTTCGCACTTTCCTTGCAGGTGTACGGCGGGAGTCAGCAGCCCAACTCCGACGGAACAGGTTTGGATCTGCTATTCAGGTTTTTCCACGAACCCACAAATTCTATCTGTTTACCCCCACACCAGATTCAGCGGTAACAGATTGGCGCCGTCTGTGGGAAAACCATACGAATAGCCTCCGCCTCTTCCTCGTCGCCTAGCTCTTCCCCAGCCATGCCTCCCAGAAAAGTGAGATCCAGGGGGTCCAACCGTGGACCCAACCCTGTTGATCAACAGCAGGAAGTCCCCGTCCATCCCGCTCCGCAGCAGGGGCAACTTCCTCCTCCGGCCGAGGACCATTTCCAACAGGACCAGCCTCCTCTTCTGAATCAGCAACCCCCTAACGGTCCCGCTGGTCCTAACCCGCAGAAGCAAAAGCAACCTCTCCATCAGGACCGTATCTCGATACACAATGCCTCTACGGACTCTTATGCCTCCCACAGTCCTCATGCCCCTGACCTTCGAAATACCGTCCTCAACCGGCAGAAAGATGAGGATCTTCGCCGCCGTCTGGATGAAAAGCGGGCCGAGAGGGAGCCTCCCGCCAGCAACGTCCAGATGAGCGAAATCCTCACCACCGAGACTATAGAAGGTCCCCTACCCGAAGAGGGATGAAAGAGTCCCCCGAACACCATAGGAGAAGACCTCATTCCCCTGCCGGTCGACAACATCCGAGGAACGATGAGGCACCCATCACCCGTGCCGAGTTCCAGCAGTTCCAAGCAACGGTGTTGCAAGCCCTCAACATCCGACCCAACAATAACAACGCTCAGAGGGTTCCTACCCCTCCACGGGTCCAAAGTCCTCACCATCGGTCCATAACTCCTCCTCCGGCTCCTAGCAACCAACAGCGCGTGCCTAGCCCTCGCCGCTCCCAGAGCAACCGTCGTCGCTCCCCTTCCTATGAA
Source organism: Hemerocallis citrina (assembly GCA_017893485.1). Classification (NCBI taxonomy): domain Eukaryota; kingdom Viridiplantae; phylum Streptophyta; class Magnoliopsida; order Asparagales; family Asphodelaceae; genus Hemerocallis; species Hemerocallis citrina. The sequence goes on from CM030362.1 coordinate 287,076,302, forward strand.
GACGAGTCCAGAGGCTCGTTTGACTATCGTCGAAGGGACGATGCTCTCTACCGCCGTCTCCACGAGATGGAGAGGCGCATCGGCCGAATAGACAAGGATGAGGAGTTAAGAGGCAGGACCATCCGCCCGAGCAGACCTCCCTTCTCCCGGACCATCATGGAAGCTCCTATCCCAAGAGGTTTCGAACCCCCGAAGTTCGAAACTTACTCGGGGGAGTCGGACCCCGTGGACCACATCGAAAGCTTTAAGACCCTCATGCTAATCCACCAAGCTTCCGATGCTTTGCTGTGCAAAACCTTCCCTGCCACTCTTAAGGGTTCGGCTCGGGAGTGATACTCCCGCCTCGTCCCGTCTTCCATATTCTCCTTCGAGCAATTTGAGAGCCTCTTCATCACTCATTTTGTGAGTAGCAGACGCACAGAGAAGACTAACATCTCGTTACTCCAGCTCCGCTAGGAGAAGGGAGAGAAGTTGAGAGACTATGTGAAGAGGTTCACTGCGGAGGTCAGGTCCATAGCCTCCCTCGACCAATCCGTTGCAACAGCCGCCTTCCAATCCAACGTCTTCAATTCCAGCCTCCGCTCCTCTCTTGCTAAGAAGCCTCCACAGAATTTTGCCGACCTCCTTCTCAGGTGTGACAAGTACATTCGTGCCGAAGAGGCCGCCTACCTTCCAAGCTTCGGAGGGTCTACCTCAGGGACGAAACGAAAGCTGACCGAAGAAGAAGAGGCTAAGAAGCTTCAGAAGGACGGCAATGGCCAGCGCCGCCTGACTCCTCGGTTTGAGAAGTTCACCTCCCTCATTGCCAATATATCAGAAGTTCTTATGGAAGTGGACAAGGAAGGGCTACTCCGCGCTCCCCCGAGAATGAATACACCTGGCAAGAAGAGGAACAAGGATAAGTGGTGCTGCTTTTACAAGGACCACGGCCACGACACGAAAAATTGTCGGGCTCTGAAGGAGGAGATCGAAGAACTCATACAGCGGGGGCACCTGACCAAGTTCGTCCAAAAAGAGGGGGCCGAGCTTCCCCCCTGAGGAGCCAAGTGACATCCCGAAGGGCCCGCCGAGCTTTAAGACTCAGAATCTCCCAGCTCCTCCCAAGAGGTCTTCACCTTATTGTAGAAGTAGGACCTTGATTTTCAATAAGGCCGATGCTTGTAACCCGGCCGATAGCATGTAATAATGGCTCGCCCTATTGAAGCGGCCACTTAGTTTATTTCAAACTTTACATCTTTTTCATTGAAAATTATTGCTCTTGCTTCTCTCTTAAATGGTGGGTTCGGAGTCCAGCTTCTTTTACATGGCTGCTCCCGCAACTTACTAAGCTCTTCACAACGAGTTCGGAGTCTAACACTTGGCTCGATTCCTCTTCAAATAACCTGCTCTTCAGCGGGTTAGAAGTGGTTCGCCATTCGGAATTGCTCCCACAACCGTTGACTACCTCTACCGAAGGTTCGGAGTCCAACACTTCGCTCGATTCCTCTTCAAATAACCTACTCTTCAGCGGGTTAGAATTGGTTCGCCATTCGGAATTGCTCCTACAACCGTTGAATACCTCTACCGATGGTTCGGAGTCCAACACTTGGCTCGATTCTGCTTCAAATAACTTGCTCTTCAGCGAGTTAGAAGTGGTTCGCCATTCGGAATTGCTCCCACAACCGTTGATTCTCTCACATAAGCAGCGAGTTCGGAGCTAAAGCTCTCCCCTAGAGTTGCTCCTCACACTCGTCTCACAAATGGCTCTCTTCCAGAGCCGAGCTCTTCACTCCGCTCGCCTCCGGAGCGGACCTCTTCTCAACGAATTCGGAGCTCACAACTCTCTCCTAGAGTTGCTCCTCAAACTCATCTCCCAAATGGCTCTCTTCCAGAGCCGAGCTCTTCACTCAGCCGAGCTCTTTGCTCCGCTCGCCCCCGAAGCGGACCTCTCCTCGACAAGTTTGGAGCACAACTCTCTACTAGAGTTCCTCCTCATACTTGTCTCACAAATAGCTCTCTTCCAGATCCGAGCTCTTTACTCCGCTCGTCTCCAAGGCGGACATCCTCTCAACGAGTTTGGAGCACAACTCTCTCCTAGAGTTGCTCCTCAAACTCACTTCACAAATGGCTCTCTTCCAGAGCCGAGCTCTTCACTCCGCTCGCCTCCGAAGCGGACCTCTTCTCAACGAGTTCGGAGCTCACAACTCTCTCCTAGAGTTGCTCCTCAAACTCACCTCACAAATGGCTCTCTTCCAGAGCCGAGCTCTTCACTCCGCTCGCCTCCGAAGCGGACCTCTTCTCAACGATTTTGGAGCACAACTCTCCTAGAGTTCCTCCTCACACTTGTCTCACAAATGGCTCTTCCAGAGCCGAGCTCTTCCCTCCGCTCGGGTGCCGAGAAAGTGCCGATCCGACCCCAACGTCAAAGAGCTCGGTCGGCTAACCGAGCAAGTGCCCATCCGAGCGTCAAAACGGAGAAAACTCACTTTCTCCTCAACATTCGCATAAGATCTCGATCAAACGGCTCAGATCGCTCCAGCAGCACTAAACGACAAGATAGTGTTTTCTTGGAAACTGTGCCCGCCTCGAGATCCGCGCTGAGATCCAACAGCTCAGATCGCTCCACATCGCTCGGTATTCTGAGCCGAGCGACTGGCGATCCGAGCCGCTCGTGCCCCTTCTTCGCCCCAAGGGTCTTCCTAGCACACCTTACAAGGGTCTTCCTAGCCCAAGGGTCTTCCAAGCACAAGGGTCTTCCTAGCACACCTTACAAGGGTCTTCCTAGCCCAAGGGTCTTCCAAACACAAGGGTCTTCCTAGCACACCTTACAAGGGTCTTCCTAGCACATCTTCTCCGCCCCTAGGAGTGGAACTCCTCTTCCAAAATCCCCAAGACCAAAGTACTTATCAACTTCATGAAGACAAGCATGTTGCGGGGCTATTTTGACCATGAAGGAGGGTGAGTCTTCATCCCACTCCTAAAGAGAAGTTGTAGATCTCCGAACTAGCTTCGAAACGAGGGGTCGCACGCCCCGATCGGACCTCCGTAGCACCAGAAAAGTGGATCTCAATGCAGTTGCGCCGAATAGCTCGGAAATCCGAGCCGAGCCACTCACGCGAGGGAGAAATCCGAACCGAACCCGAGCAAGAATCCGAGCTCTTCCCATCCGAGCCCCAACATCAAAGAGCTCGGTCGGCTAACCGAGCAAGTGTCCATCCGAGCGTCAAAACGGGGAAAAATCACTTTCCCCTCAACATTCGTGTAAGATCTCGATCAGACGGCCCAGATCTTGCCAGCGCCGCTAAATGACAAGATAACATTTTCTTGGGAACGGGGCCCGTCTCGAGATTCACACCACCATCCAACGGCCCAGATCGAGCCACGTAGCTCGGATCTACCATCCGAGCTACTGCCCTACCGAGCTGCAAAATGGCCAAAAATTTGCCTTAAAATCCGTGCTCGGATTTGCCGAACAAGAAGCAGCGAGGAATAAGAAGAAGAAAAAAGGGGGGGGGCACGAGGGCCGGGGTCGACCCGTTAAGGGATCCGAACCTGTAACCCACGTCGCCTTCTTCGATCCTTCTTCTTCAGCTATTCTCCCGCCAAAACAAAAGTCCTTCTTCAAAACATTCGTCAAGCTCCAGTGGCCTCTCCTCCCCCTGGCTCGAGCTCGCCGTATTCCGAAGCTAGAAGCTCCGAGCTCCGCTGCCGAGCTCTAGCTCCAACGACCACCTTCGAACTCTCACTCTCGTCGAGCCCCTCCGCCACAGAGCTCACAACTCCACTCCGAGCTCTGAGGCTCCCTCACCGAGCTCGACCCCATGCCGAACCGATCTCCTCTATCCGCCGAAGCCAACAAGGGAAGCTTCACCATGGCCTGTCTCCAAACTCCGCCATGGCCGAACGCCTCCACCGCCGAGCTCACCTCCGAGCTCCACGACACTGCAGACCTCCTCTATCGAGCTCAAGAAAACCTCCGAAGCTTCGAACTCCACTTCGTCACGAGCTCTCCTCGACCGAGCTCTCCCTAGCTCGCCGAGCTCCCCCAACAGCTCACAACAGCCGAGCACCATCAAAGCTCCAGAGCTCCCTCACTTCCTCTTCGAGCTCGCGATCCAACCGCCTCGCCACTACTGAGCCGAGCTCCCACTCCGGAGCTCCGAACTCCGAGCTCCATCCTATCCCTCACCACGGCGGGACGACGTACTGTACTGTCTAGCTCGCCAAACTATCGCGAACACCTCGAGCTCTCCTCCTCGTCTACCTCCGAAGAAGAGCTCCCCCCATCGATCTCCACTTTGAGCCGCTGGCGCTTCAAGAACAGAGTATTCGAAGTGGAAGAAGAGAGAAAGAAGCAGCGAAGGAAGCAAAGAAGAACTCAGAAGAGCAGGGACAAAAAAAAAAAAAAATTGCCAAGTGCCCGGTCGGCTGACCGAGCAAGTCCCAATCCGAGCTTCACAAATGAAGGAAAAATCCGCCGAGCGACTACGACCGTTGGATCTTGCAGAAATTCGCGCTTCTGATGATGGACGGTCCAGATCGCGCCACATGCGCTAAACGACAAAATAACGATTTTTTGGGAAACGCGCCTCTTCGAGATTCGTGCCGGGATCCGACGGCGCAGATCGCGCCACGTGTCCAGGTATATTTAAATCATTTATTTATTTATTTAATTGTTTTAATTATTTAAAAATTCCGAAAAAATATTTAAAAATCGAAAAAAATTAATTAAAAATTCTAAAAATAATTATTAATTCAGAAAAATTATTTTAAAATTCTAGAAAAATAATTATTAAATTAGAATAATTAATTAATATTTTTGATAATTAATTATTTAATTCGGAAAATGAATAAAAAATTCAAAAAAATGAGAAAAAATTCAGAAAAATCTGGAAAAATCACCAAAAATCCAGAGAGTTCTGAGAATATTTTTGGGCATTTTACAAGCCTAGAATAACACCGTTACACCCCAAGCAAGATCCAAAACTCCCTTAAGAACACCGATAAAATCCGGTACGCCATTAGAACAGTAAAACTACTCCTCAAAGACTGAAAAAATCAGTCTCTAGGAGTGGAGGGCTCGTGATATGGCTAAAAATAGGATTAAATGGGGACCGTTCACATCGGAGACGGATCTTAAAGCTCAGGGGTAAAACGGTAATTTCACCTACTAGCGGGTCCGAAGCGGGTACTGGGTCTCCTTCTCACAGATCCAATAACCCGCGAACGGATCCACCTCAACTGGGTACGGGTCCCGACCCGATACAAACCTAGTCCGACAGGATAGAATTAGGGTCTCTGATTGAACCAAATCAACGGGCCTGATTCGCTACTATCCTCTCACCGGAAATTAAGGGATTACATTCCTAATCTGATTATGAGGATTTTACGCCTTATCAGATCACAGGAATCACATTCCTAATCTGATCCCAACGGCGACTATAAATACCCCCCACCTACCACTGTTACAGGTTAATCACTTTTTTGCCAACTTAAGCTCTTTTTTAATCATCACTGGTTACTGACAAGAGCGTCGGAGGGTGCGTCGCCGGGATCAACCCCGGTGTTTCGCACTTTCCTTGCAGGTGTACGGTGGGAGTCAGCAGCCCAACTCCGACGGAACAGGTTTGGATCTGCTATTCAGGTTTTTCCACGAACCCACAAATTCTATCTGTTTACCCCCACACCAGATTCAGCGGTAACAGCATCCACAATCGTTTGCTAAAAAATATGGCAAAATGGCAAATGAAAATAGCAAATGAGAATTTATTTTGCAACGGTGATTTGCTAAAATTCGAAAAGCGCCGGTACATGTTGTTTCGTCCGTTTTTTTTAGAGTTAATTAATTAATGATTAGATATTAAAATAGTTAATTAAATAAATTAAATAATAAAATATATCTTAAACCTACTTAAAATTATACACTAACCTAACATAATACTAACCTGATCCTAAAACTGGGGTGGGACGGGACATGTTGTCCCGTCAAGCCCAAAATGCTTGAAAGGAGACAACATGTCTCGTTTGAGCCAATTTTTTTTATTTTTATTTTTTAGACGGTACATGTTGTACCGTCTGATCATTAAAAAAATAAAAATAAGTCAGACGAAATAACATATTCCGTCCCCTATAATTTGAGAATCGCAATTTCGTTTCTCATTTATGAGAACGAACTGTAGCACCTTTGCCATTTTATGACAAAATATGAAATGACTGCAGCGTCGACTATCTCAAAATATGAGAAATTGGCAAATATAGTAAACGACTGTGGATGCTCTAGGAGAGCAAGACTGTTACATTACCTGTTTCATTCTCTGGTGAGCATCTCCAACTACGCTAGACATATTGGCTCGTTAAAATAGGTAAAATAAAGAACAATTGAATAATTTATCCAGCAAAAAAGTATACACTCCAATCTTACTAGCTATTTTGACTAGTCACAGATATTTTAAAAGAAAAATTAAAATGGAAATAAAAGCACAAACCCAACAAAAAAAATCCCAAACCCAAAAGGGAAAAATCTTTCTCCGCAAATAAATCTAATCGCGAAAATTTCGGGACCATGAGTTCGCGATCTTGTGAAGGTCGCAAGTTTCAGGACCATATCGCAAGTTCGGATCTCGCGAAGGTCGCGATCACGATTTAGCTTTTGTGACATCACGAGAGATTTTTTTTTGAGATTGTGAGATCGCGAGAGATTTTTTTGAGATTGCGAGATCGCGAGATCGCGCGAGTTTCTGATTGTGAGATCACAAGAGATTTTTTTTGAGATTGTGAGCTCGCAAGAGTTCTGATTGTGAGATTGCAATTTATTTATTTATTTATTTATTGTGTGTTAAAGGGGGGGGGGGTGTTAATGAGCGATACAACCTAGTCAGATCTGGCAAGTCAATTTGAGAAATTCTGAGAAATCTATTTTGGCAAGTGGTTTGGCGAGTCCCATTGGAATAATTTTTTTTTTCAAAATGTACTATTTTATCTAAATTTAAGAGATGACTAGGGTGGTTAGAGCATCCACAGTCGTTGATGGTCAAAATATGCATAAATGGATAAATGAATATGGCAAAGTTATGTTTTGCTGCAGTCGTTGAAAGCTATTTTTATAAAAGGCGCGACGGCACTTCAAATGCTGTCGGAGGGAAAAAAATTCGTCCTCGAAGTGCAAATAAAAAATTACAAAAATATTATAAAAAATTACAAAAAATTACAAAAAATTACAAAAAAATACAAAATTTCAAATAACCCCCTGCAGGGTGGGACGGCACTTCAAGTGCCGTCCGAGGGAGGGTGGGTTTTTTTTGTTAAAAAAAATGGATTCGAAGTGCAAAAAACAAATTACAAAAAAATTATAAAAATTACAAAAAATTTACAAAAATTACAAAAACATTACAAAAAATTACAAATAAAATTCAAAAATTGCAAAAAACTACACTAAGTGGAGGGACGGCACTTCAAGTGCCGTCCGAGAAGTGGGGTTTTTTGGGTGTCTTTTTGGGTTTTTTTTGAATTTCGAAATTAAATTTTTTTTGGTGGGATGGCACTTCAAGTGCCGTCCGACCATTAAAAAAATAATTTTTTTTGTGCGATGGCACTTGAAGTGTCGTCTCTCATATATGGATAATTCTCATACCGTCTCTTATTTATGACAATTTCTTGTAGCGAAATATGCATATTTGGCCAACGACTGCAGCGTTGTTTTCAACCAAATATACATATTGTGCATATTTAGCAAACGACTACGCATACTCTTAGAGATGATCTTAAACAGTAATTCTCCCAGTCACATCGACTGCTGACGTCACTTAGGTCCCACTTCAACAAACTTTGCCTGAAAGGGACCACTCTGTCCTTTTTGCCATAGTTTCCCTCCAAAAATAAATATTTATTTATTTACAATATTCTAAAGGGGTTTTCCACATAATTCCCCCCACAATATCTAAAATTTCATTTAAGTTCCCTGCAAATCACTGCCCCTACTTGATTACCCTAGCACTTAATTTAAAGTCCATCCCCTCCTGGTGCATAGTAACTGATTATTTTTCTTCTTCCAGTTTTCTTCACAATTAGTTAAAGCTTAAAAGACCAATTTTGAGACCCAAGCTATTGAAAATTCTGATACATTAAATTAAATTTGAAAACACAATATTATAAAAAAAAAAAAATAGAGCTACATATTTGTAGAAGAAAAACTCATTCATATAGAATAGTTGTGCTGGCATTGTTAAACTTTCTATGAACGATCCAAACAGTTTATTAAATGAGTAATGCTTTAGCCACTACCAATTTCACTACCATTTCCTTCACTACCTTAAGTGGCATACTCTTATTGGAGAGTTCTCCCACCTACTCTATCATCCCCTACCTATTGGAGTGTACCACCTAAGGTAGTGAAGAGAAATGTAGTGAAATTGGTAGTGGCTCTAGCATTACTCTTATTAAATTTATAATGTCATAAAATACATATTAAAAAAATGAAGTTGTTTGGAGATTTCTTTTTCATGCATCGTATAGTGTCAATTTGTTATATTTTTATAAAATTGATCAATTTGTGATCACTTAGAATATGATTAAATGATCTCTAAACTACTTAATATTTTATAAGTGCACAAATTATGACCTAAAGAACAAAATAAATATTGCCGATCATCCATAGGAGGCCTCACAAAATAAGTACAAGCACTATTTATGAAGAAATCACATTCAATAAGTATGAGGCTCGTTTTCCTTTAAATAAGAAGAAGATCACAATAAGAGCATCCACAATCGTTTGCTATATTTGCCAATTTCTCATTTTTTGAGAAATGAGGTGCTGCAGTCGTTTGCTATTTTGCCATTTTATGGCAAAGTAGATACAGCCGGTTCTCATTTTTGAGAAACCAATTTGCGACTATCAAATTATGAGAGACGAGATAACATGTTTCGTCCCAATTTTTTTTCAATTTTTTAATGAGATCGGACGAGACAACTTGTTTTGTTTGAATTTTTTTTTTAATTTTTTAAAAATTGATCGGATGGTCCGATGAAGAAGGAAAAAAAAATCCAAAACTCAAGCAATTTTTGCTTGGGACGGGAGAACAACCTTGGAAGCAATTAGGTGTTAAGTGGGGGTTTAGTTAGGTTAGTTTAGGTATTAAGTAGGTTTCAGTTATATTATATTATTTAATTAACCCATTTTATATCTAATAACTAATTAATTAATTCTAAAAAAAGTTTACTAACCGGACGAATTGCGGGACGGTACCACACAATTTTTTTAAAAAAATTGTGAAGGACGAGACGAGTTATCTCTTTCTTTTTTGTAACGCCCCATCCGACTATAAAAATGAAAATATTATAGTAAACAATATCACTGCAGATAATTTTACTATTTGCTACTACTACACCTGCCGTTTCAAAAAAAATGAGAATGCTCTGACTGATCACTGCTTGTGACTTTGTGTTGATCCGCCGACCAATATGAAAATAGCAACTTGCACAGAACATACGTATATATGCAATTTCAAAAATCAATGGAGACTTGTGTGACTTTTTCCCTCAAACTCCCACCTAAACTGGGACCACCACCCACCTCCCACTAACTTTCCTTAACTTTAATTAATTATGAATTAAATAAAATGAAACCACATGCATAATGATAATAATAATCATCGGGCTCGAGTTTTGATGCAGCGGTTCCTGCGTTGCAGCACGAGCCCTGGGCTAGCTCACTCTCCTATACTCATACGTGTCAAAATTCTACCATCCTTTTGATATTCCCCAGGATTAATTTAAAAGTCTACCAACTTCTTGATATTCCCTAGGATTAATTTAAAAGTATATATATATATATATATAATCTAATCTAATATTATAATGGAAGAAGGCATTAGTGTCATTTGTCATCTTGTCATTCTACCAATATGTACAATGCACATACATAACTAATATAAATGAGCTTTCCAGTTCAAATCCTCCTTACGTCAAAGGTTTTTTTTATTTTTTTTTGAAATTATTAAAACGTGCATCACACATGTAAATTACTAGTATATATATATAGGAAAAGCTTCGGTTGTGCACTCCTCTAGTGCACACAGCCATGTGCACTCCTCCGTAGCCGTTCGATTTGAGAGCTTGATCAAGATCGTCATCTAATGGTTGGATTCTGCTCCCGCTCATCTGACTTATGTGGGGAATAAATTCGTCATTTCAAACCCCCCATCCCCAAATCTCCTTGTGTCTCCTCACGATCTGAGTCCCCACGCTCTCATTCTTCCCCAAATCTCCTTCCCTCTTCTGAAAACCCTTGCTCCTAAAAATTCCCAACCAAAGCTTATCCCCAATTCTCCTCGCGCTCTCATCCTCCCGACGCTCTCATCATCCTCACGCTATCACCTTCGTCCCTCTCCTAGTTGCCTTCTCCGACGATTCTCCTCTCCCTCTCTAATCTCCCGACTAATCACTTCTCAAAATCCACCAAACCCTTGCTCTGAATCCATTGTGAGATCTCTCTCTTGGTCGACGAAGCTGTCCCATTCTCGATCGACGCCGCCATCTCAAAAATCGAAGCCCCAAGGTATAAATTTTTTTCTTCAATTGAGTTAAATCGAAACCCTAGTTTCTTCTTGGATTAATCTTGTTAAAAAAATTGTGGTAAGTTGCAGAGATTCATGAAATTAGGTAGATTGAGGGATAGATTGGGGATAGTAATTTGTAGATTTTTTAGTTTATGGTAAAAAATATATTCTTAGGTTAATCTGAAAAATTGAAACCCCAAGGTATAATATTAGGTAGATTTTAAACACTTTAGTTATTCAGTTTTTTTTTATAGCTATTGAAGAGCTTCATGAAATTGAATTATCGGATCTCGTGTTAGTATCCTAAATTTTCAAGTAATAATTTTTCAGGAATTGATAAATCTGTTAATGTCCACAATTTGGAGCAATAATCTGAATGCAATTAGACAATTAAAATCTCTATCTTTGGTAATTTATTCTTCTTTTCTCTTTTCCATAGAAAACAGCCTAAAAGCAACTAAATGAAGCAGATTCAAGATCCATCACTGTGAGGATGATATACTGGAATGAAGAACCTTAATTTTTGGCACTTGTTAGAAGCTCCTGAGTACAGTCGACTGATTCCTTAACGACAGTCGACTGAACAGAGTGGATTGAGTTTCCGAAGCTTCGCAGAATAGTCGACTAATTCTTAGCCAATAGTCGACTGAACTGGCAGTCAACGGGTATTAGAGATTAGCACAGTTGAGATACACCCTCATCCAAATCCGCAAAACAAATCAGATTGAGCTATCAAAAACCAGGAAACAAATATTGTATAACTGAAATAACAACTTCCTAAAAATTAAGAGATCTGGTCTGGTAGTTAATGAAGAGGATTTGACTCAATCCATATCCGGTGTTTGAGGAGATAAAAATCTGGGCTGAAGATCTGCAGATGAGGGCAAAAAGAAGCTATAAAAAGAGGATCGATCAAAGGATCAAGGATCATCGAAGAAGAGAGGAGATCGAGAGAACTTAAGGGCAAAGGAGGGATCAAGTACTGCAACTCAGCATTGAGGGGGAGGAGAACAAGTCGACTTCAGAGGGATCAAGTCGACTGCAGACTGATTGGTTTCAAGCTGATCATCACACAAATCAGTGCTTCTTCTTCTCTCTTTAATTTTTGTTTTTGTTAAATTCATTAGAGTCATGTATTCAAAACTATTAGTCAATAAAAGTTGGATTATGTGCAACTAAATTCATTTTGGGCAGATTGAAACCTTAGTCATGTAATAAATCTTCTTTTGCATTGCTCCGATCACTTATTGATTAAACCTGGTAGTTCGTGATCAAATTTATAATATGCAGCTTTGATGCTTGACATTTTTACTATTCAAATATTGTTAACTCAACGTATTTGTTGATGAACAGTCGATCGACTCCTTACGACAGTCGACTGAACTGACGTTCTGGTTAACACAACTAAAGTTGAGTTATCAAGTTGCTTATTATAAAATTGAATTTGTTGCATAAGCAGATTTAGATGATCGAATCTACTGCTCATGATTTGTAACACAAGAACTCATTTGGGTTCTAGGGTTTAGTCGATATAGAAGACTAGAATAGATACCATGTTCTAGTTCTTTATGTACTTGTTAATTTCCACAGTTTCTATGCTTTCTTCAAGTGCAACTTAGTAGATATCATGCTAAAACACTTAAGGAGAGAAAGGAATTAGAGTAGATACCATGCTTAATTTCTTAGCCCAGGAAAATCTTTAATTTAAGAAGTAGATACCATGCTCTTAAATGAACAAACATGAGTGATCAGAGTAGTGTAGAAGTTGATTGAACATTCTTGGCTATAGGTTGAAATCGAGCCCAACTAATTCAATCAATATTTTTGTGACTCAAATCTCATTTTCTTTCAGACATACATTTAGAAATGAAACTTAATAAAAGCTTTCTGATTATTGATTAGTAAGTTAATTACTACAATCTCTGTGGGATCGACCCTTGCTTTTCACTATGCTTCTGAAAACGATTCGTACACTTGCGAGATTTTTAATTTGTGTTTAGATTATCTATTCATTTAGATAACTGAGCTCTCAACAGAAATCCAAAAATTTGGGATAGTAAGTTGCAGACTTTTAATCAGAAAACATTGTTCATTGGGGGATAGATTAGGGATAGTAATTTGCAGAATTTTCATCACAAATCATTGATCATTGGGGGAAAGATTAGGGATAGTTACAAAATTAGAGATTTATTATCGCAAATCCCTGATCATTTACAAAATTGCTAAATTGGGCTGGTATTTTTATCGCAAATCATTGAGCATGAACTTAATTTTAGATTTTTGAAAATGTTAATTTTAGCAAAAAAATGCTTAATTGGACTGGTATTTCTTAGAATGAGAATTGTTTATAATATCAGGTGACGTAATGTATATTTTGTAATAAGTTAATAGAAGGTGATTTTTGTGTGTATAGTGGCTTAAACCTGACAGAATCTTGTAGGATGCCATTGAACTACTCTTCCAACCAAATCCACAATTACTATGGTGGTAGCTCCAGGTGTTCCAAAGCCAGTTCAGGACAGAGAATTAAAGCTCCCAAATATTTTTGTCGAATGCAGACAATGGTCAAATATTCTACTTCGGGGAAGAACCCAGGTAAAGCCTACTACAACTGTCCTAATTTTTTAAGTGGATGTGAATTTTTTTGTTAGGTAGAGAATTATGGGGAAGAAGAGGATAAAGATGCGATAATTAGGGAATTGTATGATGAGCTTATGATTCAGTCGTTGCTGAGGTCAGAAGATTGTGCCGGTGAGAGGAAGAATGGTTACTTGGCGGGTGCAAAGCATTATTCGGTGGTCGGATTTCTTTGTGGGGTATTGGTGTCCATCTTATTGTTTCTTGCATTCTTGAAGTAGTGGTGCGGTGGTGGTGGTGGTGTCCCGTGAAGTATAAAGTTTATCTTTGGTAATTTGTAGTGGTGGTGTATTTTGGGTGGATGTTTATATTTTGGTAGATGTATCGATCTTCTATGTTGTATTTTGGTGGTGGTGGTATATTTTGGATGTATTTTGGAGGATGTATTTATTTTCTATGTTGTAATTTGGTATGTTGTATGGACTACTATGTAATGTTTAATTATTAGTGAATTTGTGAAGGGTACTAGAAGGTTATGCATGGATTTTGTAATCCCATCTTGCTAAGTATGAATTTGATGGTTAATATATATTTTTTTGTTATGTAATCCCATCTTGCTAAGTATGTAATATTTTTTTTTGTTAATTTGACTGACAAATAAGAGTAGTTATCTTAAATAAAACAGCTGAATTACTATGCAGCTTATTGCTAAATTAAAGTTGAGAATGTTATTATCTGTTTGCTTGCTTGGTGTTAGTGGTGTCTCTGATCTATGATGTGTAAAGCCAGCTCTACTAAGGTCAGTAGCAACACACTTGGATAAACTATAGAAAAGATAATTGGTATTGCTCTTCGTGTTTTATGAGAATCTGAACATAATGAACGGTATTGATAATGAATTTAGAAGGAAAGATGATTTTTTGAAGTGGGTATAGGAGTAGTATATGCCACATTTCCTCCCATTTTCTTCGTTGATAACACAGTCAACTTCAAGAAGGTAAATTGTATCAAGCGTTTCAATCCCAGGCAATCCCATTGTCTCATCTAAACTAACAATAGGATTGCCATAGTTTTTTTGTGAATCTTGTGGGTAAGGTCCTATAGGGGTTTGAATAGGGAAATACCCTAATCACTAGAAGTGAGGGGGAGTAAGAATAACCACTCTATATCCTTTTTAAAACACCACTCCTTAAGGAGCATATTCAACTCAAGGAAGAAAAAAAAATACAAGCAACTGTTGCAGACACAGCCGTTACTTATTTCAACAACTATCCGATGAGAAACACATTCCGAAAATCTTCTTGCAGTATTGTAAGAACATTTTAATGACACGATCTGGTTCTCATAGGTACGCTAACTGAGGCGCAGATTTTTCAAGGCAGTGTAGTTCGAGCAATCAATAAATAGAAACTTTCTTTTCAATTAGACGGGCTCTAATGCAAATATTTATTTCTATTTCCAGAAAAGGTTGTAGCTCAGCTCCAGTTTGAACAAAATCGTAGGACTTCGCTCAACACAACCAAATAGCTGTATAATTTCAAACCTTAATCAGGAACATGAAGTTAGATACTTGGCTCAGACCTACTAGTAAAGTAAAGGCAAAACTAGCAAGTGCTATTAAATAGTACATAAACATAATCCAGGCTTTCATTACAAATTAATGCTACTTCATGGTTTGCAAAAGCAAATATTATTTCAAGGTTGAGCACATCACCTCCAAGAGAGAAGCATACAGGGAAGAAAACAAAAGGTAGATTAAATTTAAACCCAACAAATAAATTTGAAGGATTTTCTCAATTGAACAAACTCAAGTTCTTCACATATCAATGCTAGTACATAAAAATTTTGCTTCTACAAAAAAAATTGTTCCTTCAGCTCAGACAAACTGATGCTGCTGCTCCTTTAAATATAAATACTGCTATTGTCATTCCAACAAACAGCTAGTGCTGTAGTTCTTCATACGAGTTTCTACGTATCTTCCACTGGAAAAAAATACATAAAGTTAGATGAATTTATCTCCGATTTATTACATAACAGAAAAATTATTAACAGAGAGGATGATTGTGTTTATAACATGAACATAATTAGGGTCAGAAGTCACATTAATTCACAACGCAACGTTTTCAAATGATCACAACATCTTCACTGGGGGAGCATAAGTGTATCAAGCATAAGTGTTGGGGTTTAGCACTATGGCTGTAGTAGATTGCCAAGCCCAAATAGCTTCAACCTTCACAAACCCCCACCTCTTCCAAAATAAAATTTCTGCCTTCTCTCAAAAATCAACACAGTATAATTGTAGCTCACATATTTTTTCCAAAGCTCATATTTTAACAGAGCTCAGAAATAATAACACAGCTCAATTGTAAACACATCCCGACTATAAACTAAAAAAACCAACAAAGCTCACTGTGAAACAGAGGTTAATTTGAGTTCCTTTTCTACTGCTAATATCAAGGGAGATCAATAACCAATTTTTAACAGAGCTCAATTTTTAACAGAGATCAATAACCAATTAATATCAAGGGAGGTCAAACAGAGCTCAATTTTTAACCAATAAAAAAAACTTAAACTATCAGAGCTCAATTTCAAATAGACCCCAAGTTTTTAGTCAGAGCTCAAAGAAGGATAAATATACAAACTACCCATCTTTAAGTGTGAGATGAGCGGGAGTGTTGCCAGCCACTAGATATGGATCATGATCAAGTGTAAGATCAAACGGCTGGGGAGGAGTGCACACAGCTGTGTGCACCAACCCAGTAAGTATATAAAAACAGAGAAGCACCAGCCCACCCATTCTAGCTATTTATAGTCAACTTCACATCCCCACTTTTCTCATCTCACCTGTGGGACTAAATATATTTGGATTTCAAACTTTGAAAATTTTTAATCTCACATTGGTGGGATGAGAGAAGTGAGGAGGTGGAGTTGGTTATAATAGCTAGGGTGGGGATTTTCTAATTGAGTAGTGGGTAGTAATCAATTAATTTTAATGTTCAAACTTATTTTTATAAAATTTTGAAATATTTTAGAGTATATCTATATGCATATATACATATATATACATATGTATATTTGCAGTATATAAATACACATATACAAATATTTTGTACCAAAAAAAAAGATTAAAAAAATAAATAGCAAAATAAAATTGAAAAAATCTACACAGGTCAAACCCACTGGTCGAAGCCAAAAATTCAACTGATTGAAACCCACAGGTCGACCCGCGTGTTGGCGGACGGGTTTGACTTGGTTAACGAGTTTACTGATCAGGTCGAGCGGGTTGGATTTACAAATTTGGCAACCCGGGTCGACCTTGATCGACCCGCAGGCTCAACCCGATGGGTGGGTCGCGAGTCAACCTGGCCCGGTTGCCATCACCAGCAAACTAGAATCAGTTCTTAAATTAAATGACACTAGTAATATACACATGTGATGCATGTATTATTTTAAAAAAAATAAAGTAAGAACTCTGATTTACACTTGTGATGCATATCTTAATAAATAGGATTATATATTTTTCAAAGTAAATGTGAAGACTATAATGAGAGAGTTGGAGTTGCATGTGTGTAGCACATAATTAGGTAGATTTACAACTCCAACTCTTCCATTATAATAGTTATTATATATTATATTATAGATAGATATATAAATATATAGATAAATAGATAGTAATTTACATGTGTGAAAAATTAAAATAAAAAAAAAACTGACGTAATGAGGATTCAAACCTGAGACTTCCTTCATGTTAGTTATGTACGTACAATGCACGCGTTGGTAGATTTACAAATGACACTATTGCCTTCTCCCATTATATTATTAGAGATTAAAGATTATAAATTATGGTATAGATAGATAGATAAATAAATAGTAATTTACATGTATGATGCACATTTAATATATTTAAAAACTTAAAGTAAATAGTAAGAACTCGAACCTGAGGCCTCCATGTTTTTTGTTATGCATGTGCAATGCACGCATTGATAGATTACAAATAACACTAAGACATTCTTCCATTATAATATTAGAGACAATGAAAGATTCATAAACGAAAAAACCGGGCAAACAAAAGATTCGGACAATGCTAGTTACCTTATTTCTTCTGTATTAAAACTTTCAAACCGATAAGTTACAACCTTCTCTAATGTTTGTTAATTATTTCCTAGGGTTAATTATTAAATGACATAATGAAAGATTCATCTACTACTATTAATGGAAGAGTTTATCACTTTGTCACTTTTGAGTTTGTAACCAAACAAATATTTTTTAAATATACTTTTTCGTCACAAATAAAACACATACGTTGCACGTGTAACTCTAACTCTATTTATTAACACATGCATCGTAAATCAAAAAAAATTCATTCACCAAACAAATAATTTTAAAATTTTTTTTGTCACAGAGCAAATACGTACATCGCACGTGCAACTCCAAATATATTTCGTAACACATCACCGTACGTACAATTCAATATTTTTCCTTCAAAAAATTTAAAAATTGCGTGCAGTGCCCGTTCAACTCCAATTTTTTTAAGGTTTAAGGCATTCATCACAAATGCTGATTAGTACCGACTTACATGTATCGCACGTTCAACTCCTTTATCAAAACGTGCATCGCACGTGAAAATTACTAGTAAACAAATAATTCCATAGTGTTTGAAAAAGAAAAAAATCGCTTTTATTGAGTAAGAGCATCTGTAGTCGTGGGCTAAATACCCAAATTTTGAAAAAATTTGGAAAAAAAGCGCTGCAGTCGTTGTCCAAATTTGCAAAATTTGGGTGTACGATGAATAGTGCTTTGCCAAATATAGCAGACGATTTGGCCAAATGTAAAATATAGCTAACGACCTATAATCTTTCGTCCGTCAGTAGAGACGAAAGATTAAATTTCGTCTCATAAGGTATACGTACAAAAAGTGAGTTGGGACGAAGGATTAAATCCCGTTTGAAAGATTAAAAAAAAAAAAAAAGGTCAGCTAGATGCCAAAAGAAGCAATTGACGGGAAGTAATCTTCCGTCCCAGGCCAAAAATTGATTTTTTTAATTTTTTTTTTTTTTTTTTTTTTTCTTCTAGTGCTTAAAAAAAAAATTTGGGACGAGAGATAATCGATCGTCCGGTCATATTTTAGCTTTCAACGACTGCAACGACCATCCATATTTTCTATTTCCAAATGCTAAATACCCAAAATTTAGGTTGTAACGACTACAGATGAGCTAATGCTTGTTATACTATTTCTATTGTAATAACGACCCCAATTGCCCAGAAATGACAACTTTCTGTATTGAATGCGATTTCTTGATGGCAGAGATTACTTTTTTAATTTTTGTTTTCTCTTGGCTGTTTATGAATTAATTGGGCACTTGTTGGAAACAATAACTGTTTGCAGATCCAAAGACATATAACATGATCTTAATGTACTCGATTACTACTACATACACAAAAAAACAAAATACAGAGTACTAGAGGGAAGTTAGTGCTTGCTAAACTACAAAACTTGTCATGATTAGAAATAATTTTGGTATCTTGGAATTAATGTTTATGATCTCTCAAAACAATACTTGTAATGATTGTTAATAGTTAAGTAGAAAATTTTAATTTTATTAGAAAAATTAATAAAATCGAATTAAATTTATGTTCAAATTGAATTACAATTATAATGTTTCGAAAATGGTAAAATTTACTATCAACAAAAAATAAAATGAAGCGAATGTATCTTCAATTCGAACCTTGATAATTGTGAATTAAGTGAACTATTTCGCAAACTGCATATTTCACTAGAGACAAAGCACAGAAACAAGATAATTTTATCTCCGATTCCAACCTTGAAGATGGTGAATAGATAGATTGAGTGAACTAGTTCGCAAACAGCATATTTCACTAGAGACAAAGCACAGAAAAAAGATAATTTTATCTTCAATTCCGACCTTGAAGATGGTGAACAGATAGATTGAGTCTCTTATTTAAAAACAATGTTCTTAAGACGTTATTTCCACCACTGCTACGGTGTACACACATAATTAGGCTTTCGTTAACTTACACTAGAATAACGAAAGCTTCGGGCGAGATGGATATGACAATAGAATTTGTGTTAATTATTGTTTTAACACCAAGCCCAAGCCAAGCCCAGCCCGGCCCGAACGGTAAGCGCGCGCGCGTGTTTTAAACCGAAGCCCAAGTTGGATATGTTCTCCCTCAGGAGAAAATATTCGTACGCCTAAGGTCACAACCCTTTGGTTAAAATTTTAACTTATTAACACGCTTGTTTTGTAGTCTTTTCCGATATGGGACTAACGTCTAATACCACTTACCAAGCAAAAAATCAAATTCTTCATTTCAACATGTTAATTTTCAGAGGCGAATATTTCATTCATTTGAAATATGGTTTGTACATGTGAGTATATTATTTTATTCGTTTTAATGAGTAGAATACGATGAAACTAATTTCCAACTAGTGCTGCTTATTCCGGTGTGCGAGCAAACAGATAGTGAGTTAATAATTGATGAAAACTACTAAAAGTCAAAACTGTGCCTTGACCGTTAAAAGATGTTAGAGCTTCTGAGATTAAATCTGGATCGTTGATTGACCTCCTGTAATCTGAATTTGACGGTTGTTGATGCGGTCGATGGACCTGCAAAATGCCTGAAACACTGGGGGGTGGCCCCGGCAACAGACCTTCCGACGCTCAAGTCAGAACCAGAAAGAGAGAGAGATTAAGGGAGTGAAAACTGGCAAATTGTTGATTACCTGGTGACTGAAAAGGGAGAGGGGTATTTATAGGCCTGAGGGACATTCAAGAGATTGAATTGTGTCCGTTGGATCTTTCATGTCTCTCCTCCTCAAGAGATAAGATATTCTTTTTGGGGGATAAGAGATTTGACTCCAAGCCAGCATGGGTGGGGTGTCTATCCTAGTGGGTCTAGTCTACCACTTTTTATGGGCTTGGGAGAAGCCCATGTCACGGAGTGGGCCCAGACCTGTAAAATAGGCATGTGATGGGCTAATCTGCATGTAGATACTTTGAGATCTGTGCAGGAATTGTTCGGCTCTTATCTACTGCAATTTATACCATCATCATAAACCCCCCACTCCCGGAAGGCAATTTTCTTGGCTTTTGGGAAGTAGTACATCTTATTTTTTGATTCTGGCGTATAATCTTAGCAGTCGGAGTGTTCGGAGATACCTAGAACTCATCTGTGGCCTCTGAAGGCAGTGAATATTTTTCTGGATTTTTCCATGTTTCTTTGGATTTTTTTTGAATTTTCTGGAATTTTTCCATAGTTCTTCGGATTTATCTGAATTTTCTGAATTTTTTTCCAATTTCAAAACCACTTTCTCGGATTTTATAATTAATAAATTCAATTTTAATTATTTTTTCGAAAATTTTTAATTATTTTTCAAAATTTTTATTTTTTTTGATAATGAGGATAGAATCATTAGATTCCAGCCCAAGAAATATATTTAAAAAAGAGGAATTACAACAAGTTTCAATTTTACCGGAAGTAAAACTAAAAGCAAACGACAACACAGCAAAAATAGAAATCAGTAGCAATTGAGTAAATTGCCAGTAAGGCAAAAAAATACAATAAGGCAGGAAACAACTCCAGGCATCATCGGGGACGACTAGGAAAAGGGGCACCGGCAAGCTCAACACTGTACCCCGTAGACTCGGCCAACCAACGCAATCGCTGCTCATCTGAAGCCCAACCTTGGATATCCCCAACCTAGGCCAAGACGCAGAGGAAACAATATGAGCACAGAGTAGAGAATGCAACATCTGAAGCCCAAGACACAGAGAAAACAACAGGAGCATAGAGCAGCATCTAAGTCAAAAGGAGAAAGACACAGGCAACTCCGAAAGGGAAACCTAACCATAGAACAAAGAGCAAACCCAAGCTGGACGAAAAGAGAATGCCTACAACCTGAATTTGCTACGAGGTCAGAAATGCTAAGCGCAGAAGCCCCTAAACAGCCTAAAAAGCTATCTCAAAGAGGGGCAAAACCATAGAATCACCCACAGCATGCTAAGGAAGCACCAAACAAAAAGGCTCACCGCCTACAAGAAAACAAACGGGATCATCTCAGCTCTAAAAAAAGAACAACGCACAAAGAATAGCTTTCTATAGGCGATAAGCTACGATCGAAACTCCTCCAGTGACTGCAAACACAATCAAGGACGGACAAAAAGAAGCCAGCTCTGTAGTACTGAACAAAACGAAACAAAGCCAACACAAGCCCAGGCAAAAATAACATCCACAGCGCAACAATAACAGAAGTAATACACAAAGACAGCACAAAGACAGAACTATATCTAAAGAAAAGGCCAGGAACAAAATCAATATTGTGGCCACCAAAAGCACCCCAAACTAGTGCCAAAATCAACTGAGCCAACACCAGCCAACCCTGAGAACAGAATAAGAACATGAACCAAAGATATTAGCATGCACAACCCGAAAGATACAGATAAGCAAAACCAGCTCGGTAAGGAGGCAAGATGCCATCCCAGACAGTTAGAGCGAAACCAAAACAAACCAAAAAGCCTCCAGAAAGGAAGACAAGCAAGCTACATCCACTTCATATCTGCAAAGAAAAGGAGAATGGGAGATAGATTAGAAATAAAGAAATCTAATTTGAATTAGTGTTAGTAGAACGATAAAAGATGATCGCCTCACCAAGGCGACCAAGATGCAATGCTTCCACTTTATCAGGTGATAAAATGGATGGCCAAAATTTGGTAAAGAATAAGAATTCATCGATAATGGTATCGATCGAAGAAAAGGAGTGTGTAAAAATACGTTTATTCTGTTCCGACCAAATCATCCAAATGATAGCCATCAGAGAAAGAAACTAAGATTTACGAAACTCTTTCCTGAGAGATGGCGACATCCAACACAAGGAAAATACTTTAGGGATAGTGGGGGCGTTCCAAGCCAGAGTAGTGATCCTCCACAACAGTTTAGTAAAGTTGCATTGAAGAAAAAGGTGGTTGGCATCCTCGTGATTAGAGGAGAACAACGAGCATAATTGGCCTAAGGCCAAGTTTAAATTATTTAGGATCTCTACGGTAAGAAGTTTGTTGTTAAGTGCAAGCCAGGTAAGGATCTTAACTTTCAAAGGAGCGCAACTACTCCATAAGGGCTTAGCAAGCGGGAAAAAGGTACCTCTGAAATTAAGGAAATTGTAGAACGATTTAACCGAGAAAATACCGGACCTGGTCCATCGCCATATGAAGTCTTCTATGGGATGCCGGGAATAAAGGCTGAGTTTAACGAAAAGCTCTAGAAGCTCGAGTTCAAGCGACGGGGGCAGAACACAACTAAAATGAATAAACCAGAACTTTTGGTTATTGATGATAGTAACATAATCCGCCATCGTGGCCGAAGGGTTGGAGGCCAGTTGGTATAGTGAAGGATAGGCCAAAGCAGGCCTAATATGTAACACCCCGCAAAATTGGAAATTACAATTTTGCCCCTGGGTGTTACGCACGTATATTTTATAATGTGTTTCACTACATATTTTGGATTCGTACTATGTATACATTTTTCGTATTGATTTTAGTCAACTAAAATATAATATTTAATTCCTGGGATTTACGTGCTTTTTACGTGTTTTGATGCACGTGCTTCCACCACTACGTACAATATTTTCTATAGGTTTAAATTATTTATTTTTATGTATTTAAATCTATTTTATAAACGAAAATTTATTTTTCCCTTATTTTGATTGAAATGCATTTTTCGATTTTCTGCACGTATATTGCACGTGCAAATTTTTATTCTCATTTTGCTACTCTCATTTTACTATTTTTAGCATGCATTAGTTTTATTTAGCCTTTCTTTTGATCCATGGACCTATAAACTAAAATGTAGCCCATTAGGAGAGGAGCCTACTAGATAATTAAATAAATTAATTAGTAATGAGCCCATGTAGCAAGCCCATTATTAAAATCATAAATTAAGTTATACATGACAAGTTACAATATTAGTACACATTTAGAGTTATAGAAATGTGTTTATATTTGTTTGTGCATGTGTGCATGCACACACAAATGTATTTGGACCACTTTGTGGGCTAGGGGGGTGGCCGGTTATGGTGAGGGGAGAAGAGTGGTGGAGAGTTAAGTTTATGGAGAGTGGGGAGATGAAGAGATGGGAGTTTTAGGAGTTAGGAAAGTGGAGAGTTGTAGAATAAATTTGAAGAGTTATTAGGGTGGAATTTTTGCACTTTAAACCCTTCCAAAATCCTATAAATAGAGCCCCCATTTCCTACCTTTATCTTGCACCAAAAACACTATCAAAAGAAAGAAAGGAAAGAAAGAAAAGAAAGAGAGTGAGGGTCCTTTTGCTTGGAGGAATTGCTAGAGGAAGCCATTGCTAGAGAAAGGGAGCTTTGCTAGGAGGAGGAGCCATTGCTAGGAGTTTGTCTTGGAGCTAGAAGAAGTGTCACATCTTTCCCTTCAATTGTTCAAGCTTCAATAAGGTGGGTGTTCTCCTAGTTTCTAAATTTTTAGAATGCACATGCTAATAAAAGTGAATGAGTAGTTTTGATAAAATAGAATAACTATACCATGATTGTGGTGAGATTAATAGTGAATCATGCTATATTGACAAATAGATTAACATTGTGTTAGTGGGTGATTTCATTATTCTCTAGTGTAGGATATGCATACAAAAAAGAGTAGTATAAGAAGATATTGTTTGAGAATTATAAGATAAAATTTATGCTAGTATATCATGTTTTGAATGGGGATGATTTTTTTGTGATATCATGCTAATTAAAAAGAAGAATTTCTTTATACCATGAATCATGTTAATGTGATTGTAATTTTTGTACTTGTTGAGTATGTGGGAATTTTAGTGATGAATATCATATGATAAACATGCTTTATGATTTATTGACTATGAAAGAAGAAAGTAAAATTTTGTTATTATTGACATATGTATATTTTTTATTATTACATTTGGAAAATAATAATTTGTTCATGAAAGAGATTTTGTAAAATTCTTATGATTTGAGACTTGTTAGCATGCTATAAATTCCCAATTTGTATAAGAGAAATTAAACAAATTTTTTTTTTCATTCAAGTTTTGAGAAATGCAAGTTTATGTGTAAATTGAAGAGAAGAGTTTAACTAAAGAATTATTACTATGAACAATGTTAGAATACTCGTAAATCTAGGTATGTCAAATGTGTGATATGTAAAAGAATGCTATATTTCGACATATGATTAGAGATATGATGAAAAAGAAAAGAGAAGGAAATAATTTTTTATGAATTATGTCGACATATGTCAAAAAATACAATTTTCTTTTGTATGAAAGGAATTCCTTTGAGACATCCATAATCGATTAAAAGATATGTTTGATTCTTAACACAAATTTTATTTGTAGGATGTTGGGCATAAACTAGTTTTTAGAAAAGCATGATTTTAATTTTCGAGTTTGAAAAGAAATGTAAATTTTGTAAAGAAAGGAAATAATCTTTTTTTTAAATGAGATATATGCTAAAAAAAATAAGTTTGGACTTGTTGATTATTATTTAAGATTTCCTTTTAGTCCAAAGAGAAGTTTATTCCAATATCCTAAAGGATTGGATTATTGGGTAAACAAGTTTTGTTAAAAAGAAACAATTTCAGAAAAGTATGAACAAAAGTATACAAATACAACTCTTAGACAGAAATCACTTTTGGACTTATTGGTTAGCCAGTGAGCACCTCTTATAATAGATCTTGGGTTCAAATCTTGATAGCCATCTTTTATATTTTTTTTTCTTCATTCAATTAAATTACCAAATCTGTACTAATGTATGAAAGGAATTTCGGTTGCTATATTTGACAAAAGTCCATATGGACTAAATGGCTAGTGGGCTCGGGTTAGGTGCTGGCTATGTTTGCCGTAGATCTGGGGTTCAAAACCCATGCCTCACATTTGTTTTTTTTGGGGTTTTTACTCATGAATGTTTATTTTTTAATTGGAATTAAACTTTAGTATTAATATAAAATGAAGTGGAAATATTAAGAGATAGTTTCCTTGTATATTTTTGAAGTATAAAAAGAAATAAAATTTTGAGAATAGCACTTTGTGGTGAAGAAAAGGAAAGTAGTATTTTGTGAATTGATCTTCTAAAAGAAATTACTCTTGTATCTTATTTAGGAAATTTTTATGATGAATTGAAACATTGTGACAACTTAGATTTGTTATAACAATTCATGTGGTGAAATTTGTGTTCTTGAAATGCATGTTTGTTTGAAAAGAACATGAATCAATAAATAGATCATGAATAGTGTCGAGACTATGTTTATTTTGTGAATAAGTTGAAAGATGAAAATATCTAGGTTTAAGACATGTTTACTAAAGGGTATGTGTACCCATATTTCATGTACATGAAAGTTTATGATTTAGAGTTAGTAAGACCTCGGTTACCGGTAATTTTGAAAGAAAGATTTTGAGACTCGATTTTGAGATAATGCCGTAGGGCGATCTCGTATTTTGTGAATAAATCCGGTATGAGGTAAAACTGATTCTAGGGTGATAACATATTCATGTCTTGAACTAAAAATAATTAGGCACTTAGGTGAAGATGTAATAGACTTGTGCAAACATAAATGGGTGCTTCTATATAGTCGGCGGTGGATCTCCGTGGCTATAGACCCAGTTGGTGGACTGTGGTTGCTCCGTAGGAGATGGACTATATTTTATCCGAGACTTAGGGTAGTCGGCGGATGTTTATCATACTCCAAAGAATATGTATATACCGGGGCTAGAGGGGCATTTACGGAATTATTCTCACGATATAATAGCCAGGGAGGCTGGGATCTGTTATTATAGCCAGGGAGGCTAGCCAGGGAGGCTGAGATCCGTATCTGTGAAATAACTCTAAAACTTATTTTATTACTGGGTAGTCTCATGGCGAGGGATCGAACCCTTCAATATGGAGTACGAAGGTACTTGCCCTCAGACCTATGTAGTATGGGATGCATAGAATCTGAACTAGTGTGCATTAGTGTCATCCTAGTGTAGAATTGTGTGCATTAGGCATTAAGGCATGACATACACTTATGTTTAGAATAATCACCTTTGACACTTTACTTGTTCATTCAATCTTTTTTTTGTGATTTGTTAAAGTATGAGATCGTTATACTATTCCCGGCATAGAGAGGATAGCCGTGTATAACATTTCGTCAGTTGTAAGCAACTGACGTGCCCACAGATTGACATGCAGGTAAAGGACTATTCATGGAGTTATAAAGTGGATATGCTGTTGCTGTTTAGAAGTTAAAGATAATGTTAAAGTTATACAAGTTGTATTTCATTGTTGTAATCTTTTAGTCTTCCGCTGTGTAAAAACCAAGTGTTAAGGAACTCTGATGTATTGTGAATGAAAAGTTTTAAATTCCTTGTAAAATTGTACGAAGTGAAGTAAAGATCCTGTGAAATCTCGAATTTATCCTTATTTGAAATTCGGGGTATTACATAATATTACCGAACCATAAATCGGCCCAGAACTTAGTCTTAGAACCATCAGCGCGAACATGGGATATACCATAGTGGAAGGGGCCGACCGCTTTCCGTAACCCCTTCCAAAAGGGAGAGGACTTGCGAGAAAGGGCGGAAGGAAATTCCTATATCTTACTGCGGGAAAAACATTTAGAGGAGATAAGGCGAGCCCAGGGCAATTGATCATATTTGAGAATCCGCCATAGCCATTTGCCCAGAAAAGCTAAATTTTGGTGCCTAAGATCAAGCACCCTAAGGCCTCCAGCTGCTTTGGAAGTACAAATCAACCTCCAGTTTCCGAATTAGAATAATTATTTATGAATTTTTAATTGTTTTTTCAATTTTTAAATGATTGAAAAATGATTTTCTAGATTTATCATAGCCGGCTTGCTTTTTGAAGCGATCTGAGGCGCGGATCGAAGCTTGGGTCGCGCGCTGAGTAGATCTGGCGGTGGAGAGGCTTTGATCATGGGATAAAAATTATCAAGCGTTGATCGAGATTGAGCATAGATTTCGTCGGGACCGGATGGACGCTAGTCGTCTTCACACACCCCTCAGCTCGGCGAACAAACTCGCCGAGCTACCGCCTATGCTGGTGTTTCTTGGGGATCCGCCGAGATGCCACGCCCTTTGCCGACTTAGGGGAGTGTCGAGATAGCTCCCTCAACTTAGGTTCGACGCGATTCAGCATTCTGTCGAGCTGTCAAGCTCTTGGCAGAGCTATTAGCGAGGTGGAGAAGAGATTTCGAACGAGCTCTATTTTATGTCGATGTGCTCGTGCGGCGAGCTCTGTCGATGACGGCGAGTTCGTTGATGGGTTTAAACTTGTCAGTGCTCTCGGTGTGGTGGAGTGTTGGTCGAGAGAGGCTCTCGCTGAAATATCGAGCTCGAGTTTCGTCACCGAGCTATGGCTCTATCTTCACTGAGCTATAGAGCTGTGATTTTTGCCGAGCTACGAAGTGCTCCGCTGAGCTATCGAGCTCGCTGCTTTGCCGAGCTACGGAGCTTGAGCTCTCGCCGAGCTATGGTAGCTTTGACTTCGCCGAGCTATGCGCTCTCAGTATTCCGCCGAGCTATGGTGCTTTGCCGAGCTAGGGTATTGTTGAGACTTCGCTGAGCTATGACGCTTCGCTGAGCTATGGGGACTTTGAGGTTTCATCGAGCTATGGAGCTTTCTTGCTGAGCTATGGTGGCTTTACATTCGCTAAGCTATGGGCACTCCGTATTCTACCGGGCTATGGGGCTCTCTCCCACCGAGCTATGGCGATAGCTCGTTTTGCCTAGCTATGGACTTGGAATTTTTTTGAGATTTTTTCGAAGCTCATGGTGCTCTGTTTTGAGCTCCGTTGTGGGTTTCGATGAGGTGAATTGAGC
Source organism: Hemerocallis citrina (assembly GCA_017893485.1). Lineage (NCBI taxonomy): Eukaryota > Viridiplantae > Streptophyta > Magnoliopsida > Asparagales > Asphodelaceae > Hemerocallis > Hemerocallis citrina. The sequence goes on from CM030362.1 coordinate 287,104,279, forward strand.
TTGGAGACAAAGCTCGTCCGAGGGAGCTCTACAGTGGAGCAGAGACGTGAGGCTTTTGGCGAGACGAGGGCCTGATGTCGAAGCTGGAGTGAGGTGGAAAGGGGTTCTCACCGTGCTCGAATTTTGGTGGGAGAATTTGTGGAAGAAGAAGAAGAAGAGAGTGTAGGAGGAGAAGCGGTGCGGGTTTATTAGTGGAACTGGGTTCAGATCCGACCCGTTTGTACTCCTTTGTCACTCTTTGACTTTGTTCGTGGGTTTGGGTTTTGGTCTGTGGATCTGAACTCGAACTGAACCCAAAATCTTATTTTCCTTTCTCCTTGGATCTGTGAGCTGCTATTTGGGGATTTCTTGGAGTTTTTCGGGCTTGGGTATGCATATAAATTTTTATACATATATTTATTGTTGTGTATATGCAACAACTCATATATATATATATATATATATATATATATATATATATATATATATATATATATATATATATATATATATATATATATATAAAATTACTTATATGTGTATGCCCAGTTTTTTACTCCATCACAGTCAATTGGTGGATTCTGTACATATATAGTCGTGCTAGGAGAGCTGTTGTAGACTTGCTGTTTGATCCCAACAAGTTGTTGTGGCATATCCGGGACAGAATTGAACGTTAATTTGAATCGACCGTTTGAGCCCGGCAAGCGTGTAGAGAACTCTGCGATGGAGTTGAATGTTTAGCTTGCCGTTTGATCCCGGCAAGTGTGAAGAGAACTTTGTTACGGAGTTGAGTGTTGAACTTATTGTATAGTCCTAACAAGTTCGTAGAGAGCTCTGAGACGAAGTTGGAAGTTTGAACTTGCCGTTTGCGCCCGACAAGTTTTACGAGTCAACTCTTTGATTGAGTTGGTACAGAAACAGCCATTTGACTCCGGCGAATTTAGAGACAACTCTGAGATAGAGTTGATGTGGAAACTACCGTTTGATCCCTGCGAGTTTAGAGACAACTCTGAGTTAGAGCTGATGTAGAAACTCCTGTTTGATCCCGACAAGTTTGGAGACAACTTTGAGATAGAGTTGGTGTAGAAACTGTCGTTTGACCCCGGCGAGTTTATAGAGGAAACTTTGTGATGGAGTTGTGTGTTGGACTTGATGTTTGTTCCCAACAAGCTTAGAGAGGACTCTATGAAAAAGTTGGATGTTACACCTGCTGTTTGTGCCCAACAAGCGTGTAGAGACAACTCTTTGATTGAGTTGATGTAGAAACTATCGTTTGACCCCGACGAGTTTATAGAAGAAACTTCGAGATGGAGTTGTGTGTTGGACTTGTTGTTTGTTTCCAACAAGCTTATAGAGGACTCTATGACAGACTTGGATGTTTCACCTGCTGTTTGTGCCCAGCAAACGTGTAGAGAACTCTTTGACTGAGTTGATGTAGAAAGTATCGTTTGATCCCGACAAGTTTAGAGACAACTTTGAGATAGAGTTGGTGTAGAAACCGCCGTTTGGCCCCGACAAGTTTATAGAGGAAACTCCGTGATGGAGTTGTGTATTGAACTTGTTGTTTGTTCCCAACAAGCTTAGAGGGGACTCAATGACAGAGTTAGATGTTGCACCTGCTGTTTGCGCCCAGCAATTGTGTAGAGAAAACTCTTTGATTGAGTTGGTCTAAAAATTGCCATTTGACTCCGGTGAGTTCAGAGACAACTCTGAGACATAGTTGATGTAGAAACTGCCGTTTGATCTCGACGAGCTTGGATAGGACTCTATGACAAAGTTGGATATTGCACCTGCTGTTTGCGCCCAACAAGCGTGTAGAGACAACTCTTTGATTGAGTTGGTGTAGAAACTGTCGTTTGACTCCGGCAAGTTTAGAGACAACTCTGAGATAGAGCTGATGTGGAAACTGTCGTTTTACTCGGGCGAGTTTATAGAGGAAACTCCGTAATGGAGCTAATGTAGAAACTGTCGTTTGATCCCAGCGAGTTTGGAGGGGCAACTCGTGGTGGAGCTGATGTAGAAACTGCCATTTGATCCAGGCAAGTTTGAAGAGGAATCTATGACAGAGTTGGATGTTGCACCTGCTGTTTCCGTCCAGTAAGCATGTAGAGACAACTCTTTGATTGAGTTGGTCTAGAAACTGCCGTTTGACTCTGGCGAGTTTAGAGACAACCTTGAGATAGAGCTGATGTAGAAACTGCCATTTAATTTTAGCAAGTTTGGTGAGGAATCTATGACAGAGTTTAATGTTGCACCTGTTGTTTGCGCCCAGCAAGCGTGTAGAAAAAACTCTTTGATTGAGTTGGTCTAGAAACTGCCGTTTGATCCTGGCAAGTTAGGAGACAACTTTGAGATAGAGTTGGTGTAGAAACTGCCGTTTGACCTCGATGAGTTTATAGAGGAAACTCCGTGATGGAGTTGTGTGTTGGACTTGTTGTTTGTTCCCAACAAGCTTAGAGTGGACTCTATGAAAGAGTTGGATGTTGCACCGGCTGTTTGTGCCGAGCAAGCATGCAGAGACAACTCTTTGATTGAGTTGGTCTAGAAGCTGTCGTTTGACTCTGACGATGTTACCGCTAAATCTGGTGTGGGGATAAACAGATAGAATTTGTGAGTTCTTGGAAAACCTGAATAGCAAACCTAACCTGTTCCGCCGGAGCTTGACCGTTGACTCCCGCCGTTCACCTGCAAAAAGTGCGAGACACCGGGGTTGATCCCGGCGACGCACCCTCCGACGCTCAAGTCAGTAATCAGGGATGATTAAGAAAGAGCGTAAATTGGCAAAATACTGATTACCTCTTAATGGAGATGGATGGGGGGTATTTATAGGCATCTCAGGAATCAGATTAGGCATGTAATTCCTGTGTATAGATAAGGAATGTAATCCCTAATTCCTAATGAAAAGATAGATGTGAATCAGGACCGTTGATTAAGATTTAATCAGGGACCTTGATTTTAAATTGCTGGACCGGGTGTGCAGCGGGTTGGAACCCGTACCCAGTTGATGTGGATCCGTTTATGGGTTATTGGGCTTTGAATAAAGACCCATTTCCCATTTCAGACCCGTCAGTAGGTGAAATTACCGTTTTACCCCTGAGCTTTAAGATTCGTCTCCGATGTGAATGGTCCCGATTTAATCCTATTTTTAGCCATATCAGACGAGTTCAGAGATAACTCTGAGATAGAGTTGATGTAGAAACAACCGTTTGATCCCGGTGAGCTTGTGAAGGACTCTATGATAGAGTTGGATGTTGTACCTACTGTTTGCGCCCAGCAAGCGTGTAGAGACAACTCTTTGATTGAATTGGTCTAGAAACTGTCATTTGACTCCGGCAAGTTTATAGACAACTCTGATATAGACCTGATGTAGAAACTGCCATTTGACTCCAGCGAGTTTATAGAGGAAATTCCGTGATGGAGCTGATGTAGAAATTGTCGTTTGATCCCGACGAGTTTGGAGGGGCAACTCGCCGAGGAGCTGATGTAGAAAATGCCATTTGATCCAGGTGTGTTTGGAGAGGACTCTATGACAGAATTGAATGTTGCACCTGCTATTTGCGCCTAGTAAGCGTGTAGAGACAACTCTTTGATTGAGTTGGTCTAGAAATTGCCGTTTGACTTCGGCAAGTTTAGAGACAACTCTGAGATAGAGCTGATGTAGAAACTACCGTTTGATCTGGGCGAGTTTGTAAGGAGAGCTATGAGATGAACTTGAGCTTGAACTAGCTGTTTGGCCCCAGCGAGTTGTTAATGGTGGTTGGGCAAAGACCAAGGTATTGAACTCGTTGTCTGGAGCCAACATGTTATTGATGAAGCCTGACCGTAGAGCAAGGTGCTGAACTCGTTGTTTGGGACCACCGAGTTATAGACGGAGCTCGTGCGGGGAGCAGAGCATTGAACTCATTGTTAGGAGTCAACAAGCTGTAGATGAAGGCTAATCGAAGAGTAAGGTGTTGAACTCGTTGTTTGGGACCACCGAGTTGTAGATGGAGCTCGTGCAGAAAGCAGAGCATTGAACTCATTGTTTGGTGCCAACGAGTTGTTGACGGCGCTTGGGCAAAGACCAAGGAGTCGAACTCGTTGTGTAGAGCCATCGAGTAGTTGATGGTGCTCAAGTGGTAATTAGCGTAGACAACCGTTGTGACGGAGCTCATGCGGAAAGCATGGCGTTGAGCTCGTTGTTCGGAGACAACAAGCGTAGGCAAAGATCATGTAGCAAGCACAGCGTTAAACTCGTCGTTTGGGGCCGACGAGTTGTAGACGGAGCTCGTGCGAAGAGCAGAGCGTTGAACTCATTGTTTGGTGCCAACGGGTTGTTGACGGTGCTTGGGCGAAAACCAAGGTGTCGAACTCGTTGTGTAGAGCCAGTGAGTAGTTGATGGTGCTCAAGCGGTAATTAGTGTAGATACCCATTGTGACGAAGCTCATGCGGAAAGCATGGCGTTGAGCTCGTTGTTCGGAGCCAACAAGTGTAGGCAAAGCTCATGCGGAAAGCAGAGCATTGAACTCATTGTTTGGGACCAACGAGTTGTAGGCGGTGCTTGGGCGAGAACTGAGGCATTGAACTCGTTGTTCGAGGCCAACGACTTGTTGATTTAGCCTAAGAGAAGATCAAGGCATTAAACTCATTGCCTGAAGCCAACAAGTTATTGATGAAGCCTGAGCATAGATCAAGGCATTGAACACGTTGTCTGGGACCAACGAGTTGTTGATGGAGCTCGTGCGGAGGGCAGGGCATAGTTCTTATCGTTTGGAGTTAACGAACTATTTGGTGAACCCTGAGTGTAGAGAAAGGCATCATACTCGTTGTTTAGGACCAATGAGTTGTAGATGGAGCTCATGCAGAGAGTAGAGTGTTGAACTTGTTGCTCGATGTTGACGAGTGGTTGGCTGGAGGAACTCAAGTGGCATGCGGAGTGGCAAACTCATTTTTAGAGCGAGTGAGTTGTGGGTATTCAGTGTTGAAGTGAAGTCACTTGTGTTTATTCTATGTTGAAACGATTCCATTTTCTTTTTACTAACAAGTGGTTGTGCATGTCAAATGCGGTCCCCCGGGGCACTGAGCTTGCTCTCCCTCGTGATATGTTGTGCTTGACAGAGTTGGAACTCTCTTGTTTGCACGACACTTTAAGCGAAACGGAGATGGAGCTTGCCCAAGTGAAGGTGGTCGGATAAATCCGGAGCTTTCTTGCCTAAGGAAGACTTGTCTTGAATTTCATCATTAAGAGTTGAGGCGGCCCTATAGAGTTGTTAGCTGGTAGGAGGCCGGCGAGGAGGTTTGTTTTTCTTAGGTAGAGCATCTCCTTAGTGTGTATAGCTGGAAGTACAGCTTACATGATAGTTTGTCGCACAGTTTTCGTAGGACTTTTGGTAGCGATTCCTAGACGTGAAACGTGGAGTCATTGTAACTTTGCTGTTGTAATGCGACTTGTAATTTGTGGAATAAGAAGTCTTCTACGTGCTGGTGTCTTGTCCTGTGATACATCATCTTGGGGGTTGGCTAGTTGTACGAGCTGCTCTTGGGGAGAATTGGACTCTGGACTGGCCGTTCTGTATTTGTAGACGTCTGTAGTGCCACTGGATCTGAACATATGAGTTTATGGTAGTTTTTTGATTTGAAGGATTCATTTCATATGCTTGATCCTTGCTGTCATGGTTGATGTGCCATCGACGGGATCTTTGTCGCTAAATAACAAGGCCTCAAGTCTGTTGTGTATAACTTAAAGAGCTGTCGACGGTGTATGACAAAGTTTAGCATTGCTCCGTCTTGAACCCAGCTAGTTGTAGGGACAACTCTGAATGAGAGTTCTTTTCCAAACTTGCTGTATGGGGCCTCTGATAGATTGTGAGAGTCACATCGAATGGAGAGTTGAACTCCAAGTGCTGCTTTTTACAAGTGTTGCTAGAGTAACTCCGATCCATGATTTTGGACCTCTTAATCTGTTGTTGAGAAAATTTAACTAGTTACAGGAACAGATCGAATGGCGAGTTGAACTCTGAACGTGTGTCACTACAAGTTGCGGGAGTAACTCTGAACCCTGGGTATGGATTCCGAACTTGTTAGTTTAAGTATTAACAGGTTGCAGGAGCAGATCGAGTGGCAAAGCGCATTCTGAACTTGCTTCTTTGCAAATTGACAGTCTCTTTTGAACCATGTGTATGGACTCCGAACCGGCCGTCGAGGCGCTAATGGATTGCAGGAGTAGATCGAATGACGAAGTGTACTGTGAACTTGTGTTATTGCAAATTGTTAGTCTCTGTCGAGCCATGGGTATGGACTCCGAATCCATCTTATGGGAAGACTCGTAACCAGTGTTTGTTGCTGCTTAAATGTATAAGTGTGGCACTCAACTTGTTGTATAAGTCTCCAAGGAAGTTCAACTAGTTGCAAGAACAGATCGATCGGTGAGTTGTGTTCTAAACGTGCATGATTGCATGTTGCATACGTCCCGACTCGTGGTTCTGGATTCTGAACTTGCGTTGAGGAAACCTTGTAACGAGTGTTTAGCGTCACTCCAAGTGTAAGTTGTGTGTTTGGCTCGTTGTTTGCTTTGATGAATTAACATGTTGTAGGAGCAGATCGAATGGCGAAGCGCACTCTGAACTTGTTTCATTGTAAATTGCTAGAGTAACTTTGAACCATGGATGTGGATTCCGAACCCGTCTTGCAGGAAGCTTTTTAACGAGTTTTTGGTACGTTTTTGTGTACAAGTTTGTCACTTAACTCATTTTATGCATCCGTAAAGTTGTACAATAGCATTGGAAAAGTTCGTACTATATTTTATTGGAAAATAAAACTAAGTGGCTGCTCTAGTGGCTGTCCGCTGTTACAAATTGACAAAATTTGCTATTGCTATTTTTATTAAGAGAGGACGTTTCAGATCCCCTCGTTGTTGGAGTGCTTGTTTTTAGACACTTTCATTGTTAGGAGAGCGTGTTTCAGACACTCTCGTTGTACTTTATAAGGTGTTCTACTTTCCAAATCCCTCCTGATATCTCCTTGCCCCCGGGTCTTCAAGTTGATGAGCCGTTTAGGCGAATAACTTGGTAGACCTTGTTTGAACTTGCCTGTTTTAGAGGGAGGTCCCCATTGTTTTGCATAGAGAAAGGGAAATCTTGGGATGCACCAATGCATTTAGGCAAGATTATTTGTTTTCGTTGACTGAGCGGAGTGTCTTCGGGCGAGGGATTCAGGTTTATTACTGTGTCACGATGAGAACTAGTTTGGACCTGGTGAGAGATGATGTGACAGGTTTGGAAGTTCTTGGTAGAGTTGGTTATGGTAGTGGCTTCAAGCTCGTTTACAGTTTTTGAATTACTGTGACTGCTTTCTGGCGGTAACTCAATGGCGTTGAAGGGGAGAATGGAGCCCCCCATTGTAGCGGTGTAGCATGCTCGTGCTGTATGTTGGCTTCATACAGCTTGGCCTACGCCAGCTATTATTGGGAACTTTATTTTCATGTGAAATGCAGTGACAACTGCATGGAAGGCCGCTAGGCCGGGACGACCAAATATAGCATTGTATGCAGCGTTGACATCGACTACTATAGAGTCCAGTGCTTCCGTTCGAATAGCAGGGGCCTTCCTTGCTGTCACATCTACTCCTTCTACTTGAACGGGGACACCGGAGAATCTGTGGAGCGTATAACCAGCTGGCTTGAGTCGGATTCGGGAAAGCTTGAGAGACTTGAATGTGACCATGAAGAGAATGTTTACTGAATTACCATTATCCACCAGGATGCGGTGTACCTCATGATTTAGCATGCAAAGTTTTATGACCAATGAGGTGTTCGGGCGCCTTCTAAGTCCTTGTCGGAGAAAGATATGGGGGTTCCGGTGCGTTTGCAGGCAGAATGTTATTTATGGTGTTGACTTTCTTGATGAAAGCTTTGTGGGAGGAGTTGGAATCTCCCCCCATTGGGCCTCCATGAATGGAGTGGAGGATGGCCATGTGTTGAGAGTCTTGCGGTTCGTATGGCCTCTGTTGATGGTTATTAGTCCCCCGGAACGGAGGATTTTCGGCATCGTTGTCTTTCTGAACAAAATTTGAGAGATAGCCCCTGCGAATTAGGGCTTCCAGTTCTTCTTTAGGGGCTCGACAGTGGTCAGCAGTGTGTCTATGATCTCTGTGAAATGCGCACCACTTATTTTTGTCTCTTCTCCTACTAGACGTTGACATCATTGGGGAAGGGCGAATTATTCCGTCCTTCTCCACTTCCATGAGAATGGCTGATACGCTTGCATTGAGATGAGTTAACTTGTCAAAGCATGGCGCTAGAGTTGGACGGCGTGAAATTGCACCGTTTTTCTGAAACTTCATGAATTCTTTCTCACTGGTATTCTTACGTTTGTTCCCAGAAGATGAATCATTCTTGCCTTAAGGATAGGGAGCTTCCTTGATCCTAATATACTTGTCACTCCTTTTCAGGAGCTCAGTGAAACTTTTGGGTGGCTTTTTGGCAAGGGATTAGAGACACTGTGGTGGAAAGCTGCAGTTTCTACTGAAGTGTTCAAGGAAGAAATTGACCTTGTTTCAGTTGTAAAGAGCTTGGCAAAGTCTTTTAGTAGTTTTCCATCTTTTTTGCTTCAGTTCTAGCAGGGAGACGCTGGTCTTTTCAGCTCTCTCGCTAGTAACGAAATGTGCAATGAAGAGTTCCTCGAGCTGATCAAAGAAAAATATGGATTCGGGTGTCAGGTGTGAATACCATTCCCTTACTGATCCTATCAGTGTTGCGGGGAATGTCCGACACATGAGTGCGTCGGTGGTGTTGTAGTCCACCATGGGTGTTTTAAAGCTCTTGATATCATCCGTAGGGTCTGAATCTCCATTGTAGGATTCGAATTGAGGAGCCTTGAAGCCCCTTGGGATAGGTGCATCAAGAATAGCTCTGCTGAAAGGAGGTCGGTTAGAGAGGTAGGCCCTGTTGGATCATTTTCTCTCATTCTTCATCTGTTCTAGACGATTTTCTACTTCTTGGATACGGCGAAGGACTTGGTCGTCTTTCTTTTGGGATCCAGTTGAAGCATTGTGGACTGAGATGCGGTCGTACTGAGGATGCTGTTCAGGATGGTTTTGTCGGGAGCTCCCCGGTACCTCTCCATTGGAAGGAGCATGATTAGGCTGTCGGGGTGACTATTAAGGAGGAATATGATCTTCCATAGGAGGAGCTGGTTGACGAAGAGAGGTAGTGCAACGGCTGGAGGCCGCCCCTTTACCTCTTAGTCTTGGTGGCATGACGATAAGTCTTACTTGTGTGGTTTCCCACAGACGGTGTCAATCTGTTGCTGCTTATTTTGGTGTGGGAGCAAACAGATAGTGAGTTAATAATTTATAGAAACTACTAAAAGTCAAACGTGTGCCTTGACCGTTAAAAGAGGTTAGAGCTCCTGTGATTGAATCTGGATCGTTGATTGACTTCCTGTGATCTGAATTCGACGGTTGTCGATGCGGCTGATGGACCTGCAAAACACCTGAAACACCGGGGGGTGACCGCGGCGACAGACCCTCCGACGCTCAAGTCAGAACCAGAAAGAGAGAGATTAAGAGAGTGAAAAACTGACAAATGTTGATTACCTGGTGACTGAAGAGGGGGGAGCGATATTTATAGGACTGAGGGGCATTCAAGAGATCGAATCGTGTCCGTTGGATCTTTCATGTCTCTCCCCCTTAAGAGATAAGATATCCTTGTTAGGGGATAAGAGATTTGACTCCAGGTCAGCATGAGCTGGGTGTCTCTCCTAGTAGGCATAGTCTGTCACTTTTTATGGATTTGAAGAAGCCCATGTCACGGAGTGAGTCCAGACCTGTAAAATAGGTCTGTAATGGCTAATCTGCCTATAGATATTTTGAGATTTGTACAGTAATCGTACGGTTCTGATCTGCTGTGATTTTACTATGATCACCAACAATGGTGACTCTTTCGGATCAAGAAATCTTGATCGACTCTCCTTAGTATCCAAACTGAATAAAAATTCTGGCTTCGTCCTTGCGTTCTTGCAGTAATTTATTAGTTGTACCAATAAATTGAAAGCCTCTTTATCATTTATTTCAAACCGTCAGAAAATTAATCAAGGTTCACGGGTAGGGCATGGATTTATTAATTATTGGATTTAATTAGCAGCAGGTAGGAACAGTAGTTGACTGTGAGACCTGAAAACCCATTAATTATACTTTAAAAATAAATAATGGTGATGGAATCAAATTTTCTTTCTTTCTTAAATATTGATATATGCCAATTTCTGAGGTGTCATAAGTCATTTTCATGTTCCTTTTTTTCAACACTTGCTTACAATAGAGTTTAATACGTGGGTGACCCACTTCGTCAATTACTTTCTTGAATTATTTAATACTTGGTGACCCCACTTCTTGGATTATATTCAGGGCCGGCTCTGACTTCCTGAAGGCCAAAATAAACAGTGTAAAATAAACAGGATGGTTCGTCGTCCATCCGAGTCCGTCTCGAAAAATGGTCCGGACCGTGAACCGTCCGAACTGTTATACGAAATAATTGAGTTCACCCATGTGACTCATCTCAAACTCGTTTTTCATGATGTTAGCAAACTCTTGACATAAATTACTATCAGTAGAACCGAAAATTATGTCATCAACATATATTTGTATGATTAAAATATCATTCTTAATTCTTCTAATAAACAAAGTAGTATCTACTTTACCTATTTCAAAACCTGTTTCTAAAAGAAAAATCTTCATCGATCATACCAAGCACGAGGTGTTTGTTTAAGACCGTATAAAGCATTTTTTCAATTTAAAAACGTGGTTTGGAAATTGTTCATTTTCAAAACCTGGTGGTTGTTTAACATAAACATCTTCCTTTATAAACCCATTAAGGAATGCACTTTTAACATCCATTTGAAAAGTGTAAAATTCATAAAACACGCAAAAGATAATAAGATACGAATTGATTCTAATCTAGCAACAGGAGCATATGTTTCATCAAAATATATGCCTTCTTCTTGATTATACCCTTGAGCAACTACTCTAGCTTTGTTCCTAACAACTTGTCCTGATTCATCTAACTTATTCTTGAATACCCATTTAGTACCAATTATAGCATGATCAGGAGGTCGTGGAACTAAATTCCATACATCATTTCTTATGAATTGGTTTAACTCATCTTGCATGGCATTCATCCAAAATTCATTCTCACACGCTTCTTGGATATTCTTTGGTTCAAATCTGACAAGAAAGCTGTGTGAGATATCATGTTAACATGTGATCTCGTCTGAATACCATGTCGAAATATCACCAATTATTAAGTCATGAGGATGATCTCTTAACTTCAACAAAAGAACTTTGGTAAAGTTAGAGACATCACAACAGATCAGTCCGACTTGACAAGGTCCATCAGTCGACTGAGTTATAGCAGTTGACTTGACCTTCCCTTATTCCGGTCGACTTAACTGCAAGACTAGTTTGTTCTAAAGATGTAATTACTTTTATTTAAGGTGAGTGAATATGTTTCATCATTTTTCAATTAAAGTCGATGAAGACAGAGATTCATCAAATGCAAC